>QUSF01000063.1:1147730-1326418 GCA_003676055.1 Chloebia gouldiae
TCTCCTTCTCCTTCTCCTTCTCCTTCTCCTTCTCCTTCTCCTTCTCCCTTTCATTTTTTTATCACCCTCTAGGGTGGTTTTGACAACATCAACATAATACTACAGGTTAATTCAAGCTAACTGGGTATGCACAAGGGGCTGGCACATGGAACTTGAGACTGGTTCAAAAGTCACTCACCTTCCACTACCACAGTTGCAGGTTTTGAATAGACTGTGCCCAAACTGTTCTTGGCTACACAACGGTACTGTCCTGCATCTTCTCTCTGAACATTGTGTATCCTTAAATTCCCAGAATCGAGGATGGCAATGCGAGCAGTCTCCTGCCAGAGGAAGGAGCCATTGAGGTGAGGACTCTACATACAGGCTGCACACAAACAGCTTCAAAAATCTCTTTACAATGTTTGGGCTTACATGCATGAACACTATACATGTCCTACAACTCAAGTATTTTGGGCCAGCTCATCCTGCTCAGCATTGTCATGACACATTCACTCATTGCTATTTTTGCAGATCAGTGAATTTTAACTTCAAAAGAGCTCTTATTTATGAGAACACTCACAAGTGCTTTCCTCAGTATTTGGCCATACTTAGTAGTAACAAGAATATAGCACATAAAATATAGATACACAGAGAATATTTCGTTCGTATGTAGAATTATTGCAAATGAAGATATTTATTAGATGAGCCCTGGATTTTCCAAATGCTTCCTTTCTAGCTACTAGAATTTACAAATACTATAACTAATGCTAATATTTAACACAGTAGCTTTAGCAAATAATCAGCATTACTGAAAACCATTCTCTACTCACCTTTACAACTGTTTCTCCTTTGACCCATGAAACAGAAGGTTTTGGATTCCCCATTGTAGTGCATGGAAGAACAGCCTTTAATCCTTCTATTATTTCCACGTTTACAGGTGGACGGGTTATTTTCGGTCCTAAAATTTTAAAAGCCAAAAATTAAAGTTGAAATGAAGCTACAAGATAATAGAATGAGACAAATTCAGAAATGACATCCAAAAAATTATGGCTTATTTCTGTGTATTGCTGAAAGAGAAAGCAGTCTTTCTTGGTTTTGAAGTTATTTGGTAAGAAAGAACTTTCTTCAGCACAGCATTCAGTTTAAAAAGCAGCAAAAGCAGCTAACTTGCATGGGCTATTTGTTTTCCTGAGTGGAGTTTGACAGTCATTTGAATTAGGGCCTGGGCTTAATTCCAAATTCAGATGAGAGTATTTCCAGTATTGAAGAATGTTAGCATTCCAGGTTCTGACATTTTTCACTGCGTAAACACTGTCTTGTCTCAAAGCTCAGATCTGGATTGAATTGATTTTGAAAGAGTTTTAACCCAGGCTTGCCTCTAGCTCAACAAGAAGGGCATGTAAACACAATTAATATCTTTAACTGAAGGATTTATAACTGTGCTGAAGGAGAAAAGGACAATTGAGCCTTAAAGAAAAAGCCATCAAACTCCCTTAAAGTTAATGAGGGATACATTTAAATTCATTTTACTGAAAGAACATGGCCTGCCTTAGTCTGAGCTGAGACTATAAAAGATTATTATCTCAGTATTTAGGAGATCTTGACATTTTGAGGTTCTTGCATGATAATCAACCAGCAGAAAAACAAGTTTCAGAGAGCATCATCTCCTGGCCACCACCTGCATGTGACTGGGATGATGCAGAACTCCAGCATTATCAGACCTCGAGCGTCATCCTATTGGCACAGACAAATCCTTTCCTACAAACAGATGCTTTAGCCAGACTATACCTTTGCTGCTTTTTAAAGTGTTTGTGTAAATAACTCTAGCCATGTGAGTCCAGCTTTACTGAGTTTGGCACATATGGAGCTCTCAGCAAAGGCAAATCTTTCGCCTTTCACGTGGGATGATGAAATTTACAACATAGTGCTCCAGACCATTCAACACTGCTATTGAGAGCATCTGAACATAATTTAGTTGATTTTGCCATCCTCAGGAAGAAATCTGATTAGTGAAATTTTACAATTAAAATTCACCAGGGACCTATGCAGTATTGCTGCAGACGTCTAATCCATCAAACTATGCTCTTTTAGAGAGTTTTGCACAAAGGGTATTCTTCAAAGCATCAGTTTTTGTCTTGTGGTCTTAGAACAAGTGTGTGTTATTCAAAGTAAATAATCTCAGCTGCATTATGTTCCCATATGGCATGTCTCTGACTAAAAGAACTGAACCCAGCTTCCCAGGAACGTGGATCTGCCCTGGACTTGGATCCCCAGGTGCCATAGATCAGAGTCTGCTCAGGCTTTCAATTAAACACTTGCATGGCGTCAGGAAGATATTGCATTCCCACTTACGCATTTTCACCTGGAGAGCCCCACAGCTCTGTGCAGCTGCTCCAACTCCATTATCTGCTGTGCAGCAGTACACTCCATCATCACTGTCCTCCACACTCAGAATGGTCAGGAGCTGCCCGTTCCTCTGGATGCTGTATCGTGTGTCAAACAGCCTGCAGGGCACAGCAGAGATTGTCAGGGACAACACGGACAGAGAAAAGGAATTGCATTCAAATATGAAGACTGCTGATGTCACTACACATGGCAATAAGCTCTACCTTTGATTTTCAAGTCACAAGAAAAAGGGAAGGTGCTGAAAATGCTGAGTTCAGACTTCAGATTCAGTTTCTCACTAGACCATGCAGTTCCTGACTGTCACTAGTGTAGTGGCAATTCTTCCTCCACACAGACATTGGTAAAATCAGTAGGCATCATGTTTGGGGTTTTGACTGGCCAAGGATAGGCATATGCAAAAATAATCTGTTCCAGCTAGGTCGTGTTTTAGGTAGCATTATTCAATGTAAGAGAAAGATGTTTACATAGGAACAAGAGCTGAAATTGTTTAAAAATTGCTTTTCCTTCTTCAGGAAAAACAAAACAAAACAAAGCAAAAAAGTTTGGGTTTTTTTATTAAACAGATAAACTTACAGAAATATTTTTAAAGTTGCAAAAAATAGCACAAACCAAAAACCATGAACTTTTGTGTCTACATCCTGGAGTAGTTTTGTCTATTTGTTGTGAAAAAAAAACCACTAAACCAACAAACAAGAAAAGAAATATACTGAAGCCATCTGAAAGTTAGAGGATTCAAAGATAGCTATAGTTTAATGACAGCAAGCTTTAACCTGGACATTTCAGAGAACTGAAGGAAGCCCTGAAGCTGGAGCAACAAAAATATGGGATATTGTAATGAAGTCTGTGGAGCAAAGACCAATTTCATATGTGAGCATGACAAGAGAAGTGTGGTATGTGAGTAGGGGGGATGTGTGTATTCAAGTGTGAGAGCCAGGGAAATCAGAAAGATGATGAGAAATCAGACGGCTGATGTATTGATTTTCATTGCAAAGCTATAATAAATATAAAGAAATACTATAAATAGACACTACTAATAGTAAATTTCTTTGTGTTTTATTTTCACAACTTTATTGATGCTTTTGGAAGCACCTTCATTTGACTCTAATGAACAGTGGAAAAAGGATTCTGACCTGAGGATTTTGTCCCAAACAATCACAAATATCTGACCACTACACATGTCAGGTCTTTTACTGTTAAAAATTTTACAGTAGTCATTGACTAATCTGAATGTACCATTATGATGTTTTAGGCATGTATTTTGTTTCAACAGCACTGCACCTCTCAGTATTACATCTCTCTTCTCTTTTCCAAAGTGGGAAGAAGGAGTGCCATGAAGTCATCCATAGTGTAAAAGACATGCTGACTCAGTCTCCTTCTTGTCCTAAGGAAGGCTCATTGTAGAAAGCCCTGTTCTGGAAGATGGGACAGGTAACCATTTCACTCAGCACAGGGCACCTGCTGATTTACTTGCATGAGTTTTGGTGTCAAAAGGAAAGGCACATCTATAAGACTAGTGCTGACTATTCTCTGCCCTGGCTTTATTCCCATTGAAGCTGAAAATTTTCATATTGTTTTATTTTGAAGGTTAATCTTGCTGTCTGTCCAGGATCCTGGGACCTTAGCAAGAGAAGAAAATTTTGGAAATGAAATAACTGCTGTCAATATATAGGCCCTTTGAAGTTTGATACACACACAGAGGTGCAGAAATGCATTTATATGAAGGTTTTTTCAGGAAAAAAAAAATAGTCTTCTGATCTGATGCTTTTCCATTGTGCAAACTTTCATCTGAGTTTTTTGAAAATAACAAATATCTTATCAAATAAGCTTATCTTTTCCTCTGTCTTTGGTCTGAGCTTTTGTAACCAGCAGAACTGAAAATTAACATCTTGTGAAATGAAACACTTGCTGTTATTAATGCTGCTTCAGAAGAAGCAGTGAAGGAGTGAAGCACCTGAGCTCTATGGCCTTACCAGAAGAGGTATTTTTATCTTTATTTTACATTTTGGTCAAAGCACTGTGTCTCAGAGAGAAAGTGGAATGGCTTTAAGAATGTGTTGTGCTTCTGGAAGAGAGGATTGAGATGATAAATTATCTGGATTTCAAATTATCTTAGAACATGTGGCGAATGATCATTTTAAAGACATGAGGAGAGAAAGATACAGTCCTTCATGGATGGTTTTCTCTCCCTGCTTTGTTTTTCAGTCATGGTTGTCACCAATGGGGAAGGAATTAGGAGAAAGGTGACCTGATTTGGAAACAACATCTATAGAACTCCATGCTGGAACAAAGCCAGGGTCAGAAGATTAGGGCCAAATTATGCTAAGACTGCAGACAATAAAAAAAATATTTCTGAAGGCCTATATTCACATTTGTAACTTTCTGCTTTGTCCTACTCTAAAGCAGTTTTTCAAGCCATGAGATCTCCTTCTGCTGCTGACTTATTTGGAGCCTCTATGCCAGTGGTTCAAAAGCTTTTTAGGTGTTTCACCACAATAGTGAGGTGACCATCTCCCCATCATTCACATCTCCTCTGGAGGCTGGGTATTGACTATGTTATTGTGTTGTGCTGCATTTTCCACTCACAGAGGAAGTCACTTACAGCCATTTAGAATGAGAAACTGATGCAAAGCCATGTGGCAGATGTAATGTGATTTCAGAGCTAGAAGATCAAGTACAGTTTACTTTGTAGAAACCTGTCTACAGTAAAAGCGTAAAAATAATGGTAGCAACTTCCATAACACATTTCACACTTCCAGGAGGCTGCCTTCTTTGTTGACATCCTGATGCGTGGTGGTTAATGTTTGACAGTGCATAACAATGAGAAGACAATTTCCAGATCCAGAACTAGAAACAAACAAGAATGGCACAGCACAGCCCCTTCCATGCAACATTTCCAAGAACATTAAGACAAACAAGTCCTGCTAAGCTCCTTTTAAATATTATACAGCATCCTCCTCCTTCATAAATGCATAAACTAAGGAAGAGAGTGGATTGAATTGTCTGAAGCTGGAGAGAAACCTCCTTACAGCAGAAACCAGCTGTCTGCAAGCTCAAGTGTGTAAAGGTGCAAGAGCAACTCCCAAGTGCTCTTACCACTCCGTTGGAAATACAGAATCCTAGACAATTACAGCCACTCATTCTCTCACCTGCCGCAGACCCATTTTTGTATTTTCAGATATCTCCATGATATATGTATCATGAAAGGAAGCACTGCCAATTTTGTCAGAAGGTGCTGGTGAGGGCTGGTGCTGCTCCCTACCTGATGGGAATGCTGTTGCGTGTCCATGTAATCTCCGGCTCAGGATATGACTCCACTACACAGACGAACTTGGCAATGTCTTCCACCAGGGCATCCACTGTTTCCAGAGGGGTGCTGATCAAGGGAGCTGCGTGAAGAAGGGAAAATAAGAATGCTTTCTGGTGCCTACTAGAGAGAGTTACACAGCCTGCCAAACACCTTTGGTGAAGGGAGCCATGTCTGTGCAGGGTCACTCAGTGGCATTTTCCTTTGAGTTCTCTCCATAAGATGCAAAACAGAGCAAACCTAGCTCCAACAAGCTCAATGCATCCTGTATTTCTGACTCACCTCTGTCTTGAGACTCACAGGAATAGGTGAGCAAACTGCAAGGACACAGGTGAGGCTGTCCCACTGCTACAAGGGTGGCATTGCATAGGCTGGAAGTGCAAGGGGCAGCACACAAATTGACGCCAAGCTGACCTGCCCCTGGAGTGGGAAAAGTGCCACCTTATTAGTGAGGTGTGGGGCTTTTTTGTCACTATTACAGGATTTATTCACTCAACTATTTATCTTAAAAAAAAAAAAAAACAAACAAAAAAAAAACTAAAGACCTCATATACAAACACCAAACTCATTATATAGCACTATATTTTTCTTAGCCAAGCTTACAAAGACCATTCAGGTCATTCAGATTTGTGTCATGTCTAGGACACATTCTCATTTTCTCACATTTTCTAACCAAGAAGTGTGAGGATTAGAATTTTAATAGATATGTCTAATGCTTATTATCATAGACCTGTAGTCATACATTATTTGAATGCATCTTTAGAAACATTTGCCATCGCTCTGGTGAGAGACTTGAAGCACAGCTGGAAGGGATCAAAGCATAAGCCTAGACACTCGCTTTCCCTGCTCATGTTATTCATCGCAGCCACTGTCTCTAAAAGCACTTGAATGTCTTGACCAATGGCTGCAAGAGACACACATCCATTTTGGTTGGAGTGGATTTCACTGACAATTGTGCTGAGATAAACTAGTTTTTATTATATTCCTGAAACACAGCCTTGAAAATATATCATAGATTCAGGAGTCTTCCTGTTCCTCACTGAGCATAGCAGTTACCGGTCCATTATTTTTTCACAGAGAATCCCAGCTGCTGTGTATCTACTGGCCCTCCATAGTACAGTGAGATTCAAATTCAGGCAAAAAATAAACTATATCCGTTTTACCCTTCCTTCCCTAAGGAATGGGCAAAAGATAAGACATTCAGATTTAAGTGACTGAGAATAACAGAAAGTCAATACCTTAATCCTTTTTCAATTTACATGGAAGTCAAAATTAGAATGTCTTTGGAGTTCTGCTGGAATGAAGCTAGAGGAAGAAAGGATCAGCTTCCATTATCAGGTTTATGTAAAACTCTAAACGCTTTTGACGTTTCATTAGAATGAATCTGTCTCAATAATATTTCTAGATTGTATGATTTTGGATCATATCATTGAGTAACAATAATGACTGTAAATAATAAATATATGATATGTAAATAAATAAATAATGTATGTAAATATGTAAATAAAAATAAATAATGATATGTAAATATCAAAACTATATCTAAGACAGCTCTAAAGGTCGTATGGATAAAACTTCAATTAGAACAAGTCTGTGCCAAGTTCATTGTTTAAGATCACTGCATCAAATTGTATCATGCATCACTTTATTAGGTTATTTTGGATCACATTAAACAGAAATATTCGTCTGTATTTTTCCCCAGATGAATCCCATGCCAGTGAAAACCAAATGGAAAACTTCTATAAAGTCTTCATTTGCTACTACTGAACGTTGTCTTAGCCTACCAATGGTTATCTTGTCTACTTTAAATGAGACATTGCTGTTTTGTGACAAAGTTTATTAGGGTTTAATGGCATTAACCCCAGAGTTTTGCAATCTAATTTTATATAGTATGTTTTTGTTGCTGTTGTCCACATTCCTCGATGTCTGGAAGGATGCTTTTCTAATCCTGAAAAATGTAAATTTTTAGAGTAACAATAATTCAAAACAACCAGTTTTGTAATGGTTTTAACGATAAACACAGCCACTCCCACAAGTAAAAAAACTACATTTGTACCAAGAGCAGCTATGCATACTGACAGTATTTTGTTCTTTGGACAAACAAGACCTGTCAGGTTTCTATATTAAATAAATTCTCTAGAAACAGTTACATACTTTTAAGTGCGTCTTTTATTCAATAGATGACAGAATATTGCATAAATGCCATCTGACCTGGTACCTTTTGAAAGCCAGCACACAGCTTTTTGGGCAGAATCAAGCTGCGTGCTTGCAAGAAAATAGTGTCCAAACTGACATCACTACAGTAACAGGAAAATAAATCATTTTCAAGTTGCCTTCCCAAATTCTACATCCTCAGAGAGCAACCATGACAGCAACAGGGATGTATAATTTTCTATTATGCTCTTTTTACCTTTGTGATATATAACCCAAGTGGGGACAGTGAGCAGTGGGACTTGCCGTCATTTTGTGAGGCAGCAACAGAGTTCCAAAATGGCTGATATGGTACTTACTTCTAAAAGCCATTCAAACAGCTTGGGTGCTGATGTCAGTCCATGTTTTCTCCAGAAAGCACTCTAAGCTCATGCTGTGTGCATTACCATATTTTAACATAGGAAAATAACATCTGAACAGTGTACAGACATATCTACCATCACACGGAAACAGAGCCAGGCCTCTCCATGTGGGTGTACTGGGGCTTTCTGATATTTTTAAGGTATCTTTGGGGCTTTAAATAAATTGAAAATAAATTAATCTATATATATGTAAAGCCACACAGATGCCTTTTTTTTTTTTTTGCATCAGCTGTAGTTTCCCGAGATAGAAAAATGACACAAGGCTGGTCACGGGACCATGAGAAAGCCAAATCCCCTTCTGTCCCCAGCCCACCAGAAGCTTCCAAATGTGTTGGCTTTGGATTTGGATTCACACTTTTGAAACCAGACCAGCCAGGCAAACAAAACAACAGAGAAAAGAGAACCAGTCCCTCTGCAACATTGCAGACACCTGGAGAAACTGCAGTTCGTATGACCAAAAAAAACGTTCAGCTGTGATGTCCTAGAAAATGGAATGTATCTATTCATTACACTGTGACACCAAAAAAAAAAAAATCTATCCCTGTCCTCTTTGCTTTTCTTGTCTCTCCAATACCACCTATCTTACCACAATATTCAAAAATGTAAAGTTCACAAACTTATTTCAGTATTTTATGAATATACTAATATTTTTATTTCAAAACATTTTTATAAAGAAGATGCATTATTTCTTTTTTTTTCATTTTTGGAATAACCTGACTAAGAATTGTAAAAGCATAGCCCTGCAAGAGCAGCAATGTTGGCCTAACATGAATACTGGCATTCCCCTTAAGATTTCATTTTGTTTTCCTGAAGCTGCAAAGTTTCTAGTAAGCGCTGAATTTGGAGAGCATTGAATTGTAACTGAATCATCATTCAGCAAAACTTGTTGTCCACAGGTTTACCAAATGGCACATCCAGAATGGTACCACAGATGCATTTTGTACCTCAAAGACTTTTCTAAACAGATTTTTTAACCAATTCTTTTGTTAGCTAAAAGTATGTGAGCATATGATCATATGCATGTGGGCACACAAGATAGAAAGAAGGTATGATAACTTCTATGTTATGTGCTATAACAGTGCATATTTGTACTTATATACATGTTCTTTGTAAAGACACCATAGATATTTATTTCTTTTGAAGTTTTATATACTTACAAACCTACACAGGTATGCTGAACACAACAGATCTTGTGCTCAGTAGCAACTGGTGCTACCAGCCATTAACACTTCTGAGCTTCCTTTCACATGGGAAATTTACATCCCACCCAAGCTGAACTCAAAGGTCTCCCCTGCCTATTACAATGGACTATGTGGTCTTCACAGACAAAAAATTCAATTCCAAACACAAATATGAGAATATTTTCACTGCTCTCCTTTTCAAAGCAGAGAAGTGACCATTGAAAGCAGAAAATTTTTGTCTTTTTTGAGAATGCTACAGCACCATCCACCCTACTGTTAGCAGAGACACCTTCCCCTTTGCAAAACCTCCATCAGTAAATGGCAGAAGAAGAGCAGGGAAAAAGCAAACCTTTCAGAAGTGTCTCAGCCAAGCTGAGGGCTGCCAGGGTGAGGACATGCACCAGGGGCACCTTCAGCAGGTCATTCATGTTTTATCCAGAAGGCATCCAGCTCCTTCAGGCAAGGTGTGCAGACTTCCCAGCCGACTGCGTTTTGGAAGCAGTGTGCAAGCAGAGCTTCTCTGCGAGTGACAGAGTGGGGTCTGAGGGATCTAAGTATAATCAGGAATTCTTCCACCCAGTGGTGGTGATGGACGTGGCCAGCTGGTGTGTATCCACTTCGGTCAGTGTGAAAGCGTGGGGTTCATGAAACAAGAGAAAGCAAATCCTTTCTGAATTCCTTCTAAGCAAACAGAGAACAGTACAATGGGCAAATGCATTTCCAGGCCAGTACCCTACCCCAGTGTTGCAAAGTCACAGGACCTTTATTCCAGCACACTGTAGGCACACTAGTAGGGAAAAAATGCTTGCCATTGCCTTTTCCTTCATCTTAGTCCCCCTTTTTTCCAGTTTTTCTCCTGTCACTCACACACACTCCCTCTTATTATAACCTTTCAAAATTGGCTGTAATATGCCACCTGTTGCCCTGCTGATAGTATTTCTTTTCTTAACAGATGCATTTGCTGGAGCAGAAGAGGTCAGCATTGATGACTAAAAGTGCCTTTCTATAGGGAAATATGACAATGGGTCTTAATCTCCAGAAATATCTTGTTAACCACCAGGTCTCTGCCTAAGGTGAAAGACAATCAACACTCATTTTCTAGGAAGACTTAAAGAAACATCAGAATCAAGATCTTCTGACTCACTCTGTCTTGCCCCATCCTACCACAAAGGCCTATGTTATATTTTCCAAAAATGTCAAGTAATTTGTACTGCCTCTTTTTCCAACATAAATATTTATATGAAGAGCAAAGAGTCTTACCACTGTGGAAAGGCTGATGCGGGACCAATATTTGCATGAGCAGGGAAAAAGATGAATAGTCAGTCTGGGAAGAACCTAATTGATGATGATCCTCTTGGAACATGATTCCGCATATTTTTCATCATTTTATCAGACAAAAGCTTTGCATGGTTTGAGGAAAGCAAATGTGCAGTCATAACACATCACAGTAAAAGGTACTTTGAGATGTCTGGAATTTCCTTTATTTGCTGAAACTCTTAACTTAAACCGCTTCTAAACAGTCATTTCTGCAATGAACATACATGGCTCAGCAGTGCTTCTTCTGAGGACCAAATAGAGTAAAACTGACCTGTGCGGAATGTGTGAATCCCTATGGTTTGGCATGGCTTTACAATAGCACTGTTACTGTGGGGACATGCCATTTTTGATTAGGAACAAGGATCTCTAGACAAGTGTTCCTCTGAAGATGAATAAAGGCAGAAACAGTCACAGAAGTTGTTAAAGATATTCCAAAAATTCTGGAGCTAGCAATGACAAAAAAGCAAAACAAGAAGATGATGATGAAACAACAATAATCCTACCAGGGAACAAAGAAATACTGTGATTCGTGGCTGAAGTTACAGGTATTTCTTTTGTGTAAGTCCAGACACATCCAATTAAAATGCTCCATAGAAATGTGACTTGGATTTTTAGGGTAAAATTCTGTTTGTGAAGGGACTTGGCCAAAGACCTTTGCATTGGTGAATTCCTGTTTGGAATGTGTTACAAGGGCTTTGAAACTGCACCATCCATATGAGTGCAGAAATTCATATTTCCCTTTTATTTGCCAATTGCAGCATTTAGAAATGTCACTGCCAGAAATGTCTGTTAAATGCTAATAATGCCTTTGCATTTTGGGGATTACCACAGTACTCTTAATCTCTTATTTCCTCTACTTCATATATTTTAACTAAGGATCCTAATGAGCTCCATTACTCTAAACTGAAAGGATGCAAATTTACTCAGTACATGAGAGTAGAGAGAACACATGGGCAAAAGTACACAAGCTCCATCTACACATGCCACACAATTAACATATAATATATTTGGGAAGCTGGTGGTCATCTGTGCCTATCATGGAAAGATTTTTCTATGATTTTGCAGTGAAATCAGTGAAAAACAAATGTTGGTGACGCCAAACCTTCTTTGATTCCGAGTATTTTCCAAGCATACCTTAAAAAATTAAAATGCATCTTATATTTTTACTCATGGGGCTATGAGTTTGTTACTTATTGGCTGTTCTTTTTAGGGTTTTTCTCAACAAAGCTGAGATGCATGAAGTTTACAGATAATTGTATTTACATCTGTTGTTTTTTATAGTCATGCCCCAAGGCTTCTGCTGAGATGATGTCCCAGCAGCCTACACAATAACGAGAAGCTTTCAGATGATGTGGGAGAAGCTTTGCTCCCATGGATTTCTGCTTATCTCTCTGCATTTCAAACACTCCAAAGAAGTTAGTTCATGAAGTTCAGTACACAAGACAAGTTGTGTTCATTCACCTAGCTACCATTTTTTCCCACTGCAAACTGTTTGTGAAGTGACAAATAGAGTATTTTGAAATAAATGCATAAATACAAAGAAAGTAGTAATTTGTTAGAGTTGGCAGAAGAGATATTGTCTTGCAGTCAATTAATTGCTTGGTATTTCACCACTATGATGACTGGAAGCTCTTTGCAGAACAGAACCATGTTGGACCTTTTTTCTGTACACCTCTGTACACTTCCCTCCTTCTCCCAAGTATTCGGCTGGAGGCTGATAGTTTTGCATGCTAATGTGACATAATTTGACCACTGAATTATTTGAAAACTGCCTTTTCTCCCACATCACCCTCTGGGATGTCTTCTCACTAGGTAGTCCTACATGTTCATCCAAGTAGACAGGCTAGGTAGGACAGGTATTTCCAGCAGAAACTCTAGGCAGATAGAGAGACTTAATGAAATTGCTTTGGCAATGGTCCTAATCACCCAAGCATCTGGTGATTTACACTGAAATAATGCAAGTCAGCACTAACCCAGCCTGAGTAGTGATTGATTTGCCTGACCTCAGACTGAGGTGAGGCTGACTGGCCTATAGATGTCTGGATCCTCCCTCTTTAACTGGGTGACATTTGCTTTCTTCCAGTTCTCAGGCACCTCTCCTGGACACAGCAACCTTTCAAAGATTTGTTGTTGGTATGAGGTGCAATACCACACCCTTTGTCATTGGCCTTTCCACCTCTTGTATGAGAAAGTGATCATCAACACTTTCCAAGAACCTCCTGGATTGTTTGTGCACTGCTGAAGGTAAGCCAGAAAATGAGCGTGCCCTAACCTGCCAAGATAGCAGATGTATACAGACACAGAAGACAAGTGATTTTCAATTCCCAAGCTGCCATGTCATGGCTCCAAGCCTCTTCCAGCCGGCAGAGAGATGAGAAGGATGTAGTGTGTGGTTTTCCCTTCAGGCAGATTGCATGTGCATGTCCCCACATGTACCAACATGATACCTGATGCACCCTTGCTGCTTCCTGCCTTATGCTGCTGGTCTCTTAGGTAGCAGCATTCTCACAAAACATTTGACAGTGAAACCCATTTTAGGGCTGTATATGTGCCTTTCTGTGCAGAAATGAATCAAGGTGACATTGTCATAGAGTTATGGTCACACCACTCCTCCCACTCCACCCTGCCCACTTTGCCAGCGGTATCCACAAGCAGCACAAGATCCTGGGTGTCTGACATGGAAAAATCATCTTTGACTATGCATGCCAGCATAAGGGAGGAGTTAAACATCATTTTAGTTCTCTTATTACACAGTGCAAGTCACTTCTTTATAGTGATCCCGAGCTGAAGCAGCTCATGTAGCCACCAGCTCCAAGAGATTCAACTCAACCTCCAACACATGTGCGGCCAGTAAGGTACTTTTGCTTGTGTCATAACAGCAAATGCTGTACTCAGTGTAATATGTAAAGGAGTGAGCTGTACTACTGCTGTTCTCTACCCTGCACTTGACGATTTTTTGTTTGGTGTTTTAATGTTTTAATTGTCAAGGTGAAAGAAAGACTTTTCCCTAAAGTCATTCAATAAACACAGACAGATCCCAAAGGCCCACTTAGTGTTTAAATTTGAGGGCTTCAGACACCCTTGGCTTGGCCTCTGCCCTCAGCCATCTGGACCAATCTCTGGTCTCCTACTAATATTTCAACACTTACTAAGCTCTGATGCCTCAATCTAAAATAATCCTCTTTTATTCTTTTGAGATTTTGTGGCATTTGGGAAACCTAAAATTTGCATCAATTTCTTGCTATCATTTTGCTATAAACTTCCCTATAATTTTTCAGGTGACAGGATCTGACAGTACCGACTAAGGACAATCTAAGATGCCATACTATGTTTTGTGGTGGGGCAAAATTATGTAAGGTTATGAGATGTAATTAATGTGGTGGAATAATGTAAACAATGTAAAGAAAGAGAAATAACCCTTGTCGTGCACCTAGCTAGCTATGCATGGTATATATAGCACAGAGGGTGAACTGAATGCAGTTACTTCGTAATGTATAAAACTAATTCCTCTGCTGGAGATCTGCCTCCTATTTCAGTTGCTGCCAATGTTATCCAGTCCCACACCATAACACAGGGAAAGACCCCACCCTCGATGACCCTCTTCTCTCAGAGGATAACTCTGTCATGGTGCTGAGCTGGAGTGGGACAGAGATGTCCTGTTTCCCCAGAAAGAGTTGCCACAAAAAATTGATGACCCTTGCTCCTTAGCTTCTGGTTGCAGTCTAATATGCTGTGCTTGCCATTGGAAGTGTGCAATCTAGGGACCAGGATGGCTGCTGACACACAAAACCTGCTCTCCATCACATGTTATCACAGCCCAGCAAGTGAGAAACAAGACCTGCATTTAGATATAGTTATAGCAGAGCTCTCACTGCCCCTGCTCAGGGAACTGGAAAAGGAGGGACCCAGTGTGGATTTCCAGGCCATGAGAGCCACATGAAGGAGAGCATCTACCTTTGGGATCCCTTTTTGCAGAAAATAAGGAAGTGTTTCACATCAGGAATACATTAGGGACTTAATACATCCCACTGATTTTGATCCCAGAATACTGCACCATGTAATATCTCACTCTCACCAAGAAAAAAAAACAAACAAACAACAACAAAAAAACCACTTTGTTTGATCTGACAGTAATATTGCCAGTTACTGCAAAAATATAGTCACTACAAAATAAAATTTATTTCATATCAGAACTGTATTATTTTAATTATTGTCAACATCTCTTTAAAACAATTAAAGCTAAAATCAAAGAAAAGCACAATGAAATAAACATATATGATAGCTCATGTGTCAGATCAGTTAATGTTCAATTTTCAGATTTTGTCTGTCATTATTTGCTGTTCTTGATTGCTCTTTTAGATTGTGGAGGAGCAAAAGGCAAGCAGTGAGAGTTTATAGGCATGTGAAAAGCAAACAACCAGCTTGGTCAAGCATCCAACCTCTAGCACAGCAGGCTTCAAGTCAAAGATTGTGGTCCTGTACACAGTGTAGAAATCAACTGTCCTGTGGGATCATAGAATCATAGGCCTGTAAATATCTTTTCCTTCCATCATCATGACACCTCTGAAACTCACAGCATCTCTCTGCAGCCAACTGGGATGCGAGGTGTTACAACATAGGGGTGTGATATGAGGAAACACTCAAGTTTCAGAAGTACTGCACCCATGCAATAGCTTGTCTGCCAGTGGAACAGGACACCTGAAATGGAGCTGCTGCATCCTGCCAGCTGATGGCAGGCTGCCATGAGCGGCTGCAGGAGGTGTGCAACACACAGGTCCCAGGGGCATCCTATCACCTTTCCTTTCACTGAATGCGGGCAGCGTGCAGCAGCATGCAAAACCCTCTTTTTCCAGACAAGATAGCTTTTTCCTGTTACTCTGATAGGAAGAAGAGCTTTACAGCTTGAGTAGCTGAGGAGTTTTTATACACTGTGCTATATGCTCAAAGTAATTTTGAGGGGCTTTGGCTATACATACTAAAAATGAGAAATTAAATTCTGCTCTGAGCTCACCCCGGGCAACCCCATTGACGTCAATGGAGTGTAACTGAGAGCAGAATGCTGCCTGTGATCTTTTTTACTCAGAGTTCACCTGCTGCTCATTTGAAGCCATAATCCTTGGTGACATCCCAGTCAGAGAGAGGCTTGCACAGCAGAGATTAGGGCCCAGTGTGAACTTCACTCAATGAGGCATTCTTGGCTATGGCGTTTTGGATCATCTACCTGCTACAGCAGTCACATTGGCAGCTATTTAAACATTGCTGTGTATTATCTGGGAGCACAATAACTAGCGCAGCAGTATAAGCGAGTACGTTTCCTCAATCAAATGGCAGATCGTGGTCCAAAGACACACCCAACACATTCAGCACATTTAAGAGCAAACACTGCAAAAGTGATATCCAGATGATGTGAGGGAAGAAATGGGAGGAGAACCAAAGGCAGAAGCCTCAAGGAAACATTCTTAGCAAAACACAATTGCCCAAGGACAGCAGGCTCCTGCAGGGGAACTGCAACCAGAACAGTGCTTTCTGCAGGAACCACAGTGGGGTTTTGTGCCCTTATGCAGATTTAACAGCCCAGCAGAAAAAGCATTTGATGCATAGAGGGTGAGAGGAGGGTGTTCAGGAGCCCATAAGATTCTACAAAAGAGGGGTAGGTATGGGAGTTTGCATATGCTCTATAAGCCTAGGGAAGAAAGCGCGACAGTGAGAAGAACCTTCAGCAGGTTCTGCATAGCATGTGGCATCTATGACAATGAAGCTTTTCCGTTCAATATTTATTAGCACAGTCCAATAATCTTCCTTGGGTTTGTTTAATCTTGAGAAAGAACAAGGAAATAGAAAACTTGATCCAAAATATTGGTGAATCCACAACATTAGTCCTTTAACTTCACTGGACTCGATCTGAGGGTCCTGTCCATTCATGTTGGCAGTATAACATCATTATAATTTAATATGTTTGAAGTGAGGGCAATGTTCACACTTTGTGGGCCTACCCCTAGAGCCCAGGTGTGTAGGATGTGCTTCTGCCATTTACTATATTGTGAGTCAATAACGAATTGTGCATCAGCTGTATAGCTGGTCACAAAATTATACAGATGGGGTCGAGGGTTTGCACCTAAACAGAAATTGTCTCGTCGCTAACTAAAGCAAAACACTCACTTGAAAATCGCACAGGGCAGAAGCCATTTTGGGTAACTCTGCAAGAGGCTAAGATTCAAAAGGCAGGCTTAGAGCCTTTCCAAGGGCCCTGGCTCCTGTTGCCGAGTGGCAGTGACTTCTCCTACATACACCTGCCCTGACTTTTTTTTCCCTTTATGGCAGCTAGAGAGGCACATTAGCCTGAGTGAGAGCTTTTTCTCCTCTCCCCTCCCTCCCTCCCTCTTCTCCATCCCACTCCCAGTGGGATGTTCTGGTCACTGTTTCAGCACATCACCTTGAACCTTATTCCCTCACTAGTGGCAGATTTGCTGTGGTCAGAGGGTCACTGGAGAAGAGGTCACACTAGGGAAACCTGCATGGGCTCAGGGATGTAGATGTTCCCCAGGAGTAGAACGATACCTGAGAATCTTTGCAGTAGTGGCCAAGGTTTCATCCTGTCTTAGAAATCATACTTGGCAAGCAGCACTGGGTTTCAGCCCCTAAAATAACTTACAACATAATCAGTCAATTTTTCCAGTCAGTGCTTCTGTATAAAGCTTTTGTCTTGGATATTTTCATAGCATTTGCCTTTTTTCTCTGAGTAGAAGTAGCAACTCTGGAGCATCTGGATGAATAAAAAATTCTCTGGGCCAAATTAATCTCCTCTGACCATTGCAACAGGCATGCAGCAAGGTTGGATTTCCCCCTGCCCAACACCAGTTCAATGCACTGCAGCTGCTGAGCAGTGCCTGCCAGCATGCCTGGATCAGGCGGGGTTTTCCCATGGTAAGATCCTTGTGTGGTTGCAGATCAGGCCTGTCAAAATGCAGAGTCATCCATACTGCTCAGTCAGGCCACTCAGCTCCACAGGGTGAAATAATCCGTGTCCTGCAGCCCTCTCTGTCCTACATCAAACCATTGATCATTGCATCCCATCTTCATTACTCTCCCCCAGCCATCTAAAGACACAGGGGTTGTCCCTGAGGTAAGCACAGAAGCCCACACCTCTCTTAGCAGGAGATGGAAATCCCACTTTCACTGACACCAGACACCAGATTTCTAATGGTGTGAACAAGACAGTTGAAGATACAAGACAGATAAAGCAAGATGAACTTGAATTTTTCATCAAAATGTCTACAAATTTCCAAGTGGTGTAAACTGTTATAATTCCTTTGGCAATAGTGAAACTATGCCAGTTTGCCTTTCCTTGAGAACTTCATATTTGATTGGTATCACTGATAATTCAGATCTTTGTCTTACCTGCACATCAGAATTTGCCTGTGCAGCTGCTCTGCTCTGTGAACTACTCTCTCCCACACCCTACCTTCAGCTGAGAAAGAAGTTGTTTAGCTCATGGACACATTTTAAATCCAGTCTGTGAATACTTGTGACACAGAAACTGTGTGGAACATAAATTAAAACTTCAGTGGATCTATATTCCTACTTGAAGCCAAATCAGGGCAGAAGTCAGATTCTGCATTTTTAATATGAAGTTTCTGTAAAAAAACTGAATTACTCACTTGGTTACAACATGGTGCTAATAATGTCACTGTTGTGGTTTTGATCCTCATGGAGGCCATTCACTTAAGATTTGGACTTGATGATGACTGTGGGTCCCCTCCAACACAGATTATTCTATAACTCCTGTAACTTTTTATAATGTACCATGTGTGAGGCAAAATGCAGTTTCTTTTTACTCAGGTTAGGATGAAAAGGCTTTATAACAGCAACCACCACCCACCAGTCTGCATCTATGCTGTTGAACCACTCAAGGTGAACAGCCTTCCAATCACCTTCTGGCAAGGGCCCATTCTAAAATGCAAGCCATCTCTAAAAATTGTTTTAACATAGCCCAAAACTGTGTCAAAGAGCTCATAAACTACTGAATAGGATGCACTTTGAGCTTCTAACTCTGGGACCACCTATCACTGCAATCTCCAGGTATATGTGGAGCTACAACATCCACCCAAAATCAGGGACCCACTTTCTAAGAGAGCCTAGAATTTTAGTCAAGACCAAATAAAATGCCTTTGGGATATCTGTGTGTTTGGCCCTCCCTCAGTTTGCATGGCCCCAGAGCTGCTGAGCCTTTTCCTGCCAGTGTGCTTTTCACACCAACAGGAGTACTCTGGAGAGGCCTTTCTCAACCATCACTTTCCTTTCTTCACCCAGCTGAGCTGGGCAGTTATTAGGCAGCTGTCTACAGCCCTCCTGTAGGAACCACAGCCCTAGCTCTGGTAGCTGTCGTCACTAATGCCAGCTGGTGATGCTTATCCCAGCCCGCGTGCTTATCCCAGTAAGCTCCCCCTAAAACACTGATGCCTATCCTCTTTCTCCAGAGCTATAGCACAAAAATTCAACTACACTTTAATGGAGGCATTGTCTTCTTCCCTCTCAGCTCTCTCCTTTGCCTCCTGTGAGCAAGGAAAAGCCTTGCACGGTTATGCAAGAGGCAGCACCACTCACTGGCAACATCACTATCAGGGGTCAGACAACATGAGATGCATTTCTTCCAGGAGTTCCCTCAGGGGGATAATAGCACGTGTCTGGGTAATGCATAACTTTATCTCCCCAGATATTGGACAAAAAAAAGCAGGAAACAATTGTACCTGTAACGTAACAAAAGCATGTGGGACAGCTGCACACAAAGTCATGGTGTGAACATGGGTGCTCCACAGCAGTTATGTGTCTGCTTTCAAACATTGGAAAAAGAAAAATATCTGCTTTCCTTGATGAAATTTACATCCTGAAGGAAGTGTCATCACAGAAAGTTGCCAAAAGATACATTCCATATCTGAAAATAACGGTTTTGTTGGGGATTTTTTTGGTTTTTTGTTTGTGGTTTTTGGTTTTGGGGTGGCTTGTGTTGTTTTGTTTTGTTTTTATTTTGAGGGTTTATTGTTTTTTGGGGTTTTTTTGTGTGCACAAGCATGATTTTGGATCTATTAATGTGCGGTATCATACTTGTCAAGGCACCTCCAATAACAGATGTATGACAGAGGCTCCTGGGGCTTGCTTCTGGAATGTCAGAAATGCATTACAGAGCTACAATGTTCAAAACATTCAGAGGAAAAAAAATCCCTGAATTAGGCAATTCTGTCAGGCTGAGAAAATAAGATAACAAGCTGAAAATCTGAAGAACAGTTGTATTTTTGAAAATACACTAGTGTCGCTCAGGCATTCAAAAATAATGAGTCAGATCTTTAAAAAATCATAGTTGCCTTGAAAATTAGGGTTGTGGGGGTTAGTAACTTTGCATTGTGTGCACTATTAATGGTCACATTCCTAAATTCTTCTGGAAAAAATGGAAATTGAACTTTATTTTGTAATAAAAGCAGAGATTCTTACATAATCTACCAGCCCTAGGGGCTGATGCATTTAGCAGAACACCACATAATATGATAAAACCCGAACAGTTGACAATGCTGGAGATAAACTTATTTGTGTAGCCCGGGCAATAGATTTCAGGGCTGGTTCAAGAACCCACATCAACAGGAATGGTGTGCTTTGGTGGAGTCATTCACAGACATAATTTTTCTAGGGTGCAGTTTTTGGATAGTGGCTGTCAGAAATTATGTGATATCTCTGTTTAATTCAATGGAAAAAGTCTCTCTGAATAAGAGAAAAGAAAAGCCCCTGAGGGACAGACTTCTGCAGTGACAAATTAGTAGAACAAAGTACAACATTTCAACAGAGTTTCTGAGGTTTCCAGGCCTTTACTCGAGGTGAATGTCTCCTGTTGTATTTCAATAATGCACTGTGTTCCTCTAAAACTTGTGTCCTTTATATTACATTGTGATTACATTCATGTTTAGCATTAGGTTTGGCTAAAACATACTTATTTATTTGCTAACAACTTAACTTATAAAAGGACGTAAAGTTTGACTCAAAAGGAAGAAATTTCTCAGCTTCCAAAACTTCCAAAAGTCCTTGCAGATGACTGGCCTCTCCTAGCATAAATCAAAGCTCTTCCAATTGTCAAGCTCCTAATGTTGGGAGATGACCTGGGGGCCTTGGGTCTCCACCATCACACTTGAGAATGGATCTGGCATGGTTTCCTAGTCTTGAAGGATGCCACCATGCACTTTGCACTGGAAGAAACACTTCCCATATTTGACTGGGGACAATTCCACATTTAGAAAAAATTCCAGAATCATCAGACTTATGCTAAACATCATATCCTTCACATGTTGAGGTTTTTCCTGAAACACAGGTGATGATAATCCTCTGCTAGATCTCTCATAATCGTCTGCCAGACCTTTCACTCACCCCCTCAGACCCACCCGACCTTGGTTTTTGCCATACATCACACAATGACCAAAATGTTTTTCAGAAAGCATGTATCAACATTTCCAGCAAGAATGCTTCATCACAATTTCTTTGCCAAGTGATGCCGCATCTGGCCACGGCTCTGTTACAAAAGACACAGGACCATATGCATTTGCTAAGAAAAGCGATGAGGCCCTTCCTCGTCAGCTGTTATCCTTAAAAGCAAAGGTGCTGCCAATGTAGCACTCTATGCTCAAGCAATCCTCACGGGCTGCTCCCTGCCTGTCAGAAGCACAAAATTACGCAATCCTTTCTGTGCAGCTGCTCCTCGAGCAACTGTGGTAATGTCTAGACTCTCTTCTCCCTTGTGTGAGCTCAGAGGCATCACTTTGCCCCAGTCCAAGCTCCTACAAGGCTTGATAAAAGATCTGTGACCCTCCTGGCGTGTCAAGAGCATTTTCTGTCAATGTGGTCCTCCAGCATAGGAGGATTCAGAATCTCTCGTACAGTACCTTATGTAAATACCTTAGGTACCTTAGGTACCTAAGAGAAGCCAGGGCTAATGGAGACCTGCTGTTTCATGGCAATGACTCTGCTGCTCTCTCTCAGGCTGTAGTACCTGTCTGTGACAATGCACAGCCTCTCTTGATGTCTGTGTGCAAGGACACATTCCTTTGCTCTGCTCTGCAACTACTTGGCCTCAACATCAGCCCTGGCAGAAAAGAGGAGGGACATGTAATCAGAGATGAAACTGGGTGTGTCACTACTATAGCACAAATTACACGTGGCAAGAAAGGAGACAACAGTAAAAAAAGAAAGTGACAAACAAGCCCATTCACAGCAGACAGAGAAGGGGATGGAACCTGAAAGGTGTGGAGTTGACCAGGGATGTGGGGGAAAGCCAAGTTTGGCCTTGAAAGATGAAGGCACTATGTAGGCTGGAAGCAGGTTTTATACAAAGGGGATTGTGCTAATGGAAAAAAACTGCCCTTAGTGGTGTTTGGCAGAAGGAGATTTGGTGTTGTTCCCCCAGTCTCACAGCATATGCAGCCAACAGGCCTGCTCTGTTAGGAATGGCATTTTGCAACTGAAACAAGCTCACCTAGACTGCCACATTGAGAGGCTGCACATCATATATTAGCAATGCTGCCTACACTAGGTGAGGTCAGGCACTGGCTCTGAGCACCGCTCAAAATATGAGCAGCTAACTTCTTCTCACCAAGAGTTCAGAGGATGGTGTTTGCAGGACAATTAAAAAGCATAACCTGGGGGTCTCAACCAAGGAACTAACCAAGAGTTCTTAAAATCAGAGGAACGTCTATTAGGACATAATTTACAATACATCTTGCAACTTTTTTGCTGTCATTATGCAGGCAGTATGAGTCTGCTTCCAGTCTGCTGCTTAAGGAATGCTCTTTAACCCTTTGTATGGGTTCAAACTTATAGTATGGAGGTATTAATCTATAAATATCCACATCACTGAGTACCAGCAGGAAACCAAGAAACTGTGCAACCAGAACAGTAGCTTCTCTCTTTATTAGCTGCTGTCCTGTAAGTTACCCTGTTAGTACTAGATCAAGAGGGTGGAAAAAGAAATCTAGCCAGAAAATCCCTGACCCTTGTGGCTCAAGGTGTGGGAGCATTTCCCTACTGGTACCCAGAACCATGAGACAGCAGAACCAGAGGGCTTACACAGTGCTGAGTGAGACAATAGAACAGCAATGAATAGTATATTTCATCCTGTTACAGGTAACTGGTGGCCTGGGAGGTGTCTCTTGCAGGGCAGGAGGCTCTCCAGTGCTATCCTATATCACACACAGACTACTTACAGGGAACAAACCCTGACACCCAAACAAAAGGAGAGTTCTAAAATGTCTGCCAAGGTGCCGGAACATTTTTGTAGTGATATGACTTAACTTTGAATTTTATATGCATTACAAGTATCTTAAACAAATAAAATAACTCCTGTAATAATTATATATATATATATAATTTTTTTATCAGGATTACAAAGATTTGTTCCACTTCTTTGGAGAGATATGGATTAATTTCACAAACTACCAGGAGTCATCTGCAGAAACCTCTTCTGTGTAGGTTTTGCTGTGCACCAAATATTGATCCTGCAGAACCTCATTTAAAAAACCATCAAGTAATGAAAATTTAAGGAAAGTCTCCTGATTTTAAGATGGATTCTTATTCAATCTTCAGATAATCACTCTGTAATACTGTGTTAAGTACCTGATTTTATCTAAGACGTATTACTCTTTAAAATTCAGTTTATAGGAATCATTGAACATTGCCAAGTTAAACTCTTCTAAGCATTCAGAAAAATAAGTGAGGCCTTAAAAAGCAAAATGCAGCCTGGGACTGACTAATTCCCAGGAGAATATTGGAATACAAGGTCTCTATTATATTAAAAGTACTAGTAAATCACAGGAATAGAGCATGGATAATCTTCTATTTAAATTCATTCAAATGTGGCTAAGTTTGGCCTAATACAACATCTGCCAGGAGTTTTCAGGTTTGAGGAAAGACAAATGGATACAGTGGTGCAGTAAGCATCAGCTGATCTGAAAAATAACCTCACTTGGTACAAAATGCTACATTCCTTTTAAAACACAGTTCTTGGCAGTGGCAAGTACAAAGGTTGAAGTATGAGAATGAGACACTTCAGGCACATATCTGAAATTTTAAACTCACTCTTTCATCAAGATATTTCTGTCTTGAAATGCCATGGCATCTGAATTTCTGGGAAGAGAGGCTCATAAGAGCATTATATTAGATATGTGCATATTACTGAACTAGAGATCACTTTAAGAAAGATTGAGGATAAGCTTGGGAGATAAAACCAAGTCAAAAGCAGATAAGGAGTTCAATTGTGCTATAAGATCATTTGGAAAGAAAAAATCCATATTGAAAAGGAGTTATTGCTGTGTGGGCTGCCTTTTGAGCCACTATGCTAAGGACACATATGCAGAATTATCTGCTTCCCTTACACATGTTCTCCACTAAAAGGACAGGACTAGGTCTCAGATATTTTTACTGTTAAACTCCCAGAGACTGAGATACCTATTTCCAATGGAGTCAAGCTTGCAATGGTAGGAGACATTTCATGGAGAAGACGAAAACTTGGCCCCATTTTTGTCTCATGTGGAGGAGCACAGCCCTTAAGAAATAATGTTCTGTGATGTGAAATTACATCCCTGCTTTAAATCCCTATTTTGGACATGCAGTCTTAAGACCCATCCATATCTCAAGAAACCAGTATTTGGCATCTGGATAATACTGGGCATTTTCAACAAAAGGATTAAATCAAAACTATTAAGATAATTTGTCTAGGAACTTTTTGTTTCATCATTACAACGTTTCACTGAGAAAGTGTTTTTCTGCAACAATTTTTTTGTCAAGGCATATTCTCTTTGGGTTTTTTTTTAATACATGATCCTGAATAATCTGATATGAAGCCACAAGGACATCTAGCCACGGACTCTGGCAGATAATGCTGTTCCTCACAGCTGAAGAACCAGGGCACTGAGAGCACAAGAAAAAAATGTGAAGAAAATTAACACAATTCAACATGTCTAACAGGAGAAATAAAATGCTGACTGTTGGGACACTAGTTACGACCAGTCTGCTGTTTTAGTGGTGCACAGAAAACTGCAGAGTTGACTTGGACTGAATGAGTCCTACTCCTGTAGCCTTCACCTACTGTCTGCCTGGTAAACAAAGGCCACAACCCTTCTTATGCTGAATATAATGCTGCTAAAAGGCTTGTGCAAGTCCTCACTGGGATTTTTTATGAGCTGTTTTCATGCCTCCACCTCTGACTTCCTTTACAACACACAATTCTGTCAAGGGCAGAGATAGAGAAAAAGTTCATTCTTTCAAAAGCAGTGAATCTGGTTTGTTTCTATATTACTGTTTATTTTATGACAGTGTAACAAAGTCAGTAAATGTTGTTAAGCCAGAGTCAGCATTAGCAATGGAAATAATTACTACCACTTTAACTGATGTTTTGTTAATATTACTGTAGCGCTGAGTCATGAGTCATGGCAGGATGGAAATTAATTTGTCACTGCTGTAGGTCTCTTTCTTTGCTATAAAGCAAGTTTCTCCTCTTACATTCATCTGCTCAAGTGCCTGTAGTAGAACTAATAAACCAAAAACATGCTTGAACATCCTTGTACATGCTGCCTTCTCCATGGCCAAAGCATTTTAAGTGTTGTTTTGCTTAGGTAATGGAACAGTCATGTGAAATTGAGGCCTGGAGAAGGCATCTCTGAAAGACGCATAAAGGCTTTGGACTCTTTCAGCCTTTGAAAAAGTATATTTTTAGCGTCTTTACAAAGAAAATTGCTTCTGAGGACTTCATGGTATAAAAGTCGTGCCTCCTATCAACTCACAGCGTCACCAGCTGTCCTCTGTCCAAAGTTGACTGACAACATGGCAGTGCATGGAATGTTGTCCCTTGGCAGCCAGCAGTGGATCTTCATTTCTTCCCACCCTTTCCAGGGTGTCACCTCCATTTAGCCATAATACAGTGAAGCCACATAAAGAACAAGCAAGAAGATGCATATTCTATCTGGTGACCAGAGAAGATCCTTGCAGTGGTTAGGGCTGGAGCATGGACCGTATGAGGGATGGCAGAGTGGTTCAGCCTGGAGAGGAGGGGAAGGATAGACTTTATGTCCAGGCAAGAGTCAAGAGGACATAATTTGCAAAAAGGTTCATTTTGGTTTACCTACTAAGAAAGGTTTTTCACCTTGAGGGTGGTTATTCATTGGAAGATAGGCTTGGAGATATTGCAGGACCTCCAGCCCTGGAAATACTAACACTTTGATAGCACAAGGCACACAGTAACCTGTTCCAATGGGTCCTGCTTCATGCAGGAGGTTGCATAGTTAGAGGTATTTCACATCTGAATTATTCCATGAGTTAATGAAGTCTTTAGAAAATTTTTTGTTTTATTTATTTTTCTAAAGGACTGGCTTCTAATCCCTGTTAGGTTTCTCTGCCATGGATCTAGCAAGCCCACAATGTTTCAAGCAAAATCTCAGATCAGCTTTCCACATAAGCGTTTTGATTCTAAAAACTTCAGTAGGAGAAAAGAGGTACATTCTCATACAAAAATATAAAAGAAAATTCTCCTCCATTTTTTCTTTGCTTGTTAAAGCAGGAATTTGTTCAGTTTGTGCAACCATTTTGCCTTTATCTCTGGATATGTTCAGCTATTCTTCAATACACCAAGGCTACAGCAGCCTGGTCGGTTTTTAGGTGGTGGCTTCACCTGCGTTTCCGAGTGTGGATTATGAATGAGACAGCTGCAAATTTAGCTGACTTCATCTGGCACTCTTCAGATCTGCTTCCAAATTCTCTGAAGAGTGAATAGAGTCCTAATGCTAAACTCTTTCTACCGAAGAGCTTTTTCTCATTTGCAGAGCTCAAAGAAGCCTTTCTTCTTTGTTAAGGGATTTTTATTTAAAATTAAATGTAGCATTTACTGAAATTTAAATCTGTTGTAAGTTGGAGTCATGTACTTTGGGATGTTTTGTGATATTTTAATGTCTGAAAGTAATGCAGTCAGAAAAGCTGTAAGAAATTATACTTAAAATTGAAAACAACTTTTCTTGAAAACAGACTCCAGCAGTGAGGAAGCCTAAAGCTCTCATCCACATGTGTAGGAATCCAGCTTTGTCTCTGGGAAAGTATGCCTACTTTCTGTGACCAATGAGGAATCATAGCCGATAGCTTACCTGCCTTGTACTTCCAGAGTAAGATCTAAATCCACCTCGCACCTCCACCTGCTCCCTTCACCTAGGCTGGTGCATCGCTCCCTGCCCCGAGCACCTTTGAAGAGGTGACAGTTCCCTCCCAGCACTGTGTTCATGCTCTCATAGCAACTTGGATGTACAGCACATGTATCCAGCTGTGAAAGAACCTGTGGACAAAGGAAATGTCAGTTTCTTTTCAGAGGCTCCAAACATGTAGTTTAACACTTAAATGTTTCATTATGCCAGAATGTGCTTTGACGATAAACAGAGGAAGTAACAGCGGGCTTTCTGTCTGCAACCACCACTTTTTCAGGTGAAATTTCAGCTCTTGAAACCAAATCCTGTTGTGAAACTCATTCCGAAGGGCTTTCTGTGAGACTGATGCATATTCCATAAGTTTTGAAACAGTACAACACACTCTTCATGACACAGTTAAACTGCACCATTTTCCTCATTTCATCATGGCTGTCTGGTTTTAAGCACTGCAGAAATACAGATGTGTATTTCAGACTTGAGAAAAAACAGGACTCTGATAGTCTACACGATATATTGGTCTGCAACTTGGCTCTTCTTTCATCAGGCAAAAAATCTTATCAAAGAAGTACCTGAGGAGGGAAACAGTTGCTCCCTTTGGGGGTTAGGAGGTGTTGGCATGACTGTTTTTCTATACCAGTAGCAGTTTCACTTCATTCAGTTGTATTAGAAAATGTTTGAACCCGAGGGCTTGTTCCCAAAGTTCATCAAGTTTCTCTAACCACTGCCAGTTCTCTAACCATCATGCCAGTATGTTACCCACAGTACTTACAGTGCTCACAAGTTAAGACCTGAAGGGCATTTTCTCAGATTTACTGAACAAGATGCCAAAGACTTGGTCAAAAACTTAAAAATATGTTATATCCTGTCTATTTCTTATCTCTTCCTCTATGTCTATAATGTTCAATTTCTTGGCCCATGACTTTCACAGCGTATTTTTTCCTAACTGCATGGATCACAACATTATTCAAAATAACACAGAGCAGAATTGAAGTAAAGCTACAATTGTCCTTCAGTAGATACTGCATTTTAGCATCTGCACTCACCAGATGTTGAATGCTACACTGCAGTGCTGATGGAAACCAACAGTGCATCTACATAACACATGAAGATTTGCTCAGCTAAGTGAGAAAACCTGGGTTCTTCTTGTAGATGATACATGATCTCTTTGGACATGGTATGAATTGGAACAAATAGCTTGAAAGCAAACAGAATTTGGCTCCTAATAGGTTATTCAGGAATATATTATCTTGCCTCCTTCAAATACAGAGAGGTTTAGCCAGACTTACAGACTAGACAAGCAGAGCTGAACACATGCAGCCTCAGACAGCTCTAAACCTCTTGAGACATCTGTCTTTCAGATTTGCTTTCCTTTATCTTGGGTGTGTAGGTTCTATGTTCAGTGGAATGACATTAGAAGCCTGTCCAGTGTGTGGTTCAACTTGAGGAGGGCTCTTCTGCAAGTTTGACAAGGCAAATAATTAAGTTCTATTGTCACCTCTGATCTTACTAACTTAGTAATTATTCTTCTGGGTGAGAGAGAATGGGTTGGCTGCCTAAGATATAAATAAAGTCTGAGATGATCCCTACTGCTTCCTCAAGTTGTCTTGAGCTTGGACAGTTGTACTGTACAGGCAATACACCCTTTGTGAATATCACTTCTTGGTTTCTTTGACATCCTCCCTTTGTGTGTTAACAGCATTTATTTGTTAGACGGGGAAAGGCTGTTCATGAGCACTTCTGTGGAGGTCATTAAATCAAAGGCACAAAATAGGTGTCAAATGTTATCAGTGTTCAACCAATAAAATCTGATACATGGCCATGGCTCAAAAATCTAGATGTCATGAGCATTTTCAGTAAACACCAGTCCTGATTTTCATCTCTTCTTCAGGTTTCTCTTTACTTGGAGTACTTTCATGGAATATAATCACAGAGGGCAGGAAAAACGCTAAATTCTAAAAATAGCATGGCCACTGCTTGATTCTGTCCATGAGTAAAACACAGGTACATTAGAACTTGTGAATATTTACATTCCCATATGAATATTTAATTCTCCAGGATTAATTGCTCTCCTAAGCCATGTCGTATAAGTGAGGAGGGCTGGGCTCATTCGGTCTGTTCAACCTGGAGAAGAGGAGACTGAGGGGAGACCTCACTGCAGATACAACTTCCTCATGAGAGGAAGAGGAGGGGCAGCACTGATCTCTTCTCTGTGGTGACAGTGACAGGACCCAAGGGAGTGTCCTAAAGCTGTGTCAGGGGAGGTTTAGGCTATCAGGAAATAGTTCTTTACCCAGAGAGTGGTTGGGCACTGGAAGAGGCTCCCCAGGGAAGTGATCACAGCACCAAGCCTGACAGAGATCAATGAGTGTTTGGGCAATGCTCTCAGGCACATGGTGTAACTTTTGGGGGTGGTGCTCTGCGAGGCCTGGAACTAGATTTGATGAACCTTTTGAGTCCTTTCCTACTCAGCATAATCTTTGATTTTGTGTAAATATTGAGTTCTGAGGGGGAAATAAGCAACCTTAGACTGTCAGCACAGTTTTAAACAATTTCCAGTGGTTTGTTCTTTGTGAACATACTGACATCTTGTGGTTCCATCTGAAACTGTGACTGGTTCACATTAGAAGAGAAATTTCTGAAAGGGACAGTCTAATTTTTTACATAAGTTGCATTATTTTTGCTTGTTCTGGGAAAGTAGGGGGAAAAATAGATGCTAAACATGAAAAGAAGAATTATTTTAAAAACAGCTGTTTCTAAAGTGGCTGAACAAACTCTGGAACACTGAAGGGAAAGAATTCATAGTTTCTAGCAGAGCTACAATGGTGAGACTCAGTTCTGTTACCATCATTCACTGCGCTGTCTTCAGATAGAGGGAGGTGAAGTTATTGTGGGGGGTTGCCTACTCAGGGTGACCCAGGCTTGTCCTTCTCCATGGGCCCCAGCGTCAATGCACACATGGACTGACACAGACCACTGCTGTGAACATGCTTACCTAGAAGATCTATTCTGATCATGCCAAAGAGCATTTCCAAACGCTGTCTAAATCAAGAATAAGGACAGCTGAGTAACATGACATTCAGGCCACAAAACATCCTGTTTGTCACTAAAAATCTTACCTTCTCCATACAGGGAGTTTTAACAAAGTCTGTGGTACTGCATTGATGGAAGCTGTAATGAAAGGGAATAGACAAGATGTGAAGAGGAAAGGCAGCAAATATAATGTTTGGCTGTAAGGATTATTAATTTGTCATGGAGTTACTCCAATTCAAACATGCAAGTTGTTTCTTCTGGGCTGCATGAAAAAAGACCTTCTTCCCATGAAAGTGGCAGTCACAGAGTGAGGAAAACAAGTAACAGGAATGCTCTTTAAACCCACAGAGATTATGTGACCAACTTCTATCTCTGTCAAGCAGTGAAAAATGGACCGGGTGTTCACAAACCAGTCATACATTATGCATGCAAACCACCTGTGACAAGAGCTGCTGTGTCCTTGCATGGAGCTTGTGGCTGAACAGCAGCACTTGGCAAAGGCAAAGCCCAAAGAGCCTACAGTCCCTCTCCATGGGGCACAGTGCATCCTTCATGGTCAGTGTGCCCCATGCACAGCAGCAAACTGCTACACGGCAGCTGCTCTGCCCTTCCCTGGCTTCCCTCCAACACTGGCCCCACGGATGTTTCCTCCAAAACATGTACAGCCAAAATATTCTTTGAGCCCACTTAAGATGGGCTGACATTTCTATAACCTCTCTCTGCTTCAGACAGGAGGAAGATAACTATGTTAGGAAGGTAACCATCTCAGCTTGCAACAAATTTCTGAGACAGGAGAGGTTTGTCCCTTTTGTCTTTGTTTAGAGACTCAGTTTTTCCTTTGCCTTGAAACAATCATGTCGATATCTCTTTGGGACAAATTCTCAAGATTAATTTCTGTGTTAATTCAGCGTCACTTCTTTTTTTTTCATGTAATGTCTAACCAATTCTATGAAGGCACTAAGACTCATCAGTGTGGTGGGGAGCACATCCAATATTTATCCCTGGCCATGAAAGCATGCAGGAATGTCTTGCCTAAAGCCATGGTAACCTTTGTGGATAATTAGGTATGAGTCTTAGTCTGAGGCTCAGGCTGCAATTACCAACCACATCTCTGTAGTAATGCCTGTTACACTGCAACTTATATTCCCTCTGAGACACCCTTATTACTGTGGGGGCCATGGTGCAGGAGGAAGCCTCTATGAGGAAGAGGGGTTTTACAGAGTAGTACAACAGTTACTTGTTCATTTCAGTGCCTCCTGGAAAAGAAGAAAAGAAAAAAACAACCAAAACCAAAACAAAAACAACCCAGGCAGAGATTTTTGAGGGAGACTATTCCAGTTTTCATGTGAGCTCAGAGATAATACTGCATTGAATGGTTAGTTGCTTCTTTCTCTAGCCAGATGACAATGCTTGCTTCTCCTGGAAAGAGTATTCCAGCTGCACACTGCTAAAATTAACTTCATCGCTGGAAGGATCGAAGTATCTACACCAGACAAAAAGGCTGGAGATTGTACTTCTGGTCATTTCTATTCATGTTTAGAGTGTATTGCTCTCAATATCAGCCTTTCAGCAGCTGTGGAGAGTGTTTTACTTTAAGTAAGAACCATGCAACAGTCCCCAGGAAGATCTGTGTAGCGCCTTAATTCATGCAGGGTCTGCTGCATTTTAGGTATTTTGGAATGGGCTTTCCTTGGAGCACAAGAACTTGCAGTTCTTGAGAGATGTAAGCAACCTTTAGAGAATAGGAAGATTTCCCTCAAAAACATGAGGCTTCACTTTTTACAATCTGCATTTGCAACACATGTCATAAAATCCATGCCAGCCTCCCCTTCTGGTTTCCGCTGCCAGCTTGGCTGAACCTTAGTGATGCCTACAACAAGAGGCTCTGGAAGGGCACTTGGCCACCCACAGCAAATGTTGCCATGTGTGGGCTCCTTTGATAAGGATGGCAGGTGAACTTTGTGACAGGGGGAGCAACAAGCAAATGTCAAGCTGTCAGCTCTGACCAGAAATAAGCTGTCTGGGGAATGGAGGACACAGCTGGGTGGAGAGGCTACCCTGCAGGTTTGGCCTCTCTCAGAACTCTGAGGTGCTCTCCCCAGCTCTGTACTGTAGTGTCTCTCATCATTCCCTAAGTGGTCTCAAAGGTTTGTGAGGGAAGAGATCAAAGTAAAATTATTATAAAATGTTGTTTCGATTCATAAAGTCCCTGACAAGGAAAAAATAAGAGCAGCAAATAGAAGTCACACAAAATTGGGACTGGAAAAATATCTGCTTCAATGGATTTTGAATCAACCCTTCAAAGCCCATCAGAACTGTTGCTTTCAACATCATTCTCTGTCCCTATACTTGAAATGTTGTGACACCAACAATTCTGATGGATATCTCTCCACATGCACCTACCTGGTCCTCAAATAAGCAGCCACTTCCTATGGCTTAGCTATAATGGAAGTAGTAACAAAGAGAAGAGTGGTCAAGAAAAGAGAGGGACAAAGTATTACCCCATGTCTTCAGCTGACAAGAGTGTCATTCTTTACCATCCTGAAATGGAGAGGAAAATTTTTGAAAAATAACAGTGCTGGTCTGAAATGAACAAAAGGTAATATTGATCTTTAAATGAAAATTACTACTTATCAATTCAGATTTTGTTTGTGTGTTGAAATGACACCGTTTGACAGCTCTTGTTTTACAATATCTATTTTCTTGCGGTCTCAAAACAGGCTAATCTTTCTGGAAAAAACTTCATAGGAAAATGCCACTTGTTGTTTACTTTGCAGTGTACTTTACCCTGCCTCTTGAGCTATGAGGTCACATAAGATTATGCCACCAGGCAGAAGTGACTAGCTGCTTGTTTTATTGACTTTCTTTGCTTCATTTGTGCTGCTTATTTTAAATCACTTAGGGTGTAATGAAAATAATGATCTCAGTAACTCATGATTGCTCAGATTCTGCTCAGAGCCCTTGGGCACTAGAGCAGCTTCAAATGTCATTGTGTCTATAGTATGTCAGTAACTGAATATTTGTCACTTGCCTAATTTTAAGCTTTTCTTATATTTTCTTGTCTTTGTGAAAAAAAAAAATAGTAAAATATGAAAACTATGTTAAAACGCCTCCTCTCCCCCGAGTAGATGGTAAAGTCCTGACTTAATCCATCTTCACCAGGTGTTGCAAGTATGCTGTGTTCAACAGAATCAGATGGGCAACCACAAAAATTGGTCTTTTTCAGGTTTGGATCACATTTTAAGAAAGTATTTGTGTTAGTGACCATACAAGAAAACTGTTAATGCTAGGAGCAGTTTCACTAGAGCATCACCAGAGGGTGGCAGGACACTTTGTTGAGGCCCCTGCTGCTAGCCTGCAGTGCTGTTTGTACAGATACCCAGCCTGCATTTGTTCTTTTGACCCACAAGAGAAGTTAGCCTTCTGAAAGAGTAAATGCTATTTACTATCTTTATCCTCTTGAACGAGAGCACAGAAAATTTGGGCTGAAATCTGCATCAGAAGAGTTTTTATTGTCTCTCTTGTATGACAGCATGCCTCACTGCTCAGATTTAGTGGAAAGACTAGACTCACTCTTCTCATGCAATTGCAAGAGCAGTTACTGTTCTCTGACCTACCTTCAAAAGCAAATGCACTGAAATAGGGCCTTGTCTTCTACACATTTCAGAGCTGTCTTTATGGAAAGTAGTCATCAGAATGCTAGTTTCCAGAATGCAGTTTGCACAGCTTTACATGGTTGCTGCTTAGTTATGAGTACTTGCAAGACCAACAGTACTTCCTTCTACATAGCAGACTTCTTTTGAAGACCAAGCGTTGATGGTCTTGGAGGGTTTCCCAGCTAGGACCAAACTGGTTCTTGTCAAGCAAGAAAGAAAGCAACCGAGATAAAAAAGACATGTATGTCTCCCAGGAACTTCAATGCACTTCCAACACTTCCCACTCACTGGCATGAAGATAGACAAACACAATGTTCATAGGTGCACTAGCATGTTGTTACATTTCACTGCTGCCTTTGCCTGCTCAGTTTGAGAGTGTCTAGAACACCTCAGCAAAAGGAGAAGGCTAGCCGCAGTGGAGACACTCAGCTCACCTAGCAGTTGCTAAACCAAGTCCTTTCCAGATTACCTTTTCTCCCTGGAAGAAAGAGGATATTTTCTGCCCCATGTCAAAAAAATGCTATAGGTATTTGTTTATGTTCAGCAACTGGATCATACAATTGTGACTTAAACAGTTTTGGTCAGTTCTCACTAGATGATGCTGTAGCCCCTCCAGGGAAGAGAGAGTATTGCTGTCACAATGTGGGGAGTATATCCCTAGTTTTAACTACAAGTTTAGCTGAAGCACTCTTTCTGCTCATCCATGGACATCCAAACCCTACTCTTCATCTTATACGAAGAGCATTCTAAGCTAGGTGTTTTGCATTGATGACAAGATGATGTGTCAAGATAACTTCCCACTTACTTAACAGGATATTCACGCCTGGATGGCAACAGGCTTCCAGTGTTAGCCTGAAGTTCCAGATCTCTTCTGTCTTTCTCCCTTCATCTGTAGGTATGGGACATTATTTAGTGTATTTTAACATCGGGGTTTGGTGGTCTATTTCCAGAATATATTTGCATCAATCAAGCGGGGCAGGTATCCAAAAATCCTGCCTCATTTAGCTGGAAGCTGAAACAACTCTTCTGGTAAATCTGTGATGTGGTAGCAATGGGGATCATAATTTTAGGAAAACAAACCTAAATTATCATCTTCCATGTTGTAGTGGTTGGGGAAAAAATGAGAGGGAGGGAAGTTGTATGCATATTCTCAGTGAGTGACTTTCTTAACAACACTCTCATTGAGAGTGACTTTTGCCAAATGCTGTTTACTTTTTGCTGTCAAATCTGTCTGAATTGATTGAAAAGTGAGACTTGTTCCCCTCTGCTTCCTAAGTGACATACAGACTGAGTGTGAGAAACAACCTGCCAATGACTCCATCAGGAATCCTGTGTCAGTACAACAGCTGAAAAATAGAAGACACTTTGCCAAGTCTCCATCTTAGCCCATGGTTTCTCCTACTGCTCTTCCATGGGCGCAGTTATATGGCTAGAGGTTGGAGAAGGCTTAGCTCTACAAAATTCTTGTTGGTGGAGCTGTTCTTGCACTGCTGGAAAATTGAAAAATAAATAGGGCAAGAATCTTATTTCAGCCCAGACTGATTATACACACATTACAACTGAGAGAAATTAAGCCTAGATAGCTGTAGATATGAATTTAAGAGGGCACATGAAACCAGATTAGTGGACTAGAAAACATATAAGGGAGTGGTACACCAGATTTAATTGTGTTCAAGACTGCAAAAATTTTTACAGGCTTTAATGCAATCTTCACGGAGTAGCTGGACTCTAGAAGAAGCAGTCCTCAGTTTCTCATCCTGTGAACACAACCTTTTCTACAGTGACCTGTTCAGTATGTATTGGTGGTATTTCTTCTACCCTTACAGGTTAAATAAGGAATTCTTGTTCCTTACTTCCACTTATGCTGCAAAAAATAAATGTACTCTGAAACACAGGCTGAGACTCTTGTTTCCTCTCTTCTTTTCTCAAGACATCTAATTAAATATGTTTTCTTCTAAGTTAAGATACTTGATTTGTCCTTGGCTTTCCAGGTGCTTCACAAGAAGTTAGATCCATATTTGGCCAAGTCACATGGTCAGTGCTGTAGCTTTCAAGGTCTAGTTATAGCTGTGAAGATTTTTGGCTGGCAATACTTGATGACATACAAATTCTTTCTGAGCTTGACCAAAATACATGACTTTGGTGCTCCATTTTGCGCAGCTGCAAAAAGTAAAGAACTCAAGTGAGAGTGAACTATCTTCTTTGAACTTCCCTTTCCTGGATAAGCTGTTGACAAATAGGAAGCATAAATAGTATTTTAAAACCTAAGCATAAGAGAAGAAAATTAGCATGTTAAGTGATCTCAGATGCTTCCACATGAAGAGCCAAAGCAGTTCAGCAAACCCTTGCTCTCCCCTGTGGGAGACTAGGCAATCACCATCACTTTTTTATCCCCTCATGCACTTTTTACAGGGAAGAGGCCTGTATGAGGATGAATTACAGGAGGTAGAAGTGTTGTGCCAGCCTCTCTCCTCCAGTTGATCCCCAAAGGGGACATGTTATTATCAGTCTGCTGTCTCTTCCCTACCTGCCTAACACCCTCATTCAAGAGAAAGGAAAAAGGAAACTTCATAAACCAGCATACTGAGTCAAAAACATTGGGGGTTAACTCTACCATGGTCTTAGAAATCTAGAGGATTTTGCACAGCCATCATCTGCCTCTGCACTGCTAATGCTTTGTCTAAAAAATCTTTATCAGTTTGACAGAAAGAGCTAATTCTATGCAAAGACACTTTATGATTTAACTGACACTAGAATGGTGAAAATCTGTTTGTTCTCTGTACCTCAGATTCTGTAAGACAAGTATCATGGCTGTGATCCAGCCAAGCTTTTAGTATGAATCTACATTCTAAGTATGTGCATCATCTTATCAGATGCAAGCAGTGGCAAAAATAAGAGCCACCATAAGAGAAATGCTCACTGGATTGCATATATATGAATTTGTCTCTTTAAAATGGATGTTGAATATCCTCTTTACATGTGCTTTTCATTGGTCCTCACTTGAACAGAAAGCTTTTTTAAGATTTTTCTTGTAATCGAGCAAGTGGGGACAAAGGGAAACAGATTAAGAAATGGCCCTGAAAACAAGTAGAATGACAATTTCAAGTTACCATGAACTTGTAAATGCCTGTACAAAACTTTCATATGTTTGCAGAGTAAGTCTTGTTCTACATTGTTTTTGGAATCTAGGTGGGGTTCCTCCACTGTCATTTCCAAACCTCTTCTGCTCTCTGTACAGGCCTCTCAGGCTATCTCATCTCTGCGTGGTATCTCCAGGTCTGCTGCTGTTCCAAGGCCCTGACCTAACAATTGTTATGTTTAAACAGCACCCCTGGGAGTGAGCTTTCCCTCACTGTCTGTCTTCAGGATGGGTGGGAAACAGACTTTGAGCTCTCAGACATGCACTGTGCTCTGTTCTTCCTGACTTTGTCCAGGTTAGCAGCATGCACAAACACACTCAAGAACTCAGCTCTTGTGGTGACAAGCTAGATATGGCTTACAATAGAACATGTCCTGCTGCACTAGTAAATGGCATATTTCATGATAAACTGTAAGGCTGCTCTATCACATTTGTTGTACTTTGAGGCACCTGAATGAAACAAGGTTTTCCATCTTGGCACTGTTGAACAGCCAGTGCTAAAAAGTATTGACCTGCTTACAAGCAGGGAAACATTCCAGTTATGTAAACAGCAGAGAAGTATTTTTTTCTCTGCATTCCTAGAGTAAGCTGGCTTTAGCTGAGTCCATAACTTCTGTGTGTGCTGTTCCCTTTGCTGCCTTCACACACACAAATTGGTTTTTTTAGAACCACAGCCTGCTAAGTAACCCTTCTTAAGCAAGGGGTTTCAATGTGTACTTGTAAAAGCCAGGAAAAGATTTTGAAAAGAAATTGAGTGACCAGCTCTAAAAAGCATTTCCAAAATAAGCAAAAACTGCTATGCTAGAGGAGGCCAAATACTGCTCTGAGCAGCAATTGTTTGCAACAACAGTTGCTAATGACAATTGAAGAAAACTTTACAATTTAAGACCTCTTTTTTTAATCCTGCTCTTCTTCTTTGTCTTCTTCTTCTTCTTCTTCTTGAAGTATGACTACAATAAAGATTAATAGCCATACATAGTTCTCTTCCTTGAATCTATTGAACCTGGTTTAACCTGTTAATGTCACTGTACTCTGCAAAATTCCCTCCTAGTGATTTTCAAGCCAACTTCGGTCATGTGTGTAGTAGAGAAGAGGTCAAAAAAGGAGGGAAAGAACATATTTTTGCTGGTTTAAATTGTCTGCTTCTCATTTTAAATCCATTGCTTCTAATCCTTAAATTATTAACAGTAATAATTCTCAATCCTCTACACTTTCACTTTTTATAGTTATATTCTCAATCATTGTGTTCCCAGAAGCAAGAGTTACTTCACATATATTATGGTTTTTCTGTTATTTTGTTTGCTTTGACTTTGAAATAAGGTAAGAAAATAGGCATATAATGTTACTGATCTGGCTACATGACCAGTTCACCAGGACTGCAATGCTTTTTATTCTTTCTGTCTATAGCTATAAGAGAAAGCTGCATCTTATTTTTTCCCCACAATATGTACAGGGACTTGAAATGCATGAAGTGCAAGAATATTGTCACAGCAATGCACTGTGGGCTCTGGTTTTCCTTCATTTGGATTGGACCTCCACCTTGACCACAACCACAAAAGACAGGTGGAAATCATGCTTGAATTAAAAATACAAATCTGAGATTCTTCTTGTGCAGCTCAAGCTCACTTCTTCACTCATTTATTCAGGAATGTTGTCAGCAATATATGTTGCAATCAATCCAGTCCTACATTCATCCTTCTAAATTTACTTCACCCTATCAACAAAAATATTATAAATGTTCTGGTTCATTGTCTTTTCAAATTCAGTGTGAACAAATAACTACTGATCTTCTAACATGGAGTACCATTGTTTCACCTTGCCTTGACTCTTTCAGATGTATTTCAGGCAGAAGACAGAGCAGAACCAACTGATTAACTTCACCTATTTGATAACTAGTATCTACAGAGTCCTCAAAGTAAGGCTTCTCTGGAATGCCAGAGATAACGAAAGCCCCACATAACTAAATAAACAGCTCGGAACAATAAAGTGATCCATGCAATTTCCTGTATTGTCTCTCTGGAGTCCATGGGCTCATGAGGCTCCTATGTGAGCAGGAAAAAGACAACCAACTCAGCCAAAAAGAGACAGACCAAAAACAAACACTCTGCAAGAGCTGTGTCAGCTGCAGTGGATGTTATTTCACCTTTTCAAACTGCAGTCAAAATTGAGATTACCAGGAAAATGAAATAGCTTGCGAAGTTTGAAGAATGTGCATGTCAGTTCTTGCTCAGAAGCCATAATTCTACTTTAATGCCAGCATAAGCATTTATAAGTGTGGAAAATACATTAGGAAAACCTAATTTTTCAGGTGCACACCAGAGTTTCATTTCACATAAACAGATAGAAATGGGGACAATGTTCTCAAATGTTGAATACTGCCCTCTTTCTACTGAATCCAGGGAGAGTTGCATTGGTGGGTGCATTGTTTTGCAAAAATGTAGTTTATCTGAGTAACATGTAGCATTATATGCACAACTGTTCGCATTAACTATTGGAAAGTTCATGGATTTGTGGAATGAGATGTTTTCCCCCTATATCTTTTTATCCCTGTTGAATTTTCTTTTTTTTTAATTACTTTGATTTTTTTTAATTATTCCATACTTGAAGATGATATTCCAATTTGAAGAAGGTATTCCAATTTGACGATGAAGTCAGATGCTTTTTTAAATAAGTAGCAATTGTTTACTTACCACCCTGTTTTTCGCATTTGCATATAAGACAATAAAACTGATGTTCAGCTTAAGCTGATCTTAAAGGACTCTGTATATCATCCACATAATGCTGCTTCTTCACTAGAAATAAGCTTATAAATGAAATCAGAAGCCAACAGATCTGCAAGCCCCTCTTTCTAACAGCACATACCCTTGTTAAATGTTTGGTAAACTACTATGAATAGTTGTTGGTCCAGTTAAATCCAGCAATATTTGTATGGAGTAGCTAGCCCTGGGAGAGGCACAGTGTTAATTTAGACCAATTCAGTGTGTGCAGCAAGACTAATTCTGTCAGCACTCTTTATTTATTATAATTCCTGCCTCACTCGGAGCAAGCAGCTTTGTCCAAACAGCCAAGAAGAAAAGATATCTGTGTTATTTCCCAGCCTCTGAGTAACTACTTTTGCAATTTGAATGAATCCCTAAAACTTTTCAAGTGGTCTTAAATATATGATTAAGGTAGAGCCAGATACTGCATGTTTCCTCTCACTCTCAGAAAAAAAAAATGTATTCTAGACAAAATACAAACTTTAAAACATTTGGAAAGCAAAGCCAACAGAATTTGCCAGAGGATGGCTGTTTCACAACAGCTCTCAAGCTTTCGAAACTTATTTTCAATGTGTGCTAAAGGAAAAACAAAGCTCTTTCAATGTTTTTAGGAAGCAGAATCATTACAAAATGGATCTCTCCTGACACAGAAGTCTTGAGCACGCTCTTTCCACCTCTCAGCAGCAAATCTGTCATGCTTGGCTTGAGAATCTTTTCGTATTGTTTATAAGACAAAATCACGTTTGGTAAATGAAGACATTTTGAAAGCCTTTGGGCATATCTAGTGAGTCTAGGAACTCTAAACCAAGTCACTTTGGAGATCTGACAGGTCCATACCAGTCCCAGCTCAAAGCCAAAGAAGACAACAAAAATATTCTGGGGAAACTTTCTAGAATACTAGTATTTTTTTTTTAGGTGGGGGGGGGAGTAAGTTGTGGCTTTTAATATATTTTAGTATCCTTAGTATCTAATTATTTTTGCAATCTTTATTAGTCCTTCATTTATTGTCTGAATATAATTCTACCTTCTCCTCTTGAAAATAAATTTTAAAAAACAAAATAAAACAAAAGCACAAACAAACAAACAATCCTGCAGTGTGGAAAGCATATAAAAAAATCATGTCAGTAGAGCAGAGCTGTAAGCTTCCAGAAGAACCCAAGTACTTCATGCTGGTTTTATTTGTTCTCACAGTGCAGGAGCACATTTTGTATGTTCTATATGCTCACCCATAGGATGCCAGAACATTTGCCAGTGAACTTAGCATTTTGCCATTTAACCTTTAGCCACAACTATGCAGACTATTTAACAAAGCAGGCCAAGGAAGTTAAAGTTTTTAAGCATATTTGTGTAGTGATCTTAGTATTTTAATGTGTAAGTGGTCAAATCTTTTTATATTCAAAGCCCAGAAAAATAAATTAGCTTTCCCATTTTTCTTCATGTGACTATTAAAGATTGTTTTATGAAACAATGTGACTTTCCAAGGTCATGTGCATGTCAGTGACAGAATTCAAATATAAAATGTCAATGCACTCTTAATTAGGTCAAGATGTCTGCGCAAAATTCCTTCTGTCCAAAGCATCCTCTTATTCCATGTGCAAGATAATTAAAATAAATTATGCCCAGGAGAAAAGCCATGCTCTAACATCAAAATCCCATTTATCTAGATAAGTTTCAAATCCTTCCTCGTTTTGTTCTGATAAAGTTCATCTGTCTTTATTTGCAATTGATCTGGCTTTGCTTAAGCTTAGTGCACTGGGTTGTTGGGGGAATTTTTGCCTCTGTAGCTTCCATGAATAGATTTACCTCATTGAAAATAGGAGTCCTTAGCCTCTTCTGCTTTCCAGCTCCCCTCATGCTCTTTATCTTAACCTGTGTTAGTGACCTTTAAGGCCTCCATTCTTGGCTATCCTCAAGAAGCAACAATCCAGAGTCATCAACAGGCCATTTCACCCTGAGGTCATAAGGTGAGGCAATGGTTTAGATTTCAGGGAAAACACCACTCTTTGGTCATAGGTGTAACAGTGGACAGTTCATTTCACTGCATCTGTACTCTGGGGAGAAGGCTTGAGACAGACAGTTGTGCCAAAGACACAGGAAGAGGATGAAATGCTCTAATATTTATTTTTCTAATAGATACTTCATTTCCTGTTCTTCCTTTTCAGTATTTATGTTAGAAAAATACCTCCAGCTCCATTGCATTCTACAGCATAGTTCACTAGTAGCAATCTACTCACCCATATTGGTATATTCAACACTAAAAAGGATGGCTGACTCTAGCCTTTAAAACTGGAAAAGCACCCTCCCTTCTTTCCTGGAGTAAGAAAATTAGCCACCACATGTAAAGGATAACTGCTTGCCTTACACCCCACAGCTTCCGAAGAATTCATCATCCTTCTACTCTGGGTTTTTCTGCAGATTTCTCTAGGGGAAGGGAGGCTGCCCCTGCATTTTGACACTTCAGAAAGATGTATCCTTACAGTAAACTCTTAAATGTTCTTGCAGGAGAAAGAAGCAAAAGTAAACAATTAAAGAGAAACGATGAAACAAAGAGAAAAAAGTTCTTCCTTATATTTAACAGAGACAGAAAAAGCAATGCTCAACTAGGTCCTGTCTACATTCATGATTTTAAAAGGTTCTTGGTTCATGGTTTGTAACATATGCAGCTGATAATAAAGTAACAAATTTAGTGAAGAAATTAACAGGTTTCAAAACTCTCCCTAGTCGTTTATGGAAAGGAACACTTCTGTATTCTTGTAGCCTTTCATTAAGGACAAAAAGCAGTTTCCATTATCATCTCAATTTTTTGATATGCAAACTTTACTTTGGGAGTTGTAATTTTTTACTCTTTTTTTGAAATCAAACTGTTGAATGACTTCAGAATGAATTTTAGCTGTAACTGGGCTTGGTTTTTATTTTGAGAGGTTTTATCATGCATGTCTTTCCTAACCAAGGTTACATACATGAACAGAAGCATTAAATGCATATATGCATATCCATTTTTTATGGCTTTTGGTAGGCCTGCTGGCAACTCCTGCAGCTATGAACTTGAGATTGCATGGGACAAAACAAAAGACAGAAGAAAAATCAAGAATTTTGTTGATCATAAATCTATGGGAGTGTAAGAACAATTTTCAGTATCATAGCTATTTACTTCTTTAAGGATACCACAGTAGTAAAATTCAGGTTTATAGTTCATGCACCATCAGGCTTTCTCTTCCTTCTTGTCTAAATATATTTTTTAAGGGTTCAACAAATAAAAGGAACCTTTAAAAAAGCATGTGGATGTACTTTATGCATTTTTTAACATTAAAGCATTTCCAACCTGTAATAAACAATACAGATTTGTGATATACTTTAGTCCTTTTTCTTACGTTTTTTAAAAAGACAATACTATTACACTCCTAATCAATTTATTTTTGCAAGTGGAACATGAAAATCTGCAAAATTCCTGGTCAAGGAAACTGAACAATTCTTAGAAGGACCAAGACACTTTGACCTTCTATAGTTCTTGAAGAGCTTATCAATTAAATTATACAAAATCTCTACTGGGGAAAAAAAATTACCCTTTTTTCAGTGGTTGTGGTAAGAGGTCTGGAAATACATCTGGAAATCCCTCTGCTGTTTCTTCATCCCTCTAATTTTAAGTAAATAAGATTTGTTCCACATTTTCTTATCCAAACCACCATGTCTACATGAAAGACATTAAAATCCTCATCAACAGCGACTAGAGAGAAGAAAGCAAGCTTATGCAAGCATAGTCTAGCACATTGAAGCAGAGGAGAAAGGTGATCTTGCCCACAGCAAAAAGAACCATGTTATGATTGAGTCCCAGGGAAGCTGGTGTGTTTTAAGGTGCTTAGTTTACATAAATGGCTAGTTGCTAGGGGTATCTACAATGTTCTTAAAGAGTTGACTTGTGGTCTTTATCTGGAAGGGCAGGGACAGCCAGTTATGGGAGCTTGTCCATTCTTGAGATACTAACAACGAAGTCTGTGTGCCCCCATTAGTGTTATTACATAATAAAATTGTTTCCAAATATCTTACTTTTTCCTTTTGAAATTACATTATATGATGCAACTTGTAAATACCTTAACAAGCTTTGTTGAACAAGTGTAACCCATGGGCCCACATGAACAAACAAAACAACACAGAAAAAAAAAATCAATTCTTGTACTTCCAAAGAATAAAAAAGAACATTCCTTGTGGAATGATTTTGCAAGTGTGTGTAATCAATTGTAAATAAATAGGAAAATTGATGTTTATAAGCAAGAAGCTTTGAGTGTAAAAGACTTTAAATTGGGGTGAAATAAGCAGTTGCTTTCATTTACATAGGGAGTTTTCAAACCAGTTATGTTTTCTTATGACACTTCTGATGTCAAGGGATTTTTTACGGATTTTATCCCTTTTAGGGATTGTATCTAAGAAGAGATTTTAGTCAGTTCATTGTAGAAATAATGTTATCCTAAATATATGAACAGAAATTGTCCCCCTTTTCTTGTTGTGTATATATCATCACAGTCTGAGTCTACTCAAATATAAATTTAAAATTAGAATTTAAAATCAGTGTAGAAGCCTGCACAAGTGCCCTCTGTATTTGGAGACCTAAAGGGTCTATTTGAAAGATCAGAACACAACCTGTTTACTGAATCCTGATATCATAGTACTGCACTGATATGTTTAAAAGAGGGGGTAAAATCAAGAGTGTATGATTTGTGTGTACAGTTAAATGATGAGGAGGGAAAATGCAAATGCAAACTACCAATAGGCAGGAAAGAAAAAAGGAAAACAAAGCTAAAATACTTCCACATACAATAAATGATCCAGGATCTTCAGTTCCTACCTAATGGCTACTACTAACAAGCCCTGGAATTTCCCTTCCCACATTTGAGTAGGTATTATTTATACTCTGTAAGTTCTCCACACTGCTGTAAGATGATTCCAGCCCACGTTTCTGGTGAACACCTGTGGTTAAAACTTCAACTCATATATCTTAAGAGACTTGATCTGAGACAACTCTAACTGATTCTCTTAGGGCTCCATAAGCTATGACAGGCATACCAGGATCCACCATGGTATCATTATTCATGTAGAAAATGGGGTTGTAACATCCCTGATGATGGAGACTGCAACATTGCAAGAAGTAGATTGTAGTTGAAGCTGATCTTGGTCATGCAGCACTATTAAGTGCAGGGTGGTGATAACAGCTCTGTAACATGGCATGTCTTAGGATGAGATTCTGCTGAAGCAGAATGAAGTCCTCTCTGCTTAGCTACCTTCAGTCAAAGCTCTTCCCTCCCTGGGGATCTCTTTCCTTGCCCACAGCACTCACTATAGGGACAGACTGTTTATTCACTGATGATAAAGACTACATCACAGCAACAGAATGGAGATCCTTAGACCAAATCTATCCCAAAAACTTGCTGTCTAATGCAAAGTAAATCAGCAATTGAATAAAGTCTCCAGTGAACATGGTACTGAGACCATGAAATACAATTGCTTTAAAATACAGTTTCAGTTAACTGTGCCTGGAACAAGAGAGTACAAAGGTACATATAAGTAGAATAACTTTATAAAATAAAAGAGTAGTACCCCCTATCTTGATTAGATATGACTTTTCATCATTACTTAATTTTTGCACACCTCAGGTTATTTCAGTGGGGAAAAAAATAATTTATTACTGTTTATGACAGAAATAGGTTTTACACAACATACGGTAAATTTTGTCCAAGAAATATATTCTAGATCTTTTTCCCCAATATATTTTTATGAATAGTGATGGTACTGACACACACAGCAATTTTTTTCAAAGTAGTATGTGAGTTTTTATTACTAGCTATCCATTGACAAACACTGTACAAATCATCTTCTACCATATCCTTTTCAAAGAGTTAGCAATTAACTTTATTGATTGCCTTTCCAATAATTATCATTATTTTATTTCATTTGAGGATCATGCTTTACGTGCTGAGAAAGTTCATCTAAAGGCAAATATCAAAAACAATAGAAGTGAGAGCATATGTTGACTGAACTAGATTCATCTATCTCCTTTTTAGTCATGCAATACTGATCTGCTGACATATGCGCAGAAAATCTTTGTGACAAGTAGACAAAATACAAGACCATGGAAAAGGCAAGATACGGTTCCAGACATGATTTCTGTACAGAGAGGGGAGTACACTATGCATAGAACCCATCATACTGATGTGTCTTCTTGCACTAGACATGGATTTAGGGCCATCACTTGCATGGATATTGAGGTGTGAAGACAAAAAGGCAACTCAAGAGAATACAGGTATGATATTTAAATTATTAGCTTCAGACTCAAAACTGGGATTCTGAAATTATGTCAACTGCCATGTCTCCATTGGTTTCACTGAATTCCAAAATCTGTCCAAACTGAGGTGTCTTTCTTAGACCTTACTTTGACAAAATTTCCATCAGTAATTAACATGAACTACACATGAATAATCATGGAAGAATTAGTCCCAGAACACTGAGTCTCAGTTTGAGTTCATGATGGTTTTTTGTTTTACTGAAATCTTAGTATTATCTAGTATCTTAGTATTCCTGCCTTCATTAACCAGGCAGGAAAGGAGACACTTTGGACTCTTAACAATAAGAGGCTATAACCTGATTGTCCCTTCAACCAGAAAATAAAAAGACTTACATGAACCAAATAGGTCAGACTGCTTAAAGACATCTTAAGCTTACTCCAAACACTTTTCTAGTTTAACTGCTGCAAACACATAGACTTTTAGTGTGATTTTAAGTAGGCGAGTGAGCCAAATGCAAAACACAGCATGTCCTCATTTCTGTTTGCTTTAACTTCTGATAGGCTGACAAAAGGGACATGGCATGGTTGTGTGAGTGACTTCAAATATGGGTTTTTAAGCTCTTGGGGTGCTGAGTGTACCTGCTGTTAGGACAGAAAAGATGCAGCAGATGTCTAGAAGAGTGCAGGATGGAAGCTGACACTCTTCCAGCTGTCCCACTATTGTGACATGACTTTTGGCTGGGATGCCCCAATGCTGCCCTCATTAATGTGTAAAACAGGTAACTGGGCCTTTCTGCTGATCTAGCTTTCATTTCAGTTTTTGTCTGCTCCCATCCTGAGCTCAAAGTTAATTATTACTGCTGTCCCTGAAGTTAGCTAAGGGACTCACATTTCTTTCTGTAAGAGAAAAAGAGTACATTCCTTCTCCAGCCTTGTATATTCTCTTTTTCGTGGCACTGTGTTTGTTAAGAGCTCTTTGTCCTAGATGTGTACCACAGTAATTCTGAAAGCACTTCAATTTCTCATGTCTTCAGTCCTGGGTTGGCTTCATTTCAAAATAATATTGTGGGTAATATGCATAAAAACTCTTATACAGAGGGAGAGTGATGTTGTATGAATATAATATGAGCCATACCAGACTAGAATCAGGATCTGTCTATGTGCAAGTCTTTTGACTAGCATATTCTAGAAAACAGTTTAGCAATAGGCAAGTATAGTTAATACTCTTTTAAAATATGGGGTATTTTAATACTGCTTCATGTTTTCAGAGTTGGAAGAGAAATAGGTGTACTATGTTGGAGAACACTGGTGCTGGGAGGATTTTTATTCCACAGTTTTTCTGCACAAAAATGTTGAGGCATCCTCTGAATTACTATACAGCTCAGAGTTCAAGTGCTTGACTACACTGATGTGTGAAGCATCTCCTTTTAAGAGACGTCCCAACATATTAACTTAATACCATATAATTTCTTTAATTAGAAATGATAGTGAAGTCTCTCTCTGTTCATCACCTCTGATTTTCCCTCATAATGTATTAATTATCCTATTCTCTTTCTGTGTTGGTTTTAACACTAGCTGGAAATTAAACCCCAAGTAAGGCACTCTCCTTCCCCCTACCCCTTCTGGTAAAGAAAGGGACAAAGCAGAGACTATGGGTTGAGGTAACAATTTATAGAAAGCACAAAGCAGTGAAATAAGACATGAGTCATAACAACAGCAATAGCAAAAGTATACAAAAAGAGAAGGTGTTATGCCCACAAAAAGGTGTTCACCACCAGGAACAAAACCATGATGGCATGAGTAGGCCATCCACATCCACATCCACATAGCTTCCCCAGGCAAAGGCACTCACACACCTCTGCAACCAGGACACCATCACACCTCTTTCCAACTGTCTCCACCAAGCTGAAGATAATTTCTTGTCTGAGAGAAGCATTTTCATCGTAGTAACATAAATGCACACCCAAAATACTTCATATTCATATGCAATACTAGAAGTTGTGTGAATTTTAATAAGGTAGCTGTATGCCTCAAAACTGGAGTCCTTTCTTTAACCACAGAGAAAAGTCACACTTCTCCTGCTTGTGAGTTTCAGTTGCATTTGGGAAGAACTGCTCTGCATACCCCAACCTTCTTTCTCTTACTCCTTAAAACTTCATTACCTCTGGAAATTAGGGAATTGCACAACTCATTCAGAAAAGAACTTTCCAGTCATGTTTGTGAAGGCCATTTCTTAGATACTTTGGAGCCTGTTTGACATAGCAAAGAGAGTTTAGAAATTTACCCTCATTATCCCAGAGCACCACTCTGCTCGGTTAGTGCAGAGCATCTAGAGAAGGACACATGCACAATCAGCAGTACCTCTATGCTGTAAGTCAGCAGAGTGAAAGACTGACAGGGCCTTTGTACTTCAAGGCTAAAATATACAGCAAGTTTTGAAAAAGGAACTTGGAATAGCCTGCCTACCAAGCATATTTTTCAATTGTATCAGCCCATTCAGGAGCAAAAAATGCCATAAACAAGCTTCACCCTACAGACTATGTCCATATCTTTTGTCCTGCCCCATTGGAGTTTTCAGAATCTCAGGTTACCTAGAATATGATCAAAGGTGCCTTCCGTGGTTTTCTCACATTCAGTGTTTGCCTGGATCTTTCAAAAATCATACAGCACATACTTCAGGGTGTAGAATATGGCAAAATGTACTCACTTTCATATGAATGTTGTAGGCCAAAGACAGACTGACTGTGTGCTTATGGATAAAGTATGCTTCATGAATTCTGAAGATCTTAACTTGGAAATGTAGTGAACATCTGCTGTGCAAACAGACACCAGCAGATGTTTTGATTTTGCCTACCTTTTTTTTAATCTTGGAAGCTAGCCATATGATATCCTTATTGTGTATTGGGCTTGTCCACCAGTGAAAACAAAATTCTTATGACTAAACTTCATCATTGTCTGAATACTGAGAAGCAATACAAATCTTGTTTTTCTTTTTTTATAACTTGAACTAATAACCCATTACTTGGCTCATTCAAATGCTTATTTGCTCTGCTGAAGACTAAACCACACAGACCTCTGCCTGAAAGGAGCAACATTTGGCAGACTGACACTTCTCCTCCTACATTATAATCTTTTTCCAAAATCATGTGGACAGATATTTTGCTCTCATTCAAGTGCTATGTATTCTCTTCAGTCTGTGTCAGAACTCCCAGAGGTGTCAATGGGATTTGTGTAAGTAAAAAATGACTGTCTTCAATTTCTGTGTGTTTAAACAGTATTTATGTGGGAAGTCTGGACTTCAAGTTTCTAGCCCTGGAAAATATATCTTAAAATAATTACAGCCAGTGAATTACTGGTATTTTAAAAGATTGTAAAGTATATCTCCCAACTTTTAATGATAAAATAAGTGATAATTTAAGAGCTTAATCTCCTTTTATTCTTCCTTCTTGAGAATACTCTTATATTTATAGAAAATTCTTTGTTTCCTTCATATGTTCTGTTTACGACTGAAGCCTAAAATGGCCAAAAAAATCAACTCAGATTTTATGACTAAGATCCTGATAGCCTAGCTTTGTCTCCTCAGTACTGAATGCACAATGCATCCTGTATAATGCTCTCCTCCACTGTCCTTTCACTATTACCACAAAAAAAAATTAAAATTTTAACTGTCAGAAAGTTCAGAGACAATGTGTTCCACCAATGCATTCTAACATAGGGAGCTTCCAAGAGCAGGCCCTGCTTTGCAACAAGACTGCAGTCTTGCTTGATCTCTGCTATGGTCTGGGGGCAATGAATGAAGCTACAAGCAGGTAAGGCACTGCAGCACTGGGAGGTGAAGCTTCTCAGCCAAGAGGAGAAGACACACATCCCAGGAGTCAGGAGCTGGATGTGTCCTTTCTCCTAAAGGGCACAGGAAGAAAGAGGATTAAGTAACTTCCCAAAGCCCTTTCTTTCTTCCCCTTTCCTAGAGCAGCTCTTCTGCTTTCATTTAAACCATGAAGGATAGTTATAACCTACCAGGGCCTGGCACTTCTCTGATACTGTAGTAATGTCTCCCTGGTGGCGGATTTCAGAGATCATTTTCTGAGACTGGAAGTATTTCTACCCCTACTCTGTAAATGCTATTCTTGAACGCTTTCCTCTTCATACAGTTCCTTAAACACACCCTGCTGAAATACTGCCTGACACCTGCAAGAGGAAGTGGACAGCAGAATAATCCTGTACCCTGGCAAAGGTTAAAGGGAAGAAAAAAGACTAGCTCTGCTAGCTACATATTGTGTTAGGTTTCCTCAGATGGACACTGTGTGCTTGAGCACAAAGAGAGTCTTAGAACAAGCTTAACTAACATCAGGTTCCAATTTCTGTTAAGCTGTCATTTTATCTCTAGTTTAGCTAAAATCTAGAATGCTGCAAAATTCCTGCAGAAGACCTAACATTACAGTTGCAGCTGGGTTTCCACTGTGGCACAAAGCTGCTAGCAGAACATCTTTACTGTAAAAACAAAAATGACCTTCATTCCTTCAAAAATTGTAGGGTATGTGATATTGTGGTGCTGTCTCTGCAGGCACAAATACTGTGTGGGCTGAGTGCAAGGATGTCCTCTGTCCAGCTGTATTTGGGGGAACATGAAAGGGGGGGAACACAATGCTTTTCTTCTCCATATTTGGAAAGATGCTTGGCTATGTTTCATTGAGTAATTCAAGCAAAAAGCTATTTGGCTAAAGGACAGCAACCCTCAGACTGTTTGTTTGCAGAAGGGTTTTTAACTGGGGGTAAAGATTTCCCTTTTGTTTAGTAACCAGAGTGGTGTTAAATGACCATATGATCTTCTGAGGAGACAGTAAAGAATTACTGGAATTCACCCAGTCTGTGGATTTTAATAAGACAATTAAAGAGATACAGTAATATGATTGTAAAGGCAGCTGAAGTGCTGCTTTTAAGCTTTTCTTTTCAGGACCAGTCAGCCCTCTTCTGTCACATGACAGTGACAGTTTATTCACAAGATCTAATTTTTTTTATTATTATTACCTGCTGTTTTGTAATGGAATAGAGTCACAGTCCAGCACCACCTTCTTAAGTACCATGTCATGAGAAGCCACATTAAACCTGCATTTTCTTTTCCAGTAATGAAACCCAGGGCAGATATTTTGACCTTCAGGGACACTTAAACTGGGAAAAAACTCCTTCTGCTCTCCACCTCTCCATCTGCTACAGATCAGTATGAACCAAAGCACAGATAATATGCATGAATACAACAGGGAAAAGACCATCAAAAGAAGAGGGCTTAAGCAACCCAACATGGAAAGGATTTGTAAAAAGCTGGCAGGCAGGTTTGGAGAAGGCAATTTCATTACAACAGAGATTTTCCCTGGAAATGCTGCTTTCAGAAAAGCTTAGTGAACAGATAGTGAACAGAATGCTTGCTGCTTAGACATACATACATGACCTTCACCATCTGCAAGACAACTTTTTCTTTTGCAAGTATAGCCTCATGGATAAAATACCTTTTTGAGGATTTTGCATGCTGAGTTCAAGCTTTTAATTTCCAGTTTACTCCAGAAATTATTCTAGGGTTTGTTAAATCACATCCGGAGCAGAGTTAATTCTTTGGCTGCCCTCGCTCTTTCCCTCATACGATTAGATTTCCTTTACTACAGATTCTGATGGTAACTTCTCAGTGTCTTGTAATGCTTTAGTGCCTCCTCTCTGCACAAATAGATTGAATGACAATGAATGTATATATAATATAACCTGTGTTATATACAGGGAAAATATATTAGGATAATTATTCACTAAATACAAGTCACTGATTCTTTTCAAAACCTTTTGCACACTAATTATCCATAGACTGAAAACTCCCCTTACCATTCAAATTCTCCTGGATTTTGTTTCACATCAGTACTATGCTAGTGTCTCAGTCTTGCATCCATAGTCAAAGTTTAGCTGTTCACTTCTTTATTCCTCTACTATTGCAAACTCCCTTTGTGATAGATATATTTACATCTTGCATTCATGAGTTCACTCTGCAGCCCTGTACACATGTTGATTTTTGTTAAACCAGTAAGAGCTTCTGTGCAGCATGACTGGAGGGCCTGTGTGACTTAAGAAAATACATGCTTTTGCAGATTGTATGTGAATCAAGGATTAATTTAGAATTGCCTTGTTATTTTTATATATAATTCTGATGAGATCACCAAGACTGAAATTAACTACTGTGTTTTCACCATTAGTCATACCTGATTGCACACTGGCAACTGGCCATTGACATGAATTGTTCTTCCTTTGCTAAAAGTGTTTTCAGTACATCTTTTTCTCTGCTTCTGAATCCTAAAATGGGTGGCATTTATAAATATAAATCTGGGATTAAGTAAATATGGGCAAAACAAATGTGTGTAAATTATGTAAATATGGGTGAGACACTTAGCTTTCCAACAAGCTAACCCAGACTAAAGTACTTTTTATGATTTGAAAACTCAGGAGTAATAGCAGAATATCATAACTGCAATAATCTTCTTTGGTTAGGAGAACCTTGAGACACCAGACTCGTCTTGCCTATACTTTTCCATTCTTTCATTCTGGTTTGTGCAAAGACCAACACAGTCTTACAGCCTAGTGCAATATAGATGAGAAGACTAGGTATACTAATGGTATGGTGTTACCACAGTGATGTAATTAGAGCATCATTTCTTTAATCTTCTAAAGACCAATTGTGCAAATCAATTTGCTGAGGACTTCAGTGGTTGTAGCAATTTTCAGCTACCCTTTCATGACAAAAAGGTCTCATAGTAGTCCAAGTATGATGTTGTCTCTTTCATTTCACTATAACACGAACAGAAACTGACCAGTCCATCACATAGCACATCCTTCAGTACCATAACTGTTCGTCACATATGCCTCTGTAATATTTCTATTTTCTCTTCAAGCACTGAGTTGCAGATTTTTATTAAGGACTTGCACTACTCCATAAACGTAAAATATGTAAAAACATGTTGGATATGCATTATTTTCCTAATTAAATAATGTTTTCTATTACTTAGTCTCTTGTCATTTGTAGTGAAATTTGAGTATTGCTGGGAAGTCAAAAGGATAGTACCGGATCAATTTTCTACCAGCTAAAAGCCTCAATGTGTAAGATATAATTCAACCAAATGTAAATGTGGGGCTGAACTTGCAAATGCACCAATGTAGTGTGTATTCCATTGGACTCTGATATGTCAACAGCACCAAACTTGAGAGAAGGAGTAGAAAATGTGTAAAAGAAGGAAAATATCAACAAAAGGCCAAAAGTTGCAATCAACAGGTTTTCATGGCTAATCTGTCCCAGGGAGATTTTTCTAAGAGTAAGTTACTCCTGGAAATGCAGTTGATTAAGGAGAAAACTGTTTAATTTTAAACCAATTGCTAAAATAAACCCAAGTTCTCCATTCATAATATTCTTGAGAATTAAAATTGTACTGAGCTTGGTTGAAAGGTAGTGGGTTCTGAATTTGGCAGGAGGTCTCTACGAGTGTATCTCTCTCCTAAAGTGATTCACAGACAGCAAGACAGCACAGGACCTCGTTGTAGAAATGGCTTCTAATGTCACAGTTGGCAACCAGGAATTTTTTATAACATGCACAGTTTATTGTCACTGTTGCTATATCAGTGTATATGTTTGCAAACACACATTGATGTACATATGCAAGTACTGTCCATGTCATTTATGTACACACCCTTGTGGACACACACATATCTGGACACCTTGCTGTCATTGCTGTGAGATGTACATAAATAAAGTATTGCTACATTTTGAAAGTTGAAAAACCGAGTCCTCATGCTGCTCAAGTGTGCCCTAGAACAAGAGAGGGAGACTGCGACAGAGCCAGGAGAGAGACCAGAGCATATGGACCCTTCCAACCTCCCAGCCGCAAGCGCATCCTCCCTGCAAAACAAAGGGCTAAATTAACCACGATTAATTCAGCACGTGTCAGTGTAAGCCCTCACTCCGTCCCCGCGAGCAGCAGCTCCAACCCGTGCGGCGAGGGAGCGGAAAAGGCGCTCCTCACTTTTCGGGGGGTCCTGCCTTTCCGACCCCCTTCGCTTCTGCTCGGCGCGTTTCCAGCGACCGCCACCCGCCCCGCTGTTGGGTCGGCCCCCGCCAGCCGTGTGGGACCCATCGGGGCGGGACGGGGCGGCGGGAGGCGGGGAGGGACGGGGGGAGAACGTTACCGAAAGGCGAGGAGGGGAAAACGGAGAGAGGGGCGTGCGAGGGGCAGCGCCTCAGCCGCGGGGGATTAAAGAGCGCAGATACCTGCGGGGGCCGGCGGGGAGGCAGAGCGGCAGGCCGGACGCGGCTCCGAGCAGAGAAGAGGTGGGGCGTCAGGGGGCCACCAGCAGCTCTTCTCCCGCAGCTGCCGGCGTCTCCCCGCGCCCGCCGCCGCGCCATGTGGCCCCTGGTGGCTCTCTGCTGCTGGGGAGGACTGTCGCTGTCCCTGTCGCCGTCGGCGCCGCAGGGCCGGGCGGGCAGCCAGCCGGGCGTCCTCCTCCGCGCCCCAACTTTCGCGTCGCCATCCCTGGAGGCGCCGCCGCTGCCCGACACGACGGAGAGCAAAGTGGAGAAGCTGGGGCGCGCCTTCAAGCGCCAGGTGCGGCGTCTGCGGGCGCGCAGCGGGCGGCTGGAGCTGGTGTTCCTGGTGGACGAGTCGTCGAGCGTGGGTTCGGCCAACTTCCTCAGCGAGCTGCGCTTCGTCAAGAAGCTGCTCTCCGACTTCCCCGTGGTGCCCGCGGCCACGCGCGTCGCCATCGTCACCTTCTCCTCGCGCAGCAACGTGGTGCCCCGCGTGGACTACATCTCGCGGCGGCGGCCGCAGCAGCACAAGTGCGCCCTGCTGGGACGCGAGATCCCCGCCATCGCCTACCGCGGCGGCGGCACCTACACCAAGGGCGCCTTCCAGCAGGCGGCGGTGAGACGGGGCGGCGGGCGGGGGCTCCGCGGGGCGGGGGATGCACTGACCGGGGTGCGGGGAGAGGAGCGAGCGCCGCTGCCGTGAGGCGCAGCACCGGGGCGGTGCGGGGTGCGCAGCGGCGGGGCGAGGTCTCGGCATCGAGGGAAGGCGCGGCGATGGGGTGCGATGGCTCGGCGTACGGTGTGCTGCGCCGCGCTGTGCGTGGTGTGGGAATGTGGTTCTCTGCGTTGTTCGAGGGTGTTCCGCGACAAGGGGTGTAGGGCTGTATGGTGGGGTGTGGAATGGTGTGATGTGGGATGCAGAATAGTCTGGTCAGACCAATTAGTCACTATCTTCCCATGCTGTCTGCACCTGCGACTCCCATGTTTTCTGCTGCCCTTGCAAACAAATGTGTGAAATTCTTTCTTTGTAGGGACATTCAATTTCAGAAGTGATACATATGAGTCAAGTCTGGCATCTGAAATGCCTGCCTGGTTTCATGGCAGCGGGATTTGAGTGCCCGCTAGCTGTCAGACCTACCTACATACTGTCGCCAGGTGTCTGTTTTAATTGCTGATGACTTACAAAGGTCTCCTTAAGCTGCATGCAGTATACCAGTAAGTAGGGGCATGTCCCCAGGAACATTTCCAGACACCATAACACAATCACTTTTCATGCTGTCATACAGACCCATAGGAGAAATTTGGTCTAGGCAGCCTCTGGGCACGTGTTGGCACTTGGTCATACTGGGGAGACTTCCCAGTTGATGGTTAAGAGACAGCCAGTCTACTCAGGAAGCTTTTTTTATTAGGCTAGGCCTGGATCTTCCTTGGCATTTGGCCTCTGTGTTCAGAAAAAAAAAACACCAAATCAAGTCTCATTTGTGATTCTTAATTTTTTTCTTTAATCTAATTTCTGGTAGTGTCCTATAACAGAGCATTTGGGTGCACTTGTCTTGAAGCACACATTCTCATTTGGAGCTGAGGAGTGAGATTGCAAGAGGTGCATCACTGCTGGGCATGTGAAATTGGCAGAGATTAATCTCTTCACTTTTGGCAGGAGAAAGCAAGTTCACTTAAAATGTGCTCAGGGCTGCACATGCCAAACCTGCTTTAGGAAAACACACCCCATATTAGATCTTCCACTGTAAAGCCATGTTTCAATATATATCCATCCGAGGGGGGTTATGTGAAAAAGTTAATGATACAAGTTAAAAATAACCATTAAAAACAAAATACAAGCTTACGAAATACCATCTGTCGTCTTGATATGAAATCTTGACTAATGATATCTTTAAAGTGGAATAAACAAAAAAACCCTTCAGAAACCTACAACTTAGTTCTTTAAGCCCAGCTAAACTTTGTGGCTGCAACAGCATGACTGTCATTTTACACTATATTCTTATAAGAATGTGGGAAGAAAAGTATTCACATGGTGACAGGGAAAATTAAGATAGAATGACGAGGTTAAATTCTGGTCTGTTTACTAGCTCTTGGTGAAAGATACTGTACTGTGGTTTTCTTCTGTATGATTTTTTCATGTCAGACAAATTAACATTAACATCTTCAGAGAATTCTCTCCTTTCTAGACACTCTTCAGAAAATGACTGTTCTGAGTTTAAAAATACTACTGTTGGAATAAATCTAGAAAGTTTTTTAAGTATAATAAAACTGCTATTCCCTCTGGACTATTAGACTGCTGCTTTATGTTTTTAACTGTCTTTTGTTACAACCATAATTATTTATTCTTTCACTTTTCTAAAATGTCTCCTTTTTGAATTGTTCTTTTTCTTTTACACTTTAACTTGGGATTCGTTATGGTTCTGACCTGAATTCTCTGCTACTTTTCCAAACTCAAAAGTATCTGCAAAGCGTTACAAAGTCTCTGGGATTGTATCATTTATGTATTATACTAATAGCAAATGAAGGAAAGTGCACTGTTCGAATGAACCCGGCACTTAAATCGTCATGTAGCACTCTTCTTTGGTAGGTCTCAAAGTCATTAATTCACATTTGTGACAGTTCCACTGAAACCACACAGGCAGAGAGATAAGTGAATTCTGCGAAGGCATCAGGCCAGTTAGTGTCTGACCTGGGAACATGAGTGAACAGGAGCAAGATTTACATAGCAGTAGCTGTCTCAGAACCTGTGGAGCAAAATATCATCCTAAAAGCAGACTTGTGTGGTTTGACAAGCTGTTGCAACAACCACACAACATCAATCTTCTTTGAAAACATAAGAGTTCTCCTTAACACTGCAGCTTTGCATCCTATCCAAAGGTACTTTGCAGATAAGTTTATTGCAGAGTTTCTGTGTTTTGTCAAAGCTGTCCTTACTAACTTTTGCCATGTAGACCACACTTTGGCATTCCTGCCCCACCTATTAAAGATAAATTCTCTGTCATTCACTGAAATATGCTGAATATACCATAAGAGACAGTGGCAAGAGACAGAATCCTGATGAGAATGGCTGAACTTCTATTCACGTTTGGGTTTGCCACCCTGTTTGTGATTTCGTGCTATGCTTGAGCTAGCAAGTGCTCATTTCGGAGTCTTTCTTTTAAGGCACATGCAAACAGTCTTAGAAAGAAGAAATTGAGCTCATTAATTCAGAACTCTTTGGCTTCAATTTTTCACAGCATAAGTTGGTGGGACAGCACAAACTACATGCAGCTTATGTTAAGCAGATTGCTTATTACATTATGGAAAGTTACAGAGCTGTTGTGACAGCAAGGAAGAACCAAAGCAGAATTGAAAATATAAACAGGTTAAAGCAAGTGTTGCTCCTGATGCTTAAGGAATGCAACTAAAGCCAAAAGATCTCAGAGGTGAAAAGTGTTGAGAGACCTTATGTAGGCAACTATATTGAAGCTTCTGATCCTGAGAGAGAGACCACTGCTAGCAGCACCCATTATGTTTTGTAGGAAGGATGTGCATTTGTTACCAGATGGATTTTGAAATAGATCTGAGAGGCCATCAGGCAATAATGGAAGTTTAATGGGCTCTTGTTTTAGCAGCTGAGAGTCACAGTTACACATATGCCAGCATTGGTGTGCTATCTTTATTGATGGACAGTTTAAACATCCTGAACCTTCATTGGATTTGGTGATCTAAAAAAAAAAAGACCAAAATAAAATTTATTTAAACTATTCCATGTGGCAATGTGTTGATAAAATTGTATCTTCTAAAAAGAAGATAGTCTGATTTCTGTCTTTCAGTGGAAGTAAAATGGGAACAATTTCTCTTCGTAATTGAAGTGGAAGGTGTAGGTGTGCACTACTGTTAAGCAGAAGTCAGAGATAGTACTCAGACAGGCTCAGACAAGTAAATTGTAAAAAATCTGGCAAAGTGGTAGCTGAGAAAGTCTTTGGGACTTCTGTGTTATAAAAATAATTGTTGCTTTAGAAAGGTAATCTTTTTTTGTTTTTTTAATTCATCTTCACTACATCAAATTCAGTATAGGTATAGGTATATGCAAATGGAAGGTTTGTCACCTACAGAGTAAGGTTACGCATTTTCTGAAATCTGGTCTTTGAAATCTGGTGTTTGTACCTAATGTGATTTTGGGGGAACATGACGAATGTCCAACCACCATGTCAAATCCCATGCACTGTGTTATATTTAATAAATATTCAAAAAAATGTCCCCCAAAAGAATGTAAGCACATATCAGTTTAGGATAAACAGTTCTAATGCCTATTTTATGCTTGTTTAAATAAGTAGCGGTAGCAGTGGCTTTGTTTCTTCTGCATGAGAAAAGCACAAAAGTACAAGATGCAGCATTGTTACCCACTAGGAAAATTAGCTTTTCTTTTCAATGCATTTTTCAGATTCAGAATCTCATTTTCAAATTAATGAAGCTAAAGAACTAAAATTCTTTTCTCACCATGTACTTGGTCACATTTTTTTTATTTGAAAAAAAGTAGTGCCCTCTCACTGAGCAGATGAACATTCAGAATCAAGTGTATTATCTGGTTATCAAGCATGTGTTTGTGGATTTCTATTCCTATATTCTCTGCAAAATCTGCAGCTAATAATGAGAGAGTAGAGATTCTAGGTTATCATTGGCATCATCTCTAAGTATCTGATGAGTTTTGACATGGCTTTGGAAGTCTCTGTTGGAGATATGGTGGTAAAAAAAAAACTGAAGTCAACTTGGTTTACCTCTGTGGCCATCTTTGCAATTGCAGAGCTGGTAGTTAGGGATTACCAAACTGAAAGTAGCATTCCTGTCAAACATCACTGGTGTCAGCTCTAAATCTCCAGTTTTAATCAGTGTGGTGTTGTGAAGAGTACTGCTCCTGCATGGAGATTGTTCACAAGATTAATGAGATAGGTTCAGAGGCAAGATACACATCTGCACATTGTTCATTGCCCTTAGACCAAGCCTGAAATATACCTATCTTTAGAAGTTATTAAGTAGTTAATTTTTCTCTGACCTTTTGGCTGGGACGGGCAAAAAGTGCTCTCTGCTTAGCGTAATATCTGTGGCTGCCTAATCAGGATTAATGCTTTCTTTAGTTGAAAAGTAGAATTATTCTGCTTATGCTTACAAAATTGTGTCTTGCCTTTTGCTCTAATCAGAAGCATGTTATTTGGAAGCCTGGTATAGATACTGCTGCACAAAATAAAACAAGTCTTGTGGATGTAATATCTGAACCAACAATACAATGAATGAAATATTTCTCCACTGTGGTATCTGGATGATATCATCCCAAATGTTTCAGGAATAGGGATTCCTTTTCATGAGGAAATCATTTCTTGTTGTCATCTCAGACCCTTTTTTTGGAAGGGTCTGACAATAAGGCCCTTCTGATCCCCAGTCCTTAAAAGTTATGACCCTCACAGAGAAATCAGTCTTATCATATGCTTTACTTCAGAGATACAAAGACAAACCAAAAAAGCTGCTAAGTGATTTGTTCTGAGAGAAGCAATAAATCCACAGCATTAAAATTTTGAAGAAGACAGGACAAATAAGTTGGTTCATTTTTAATTTATTTCCTAAGCTTACAAGAGACCTTTTCAGCAAAATACAACATATTTAGCATAACATTGAACTGCCGAATGTTTATTTTGCATGTTCTTTGATACATATTTTACCCTTTGTCTCCTAGTTCCATGTGCTCCTGGAATCTGTGAGTCAGATTTTGCAGGTGAACCTGCATGTTTGTGATGCTAAGAATTTTCTGGCTTTTCTAGGTGCAGAAATTAAAATACTATTGTTTTTAGCAACAGGTACTTTGTAGGACCAGCACCCTGCCTAAATTTTGGAACTGCTTCCTTCTCTATGACATTAACACAATCTGAAACAAAAGCTCTTGTTAAAATGATAATGCTCATTCTGGTTCAAGGTCTCACTGGCATCCTCAACCAGGAAGAATGTAATCAGTAGTCTGTAAAGAGCTTTAATGTTCAGAGTTGTGGTGCTCTGCGAAGCATGGGCGATGGGTGGTACGAACAGTTAAGCAGAGATGGGTTCCTCTCCCAAACACTCCTTCACACCCAGTTGGTCTGGGGCATCTCTAAGCAGTGATAACTCTGGGTTAGTGTTGCTCAATTCTAGCAGTCCTGGAGGAAAAAAAAAAGTATTCAGATGGTAACTGAGCAGTGACAGCTGGCAGTAGATGGGCCAGGTCATGAATTGTGTTAGTCCTTTTGGAATTAATTATTCTGTTCAGCTTTTCTTCTTTTCCCCTGCTTATTTAAAGCAATAAATGTTTAAAGCAAACACAAAAGAAACAAATAGTTGACAATAGTGATGTGAGTGCTTGGTCTGAAGACACACAAAAATCAGTTACATATTTAGTAAAATATTTTTGAGTCCCTATTTTTGTTATTAGCAGAAGACCAGAGCAAATGATAGGATACCAGAGTATAGCATGCAACATGGCAGCACATAAAGCTGCTTTCCAGCAACTTTGGAAAGTCTTGATAAAGTTGTTTAAAATTATATAGCATAAGAGCTCAGAAAATGTCTATGTATATACCATGCCCTGTTTTTTTAATGTTCTGCTTAGAAGACCTCAGAATGATAGAAGCTGAAGGATATGCATGTTAGTTGTCTCCTAGAAACTAGGTGTGTTCTGTTCTTTCTAGTTCAGAGGTCGAAACTGCTAGCCACACATTTTCAAATCACCAGATCCAACTGTCCTAACACAACTGTACAAGTCAAAATCCTGTGTAATAACTCCTGTCATTGTAAAGCCCGTGATGATTTTGGTCTGTTTAGTCTTTTGTTCTGGTTACTCAGGACTGTGTCTAAGTTGGTGTTTGAATATACCCAGGGATGGAGAATCCACAAACTTTCTGAGAAATCTGTTTCAATGGTTGATTACTTTTGCAGCAGAAATGTTGCTTCCTCTCTTTAAGTAGAATTATGGTATTTAAATATGTGCTTCTTGCCTCATGCTACCAATTAGAAGATTCTGTATACATCTTTTTTACTACCCCCCTCATTAAGTATTTATATATATGCATGGATAAGAGGACCTTAAACTTTCTTTTCCTCCATCTGAACATTACTATACCTGTCAGTCTTTGTTCAGATGTCATGTCAGTACATTTCCTGGCCATGAGCATGCCTGGCTTTTTCACCTGTGTGCTTTCATCCATATAGTGGGGCTGTCTTTCATAGTTGTGAGATTTACTCAGATCATGCCTTCCAGCTACTGAAAGAACTATTTAAGTATTTTAAATGTCCAGATTATTTCTATAGATACATATTTCTCTGAATTAAGGTTGCATTTCTTGCTAGGGAAATATCAAAGGGAAGCTACAATATTAGTTAGTTTCTTCTAGATATGTAACAGCTCATTCTCTAGGGCCTGCATAGCAGTGCAGGGAAGAGTGGGAAAGGTTGGAAACCAAAACCTCTAACTCTGGGACATCTTTTAGTTCATTTTGTGAAACCTAAAGAGGCGATAAAATTGATATGATTTGAGCAGTGAAAATAGCAATGTATAGTGACAGAAAGAAAATACGGTGAAATCACCATATTTGCTGTTTTAGAGAGGGAGCTCAGGAGGTGTAGCCAGGTCTTTTATGTACCCAAAATCGATAAAATAAAACTCCTTAGCACCAATAACAGTAACACTAAGAAGTAGGAATTCTTTATTCAGTTGGATGCATGAGGGGATATCTCCTCCAAAATACCTTGCATGCTGAGTGCAGAAAAAGCTCCTGTTTGTATACTATATTTTACATACATATTAATAGATTTTCCTGGGAAAAAAAAACTATACGTATGATAATAATTTTCCCAAAGTCATTACCTTACATTCCTGTCCCTCTGTGCATGCTTTCTGTCCTGGGAGACTGGTGATCCTTGGTGGTGGGCAACCCCGAAGTTGTACCTGACTGCCTGGTGAACTGGTAAAAGCTTGCACAATTGGGCTGGTTGTTTTCCAGATCTTCTTCCCACAGAATCAGCATTGTGTGGTTCCATAAATCAGTTGGTTTTGAAGAATATGCACTTACCGGTGCAAACAATTCTTCACCTGGCAACAGTTTCATGATGAAGGGGAACTGTATTTTTTACCCTCTAGCTTTGCATTACTCTTGGGAGATGACCAGATTACTCAGGAGTGCTCTGGATTCAGTGATAAGGTGTCTCAGATTCACCAAAACTATGTTTGATCACAGTACTGGTTCTTTTCTTTTCTTTCTAGAATATTTATTGACGTAAAATCTCCTGTCAGATTTGGACATTTTTACCTGTGGGAGAGGTGAAAGCAAAGAAACCTTGGAACACAAGTTGAGCTTGGCAAAGAGACTTAGCATTGCCATTTCCCTTTGTGAATGAAATACTGATCTGCTTCTGAGGCGACCTATGATAAATTAGGATGTACTGTTTTAATATTCTTATGAATATATGAACCAAATCTATGCAGTGTTTTCATAATAAACTAACATTTACTTATTTTAATATAAGCTTAACAACAAATATGTTACATTATAGATAGTTAAATTAATTCTATAATACTATAAAATGGAAATTATTTATTTTATATTGAATAAGTTATAGTCTAGGAAAATGAATAATTTCATTCCATTCAGAATTCACCTCTTGGTGTGTATGTTTTATGTCATTCCTAAAGTGAAAAGTAATCCAATGTAAGTGGTCTTCTGGGGTAGCACAGCTGAATCGCTCTCTGGTGGAAAGTTTTCAGTTTGCTTCTGAGATGATGTGGTGGTTCTTCCTCATCTATAAAAAATAACTTTCACTTTGTAGTGTTTTTCCTGCAAAGTGAATGTTGGATAATGTTATTTTGAGGGTTAGGCTCCAACTTAAGCATTTTAAGGAAAATTTTTCCTGGGGCTCTACGATGTTGTTGGAGGCTTGGTCTGTAAAGTGAGAGAGGGTAACCCATTTCAACTTGTTTCCCTCTAGACAGATATATTAATATTCAAGTCTATATTACCAGAATCTTCTTTAAAATCAAAAGAGAGGGTAAGGACAAGAATCAGGCCCAAATTCATATGTTTATGGATTACATGCAGAAGATGTAGTTGAGACAATAACAAGGAACTTGACAACATCATTGCTGTGGCTGTCAAGTGGCTGAAGAAGTCTTTGCCCTTCAATACTGCTCATCTCCTAATTTTGTGTTAGAAACTCCATGTTAAAAATGCAGACGTTAGAATTTAACTGGTTTTGACACTGTACTGATAGGATTTAGTTTTCCATTACAGTAGTGACCTTCTAGAGGAGAATTTTCTATGATAACTCTTTTGTTGCACAAGACTTCATTTCTTAATTCTAACGACTTTTATTTTGGCACAAAAAATTGGTTAGACTGCCAGATATTTGTACACACCAAACACTCACTGAACACAATACAGATGGTAATAACTTTTTGCTAATGTTAAAAGAATGTTTTATTTAAAATCTGGAAAGATTACTGAAACTTTCTGATCTACTACTCCTCTAAAAGAAGTGTAGACAAGAAACTAGTTACTGAAATGGTAAATGACTAGGTATTTCTAGTGGCCCCATGAATTTCTATTCAATCATCAATAGCACCAGTTGTTTTGTTTTGTTTGTACTTATACCCTATTAATTTATAGTAGTACCTAAATGGGCTAAATTCTCAATTTAACAGGCCATTCAGCCCTGTAATTTGAGTTATGGCTGGTGCTCAATTTCATTTGATGGTAAAATCAGAAGCAGATGTGAATATTCGTGTCAAAGAAGCAGGTTCTCAGGATCCTTTAAACTTACTAGTACCATTTAGAGGGCTTTTAAACTGTATTTATTGAAGAACCTGATAATTTATGAAGGGACTGCAAAGCCTTGTAACAAAAAAAAAAAAGTCATCTTTATGTAGATACAGTCCATGAAGTTGACAGGGGCTGATAAACAATCTTTGTGAGTATGTACAAGTTTAGGGGTTGAACAAATATTTTAAAATGTTGAAACATTTAAAACTTTCTGTTTGGGAAAAGAACAGCTTTCAAAATAGCTTTCTGGAGAGGGAAGGAGGGAGAGGTTTCTCAGAATAGAGGGAGGTAAGTCATGGTTAGAGAAAACAAAAATTAGGTGAAATGCTGCACAAATATTGCAGAGAGGAGGAATGGGGACTGACACTTGGATTGTCAGCAGTTCTGACAGGATGATGGCCTGTCCTCTTGTCCTCACAAAAAGAATTAATGTACTAAGTGGACCAACGGACATTCACAAATTATTTCAAAATAGACTTTTGTCTTCTCTCCCACCTCTTCCTTGCCCCCCTCCAAGCTGCATGTTTCTTTCCCTCGCTTGTTGTTTTCCTCTGTTTTTATGCAGCAGGGATTCTGTGTCTAGAGTTACAGCTGCAAGACATGAGGGCCAAGCTGGTCAGTCGCTTTGTTTTGTTTTGATTTCTAGGGGCAATATGTAGCAATCTTGTCTGTTTGTCTATCTGTTTCTCTAGTCAGTTTCCCTAGTGCCTGAATATTCAAGTCTTCTGGGTAGCAGGAAGATATCTTCATGATGTCTTACCTGTTGGCTCAGTTTGTGTATGTGTGACTGAAATGCTGTCTTGAAGAGGCGGTTGCCCTTTGAAATGCAGAGGACAGAAAAGATACTGGCTCTTGCCTTATCTGAGGGTTGTGTAGCTAAGGCATATTTTTCCCTCAAAATTAGTAATTTGCTCCGCAAAGATGGTCTTTTACTGATGCTTTCCACTTACTCAAACACACATCTTTTAAAAGGTTTTGCTAAGCAATTTTTCATGGGACCAGGGACTTTCTTGATTGCATGGAAAGTCATAGAGGTTTTGTGTTTCAGAGCTTTCAGAAGGTGTTTGTAGCTGTCTAATTTTGTAAAATAAAAATTCCTGCTTATTTGCTAGTCAGAATTAAATAGTCCTAAGATATCTGTAGTCCTGTCTAGACTACTGAGGCTCAAACTCATTTGTTCACTGGCCACACAGACAGACACGTCTCTGTGTTTAGGGAAAACGCAGAAGTTTGGCTGCTGCTGATTATGATCTTTAACTGCTGGAGAACTGGGGCAATGTGGAATGCTGTCCACTACCTTCATCCACAAAGTGTGTTTTGCCATCCTTCCAGGATTAAGCTTTGTTCCCCCTTCTGAACATGTGCCACAAGCATGAGTTGAAATAATATTCTACTAGAGCAATCTGCCTGTAGGTGAGATCTTCAGAAAATTGCACTGGCAACCTCCATTATGGCTCCTAACCCTGTGTAAGTTGTGGTTTCTTCCTCAGTTATGCACATTCCACAACTTGCATGTATTTGGGATATATTTTTCCATCCTTATTATCTGATTTGCAGATTGAAAGTTCTTTTTTCAAAGCTCAGAGATGCTACAGTTGCCAAAACCAAGTGAGTATGGATGGAACATATGTTTTCCTTGTCTTGTTTTTCAAGAAAGGGCCATATTAACTGAAATAGCTTTAGACAAGTATCCTGAGCTGAGAATACTTAAGAAGTTAGATAGAATTTTAAGGTGTTTATATTCTGCTTTAAAATAGCACAGTTAATGGTAAATATGTTAATCATAGATGTTAATTATAAATAACATTATCATCTCTGCCTGCAGACACTTGTATTAGAGTATTAGTTTCAGAATGCATTTTGAAATTAGGCATTTGTACATTTTTCCGACTGTTTGTCTTAATGTTGCCCTTTGTCTTGTCTTTTTTTTCCTGATTCTTTTCATTCTAGTTTCCCACTTCATTCTGTTTTCCCACTTCATTCTGGTTTTCCACTTAAAATTTAAGCAATATGAGGAACAATAAGTTTGATTTGTGAACAGTATTTTTGACTGCAAGAAAATCTGGTTTCACTCCCTTTGGGTTTTGCAAACAAGTAGTAATAAAATGAAGCTAAACAGCAAAATATTGCTTGGCAGTCTCTCAGACCATGGTGCCAATTGTATGTGCTTTGATTTATAGTGTGTGTGCTTATTTTTTCATAGTTTCTACCTGAAATCAGAGAACTAACAAATAAAAATCCAATTGTCCTAAAATGTGGCCCAGCTTACTGAGAATGGATATAAAAATTTTGCAGGTTATTTAGGCTGGCCTAGCTAATAGGCTTTTGGATGAGCTGAAAGCCAGATTATTTTATTTCATAAAACTTACATAAAGATTTTGTAATAAAACAGCTCAGCTTGGTTGATCTCTGGTTTTGGATTTTGTGCTTATTAAGAGTGTCTTAAACACATTTACCTACTTGTCATACAATGATATGTCTTTTGGAGTATCATTCAAAGGTCTATTAAATGTGGCCTTTTGCATTAATTGTAGCATGGTACAATCTATTATTGAAATAAACATGGTCATAATATGCCTGCTACCAAATTGGAAGTCTGCATCTAATTCTTTCTATATAAGTTCCCAGAGAATGGAGAAAATATATCTTCACAATAGCCTGCTTTAGGGTTGTGGACAGCACCTGGCCATGATTAGGAAGAGTAGTGCATTGTCAGACTGGGAGAGTAAAATGGGCAGGAATCTGAGGGGCATGTTCTCACTCAGGAAGTTCTGAGCAGTATCATACATGCTTTGTGTGGAGTCCTAGGAAGAGTGAGCAGCAGAGTAGAAGGAACTACAGACGTTTTTGAAACCACAATGGACAATCTAAAGTGAACTTGGCAAACTGTTGTAAGGGAGGAAAGCATCATTCAACAGGTACAAATGGGGAATTTTGTGCTGGGTTTAAAATAACCAACAGTCCAAATACTTGTTAGGAGAAGCCTTATAGTAAATCAGCAGTAGGGTTTATAGTTTAGTGGATCAAAACATAATATCACATTAAAATATGTTAGATGGTATTTTGGGTCTGGCACTAGATTTTCAATGTTTGTAGTACCTATTTAAACTTCAGTCTGAACAAAGTCACTTAAGCTCTGGTCAGAATAATTGTAAATCTCATGCATGGGTGACTTAATCAATCACCATGAAAAGTGTCTTATTTTTTATCCTGTCATGATTTCTGTGCTTATGTAAACTGTGACCACCTAAAGTGTGACGCAGTGGTTGGCCTTGTTCAACCACAGACTCTACACACTGATGTTTGGCCTTTGTTATAGTGGATGATCTTGCAAAGGCCTTATTCACTGTATAATTCAAATGAAAGGAGTTACATAATGGAGGAAGTAGTGTACTGATCAACCACTGTTAACATTTCACTGAGATGTTCAATTTCATTTTCTCTTCCAGCAAATATTACGGCATGCCCGTGTAAATGCTACAAAAGTGATATTTCTCATTACTGACGGCTATTCCAATGGGGGAGACCCAAGACCCATTGCAGCATCCTTGCGTGAACTTGGAGTGGAGATCTTCACCTTTGGCATATGGCAGGGGAATATCCGAGAACTGAATGATATGGCATCCCACCCAAAAGAAGACCACTGTTATCTTCTTCACAGTTTTACTGAGTTTGAAGCTCTGGCACGTAGAGCTCTTCATGAAGGTATTCATGTCCTAACCTCAAAAATCTACAGGGAGCAGAGAGGTCTGAATAGAAAGCTCTCCAGTACTGTCTTGCATTTACACTTCATGTAGTGTAGATTCCCTTTTTATTTCTCTCATACTTTCTAGCAAAGGTGTTTCTCCCTCAGTTAAAATGAATAACTTTATTTGGCTTAACTCATCACCAACAGGATGTGAGAAAAATTCTCCTCACTGATGTGTATACATACTTACATCCATTCAGTTCTTCATTTTGTCTGTGAAGAGCAGACTGTGTCTCTTGTGCTTGAATGGGCGAACCTTGTAGTCAGGTACAAAAGGCACCTAGTGTACACTTTAGAACGGGACTTAATGCCTTTAGGGTGTTTCACACAGCAACAACAGCCTGTTCAGAACCAGTCTAGATCCCTCTGTGTAAGAGTCAGTAGTTTATGGTATGACCTTATACACACAGTAAAACTGGAAAGAGGAAGAGGTGGAAAGAGAGTTTGGACTGTGATTCCTTTTCTAATGTGCTATATCCTAAAATAAAAGTTCTGTCTAAAATATAGGGTAGATTTAGACAGGCAAGTTAGAACACATGACTAAAAATTTGTTTGACAAGGCTGCTTGATTGAGGCTTAGAGCAGGCATCACACTAGCCATTTGAATTTATTTGCTATAATTTTTTAAGTCATGCTACTTTAAATAACAGTGTAAAATACAGTTTTCTGCTGCTTTGTTGCCACCTTGTGTGTTCCAGGTAAGGCTGGATTGGTCTATGTGAATATGCCAAAGTTTTATCACTTATAATATGACCAAATGGTTTTATGTGCCATGACAAATGTTCTTCTGATGCCAAATACAGCATACACCAAAGCTGGGAAAAGCTGTCTCAACAGCTTCTGTTGGGAGTGAGACTGCATTCTGGCAGTGTTAGACTCAAATGAGGAAAAAATCTGAGTGCACTGTGGATTTCAGTGAGCCCTTTTCTGGAGTAAGGACACCAATCTTTTGCATGTTAAGCACAGCAAGGCTCTGCTTCATACTGCCATCTCTCCTACTTAGAACTGGAGCCTAGGTTTTTTAACACATGTTTCGCTGATGGTATAATGTGAGACTGTGGCAATACTTTTGTTTTTCTTATTTCTTTTTTAATTCATTGTTAATTAATTGATTCTATTTCAGACCTGCCCTCTGGCAGTTATATCCAAGAAGATACATTGCATTGTTCATATCTCTGTGAGGCAAACGAAAACTGCTGTGACATCATGGCAAGCTGTAAATGTGGCACTCACACTGGCCAGTTTGAATGTATCTGTGAAAAAGGATACTATGGGAAAGGACTACAACATGAGTGTACAGGTGAGTCTCATGTCTCAGGATTTGGGTGTCTGCATGCTCTGAATGCATGGCTAATCTACCTAAGAGCTGAAAGATCTTTTTGGGATTATGGCTATGAACCTGGATCAGAATGCATCCAAGGCTGCTGGAAAACTCTCTGGCTGAAGACACAGAATAGTTCTAGCAGTAAAATTCACGTCATACCTTCTCTTCAGCAATAGCTCAAAGAGATGCACAGGAAAAAAAGGTAAGAATAGGAAAAATGTTCTGACAAAGTTAAACTTTCCTAAAACACAGCACACCAGAAATTTGTGACTCTGATTTTACCGAGTCTGAGGTAATTCTTTTTACTTTCCAATGCTCATAGTACATTTTTCCCTTATGAGTTTTCCTGATCACATTTTGGACTTCCATAAAGACTCCTGTTTGGAGAGGGGCTATATATGTGGATCTTTGCAGGATAAATGCTGGGTGAAATTTAGAATCATGGAAATGTGTTTTAATTCTCCCATGATGACTTCCAATTACCATAGAGGAATAAAACATTTGAATCCTTAAGCAGAGACTTGTCATTGTGATATTTTGCTAATACTTGTTTTGTTGCTACTTTTTGGACAAACCCTTTTACTCATATGCATTCAAAGTGTGGTTAAAATAACAGCAGTTTACACTTTTTTACAGGAGTTGATCTATAAAGTTGTATTACACTCCCTGCCAATTAATACATTGCAATTCTCCTTGTGCCTCCAAAACACCTTTCCTTTTTTCAGTATGTAACCAGGCATTCATTGAGTTTTGAAAGCACCAGGAGTACAGGAATGCAGTTAGGAATCTATATCAGCTCTCGCACAATGGATTAGAATTGTATTTTATGTAAGTGGTTGCAGCTCCCTTTTGTGCTCAGTTAACTCTAAACAAATACACTATTCCATTTTAATTATTTTCAGTTCTAATACTAATTTATTTAAGACAAAACCACATTTTCATCGTATTTTTCCTTTTGTTATAAATTAGTTTTCCTTCATTTTGAGTGCCATAGTAAGATATTGAACAAAATACAAATGACATTTCTGCCTTTATCAGTAGTTTATGTCATTAAATATTGTTTTGAGTTATTCCAAAAGAGAGCAGGACTATTATTTTAGAGTTGCCCTTTTTCATGAAAGGCTCTTTTGACAGGCTAAGCATACCTTTCAAGTGTCATCAAAAATGGTCAAAGTCAGATTTCTTAAAATGGGCACTTTGCAGCTGCAGACAAAAATTTCATTTTTGCTTCCTTGTTAGGTGCTTCTGAAATAAATATGTAGAAGGGTCTGGTATTAGATACACTGCAAGTAAGCTGATGATTGCAGCCATCTGCTATGTATTTGATGGCAGTTGAAGTTGCATACATGTATTTTAGGGAGAATTTGACATAAGTAACTCAAACCTGTTCTTTGTGTGTGCTCTGTTCAACTCTTATTTTCCAAGACGGCCAGAAAAATAAAAGACAGTATGTGTTCTTTAAAGGAAAAAGAGCCTATTTTGAAATCTTTTATTCTGAAAAGGATTCCAGCCTTTTTTTAACATTTCACATTTGAGCATAGCTGAGGATTTGTAAAGCATAAGGAATCTTAAGAATGCATTTTAACTTTTCCTCACTCTATAACGTGCAGGAGAATTTGTGGCAAGTTTACAATGACAGGACTTCAATTTTAGTTGGACTATTTTTAGGAGTTTTTTGGCAAAACTTGAAGATACTCCACTAGTCTATGTTTCCCTAATACAGTGAGGCTTTTTTAAAAGAATTTCAGTTAAGAGGGAAATTGCTTTTCTGTGTAGAATCTGTTAGTTTTACCATTGTGTTTATTTTCTGTGATTATTTTCTGTATTCTCTGCTTTTCATTATACATCCTTACTGTTGTTTATGGTTTTAAATGTGAGGCATCAGAATAACCTATAAAAATCCTTACAGTTTTTTACTTTCATAATTACCAGGAGACACCCTGTAAATCTTCTGTAAAATAAAATAGGAGCTGCGTATTTTGTGCTGAAAACCAGAAATTCAGTGTCCTACTCCCCCTCTTTGCCATATTGTTGATGATGTGCCACTAAAGGAAGAACAGAATGACTGTTCTCTGTTTTAAAAAGTAAACCAAACAAAACTTCTTGGCCCACACTCGGAACTTCATGTGGCCAGAGACATCTGTGGTAACTGTGGCAAAGGAAGGGAGTGAGAGTTAAAACGGAGGCAGGGCTGTAACCAGTACCCGAGTATTTCAGAGTACATGAGCACCTCCTCTTCAGTAACTCTTTACTTTTTCTTCTCCTTCTTCTCCTTGATTACAAATGTTGAGGTTCAAACTAGAGACAACCAAAGAAAAATACAGAGGGCAGCAAAAATTAATTTTGTGATTTTTTCATTAGGACTCTTCCTTCTATTTCATCAATAAATGGTGAGTTGTTTAAATCAACTGCACCTTTCATAGGAGAGTAAAAAAATATTCAGATCTCCACTGGTATCTTCTCTCTCTTACGAGATTAGAATATATGTCTTTGACATGCCATTTTCACAATTTTTTGAGTAAGAGTCTCTTTGGAAAGTTCTGTTTTAGGTAGTCTCTTGGGTTGGATGACATTCTAGGTTCAAGATGATGCAACTGAAGACAGTACCCATCATGTTCACCTCATCAATTACTCCCAAGTACAGCCACAGTTACTGGGAAGGTTAGGAAACTGTTGTCTAACAACCACTAGTTTCTTTCGTCTAACATGTAGACCCCATTTTTTGCAGAACAAGGTATCCATAAAGATGATGTGCAGCTCACAGGGCAGAACAAATAACTTAATTCCTTGTTCTCTAGGCTGGTTATTCATTCTTTTGTTTATATTTAGCTCACTGCTTGGGTATAATTATTGAATTCCACCATCTGCATGAATATTTAATAGCTTGCCTAGGCTTTTATTTAGGAATATGCAGCATATCAGTAATCATATGCACAGCTACTAGGGCAGCAGTCTTGGCTTCAAAACACCACATGGATTAGATTTCTAAAGAGCCTTTCCAATGAAAACATGTGAAAACTTCTTTTTTTTTTTTTTTTTTTACAAATATAAATTCAGAACATATTACTGAAAAGGCTTTAAACTGAGGGTATATAGGTCCAGCAAGGGAGGAGGATTTGCATGTTGTGGTTTCTTGGACTGTGGACCTAATTTTCATCCAAGCATTTTTTCCATTAGATTTTCTGGATTGTTCCTGTTGAGAATGTAAAACCAAACCTGATGTTCATAAATTGGATATCTTTCTAGTTAGGGAAAAAAAAACAACTTTTGAATTTTATATACCACTAGCAGTTCTTTCCTTAGTCATACAGGAAGAACATAATTTTATACTTTCCTTAGTCACACAGGAAGATCATTAGTTTTCTTAGTTCTTTCCTTAGTCACACAAGAAGAACATTAATTCCAGTGGTGAGTCCAATCATCTAGTCAAAGGAAAGTAAATATTTCTCCTGCCTTACTGTCTCCATCCTCCCTTCCTTTTGATAGGAGCTTCCACCCCCCAGAAGCTGAATCACCCTTTCTCATTATTTCTCTATGGGAGGTATTTCTTTAGCTAACATGGAGGAGGAGTTACTGGCTAAATGAAGCTTTGCCAACCATCTTGGAACTTGGCAGGTGGTACTTGGAATTCTTCACTAAGTTTTCGAGATTCCTCCAAGTCCCAAGGCTTCCAGAGTTAACAATACATACAACAACATGTGCTGTACTCTTCAGCTGGTGCCTACCATGGATCTCAAGGAGAACCACCACTCTGAGATTCTGACATACAGGGAGGGAAAAGAAAGCAAGAAAGGGAGTGTGAAAAAGAGTGTAGAAAATGTCTTCAAGCATACTAAGATCTCAAGCTAAATTTGCCTGTTGAATCTGAAGGTTTGAATTAGTTCATGGAACTGCAGATTTTCAAGCTCTTAGAACTTATTTTCTTGCTGTCTCACAAAGCAGTGCTATTTTATGCTTTCATTCATTTATTCTGCATCTTAAAACTGGGTAGGAGTTTGTTTTGATTCCTCTCTCCTCCTTTGCTTTTAATTTCTAAATCAGAAAACTACTCTTGATTTCTAACTCAGCTGTCACTAAAAGAGGTCTTCTTTCAATGCAGCCATTGAAACCTGACAAATTTAAAAAGTGACATTTCTTGGAAGAAAGTGTCAAATGTCTGCTAGTGTGGCATTTTGTGTCATATAACCCTGCATATCTTGATAGACCAAAACAAGAAAGCAAATAAATTTTTTTACATCAGATGACTTCAAATAGCTTGGATTAAAGCTGTGCAAGGAAGCTGGAATTTATGTGCTTAATAAAGCAAGAATAAAATGCTTTCAAAACCTAAACAGTTTGGAAAGACTTAGGAGTTAGACTCACCTGCTGCAGAGACAGAAAAGCCTTACTGAAGAGACTTTCCTCTGTGAACAACATCTGTAAATCTGTGATTCACCCTTTTTACTGAGCAGCTCTTTAGTCATGATCTCATTTCTGTAACCCTATGGTGGGGATGAGATACGTTTGTATACTTCATTATTTGTAATTTGGTCTTCTTTTGTTATACAGTGACTTTCAATGCAAAATGCCTGTAACTAAGTAATGCTGAATTGATGCCTAATTAATACTGGCAAAAATATTCCTTGCTGCCATTCTGTATATTTTTTTCTGTTTCTTATAAATCTTGTGACTGTTTATGCATATGAGTTTCAGGAAACAATGTGGTGGTTAAATACAAAAGAAATGTAAATGTGTTTTTGTAGTGAGGGTAGCATAACATCATGATGCGTGAGTACAGGATAAATGCAAATCAGTTTTCCAGTGGTTTTCCACTGTAAGTACTGGAAGACAAGTCGATGAGAAAGGTGGATATAAAAAACAAATGCTATGGACATGGCTATGGAAGTTTAGCAGGTTAATTATCTTTTAAAGAGTCTTTTAAAGTCTCGAAACAATAATGTAAATACATTAATAATTATTGTTTTTGTGAAAACTGAAGAAAATGGCTTTTACAAGTGATTAGTGTGCAAAATAAATACATCCAGAAGCATGCAGACATGCTACTCCAGATTTTTTACATTTAAATCTGCTTTCTTAAAAATTAGTCCCATGGAGCCCAGTAATGTGTGCTTTGCTTCTGGAAATTAGGTAGAGGTCCTCCTACCTGTTGCTATGAAAGCAAAGTAAAGCTGAGGGAAAAAATCAGATGCTGCAGGATTTTTTGAAATGTAGAACACGGTAGAGATAAATTCCTTTGGTTTGAAAATTTCAGAGTATATTGTCAGCATATTGTTCATCTCAGGAGAGGGTTTTGGTTGGGTTTTTGGGTTTTTTTTTGTTTCGTATGAATGATCGACAGTGATGAATATCGCTGCATGATCCTAAGATAGTTTTGTTGTTATTTTAGGTGACTTTTGACCAAAGTAGTTTGTTTCCCACCTGTACAACCTGCTTTGTGAAGATGAGGCATTTCTGGCAGTGAATTTAAATCCAGATTTAGTCCATCAGAAAAACTCTTTAACAACTATAGAGTCAGACATTGAGCTCTCAATTAAAAAAAAAAAAAAACACCACCAAAGTGTAAGTTTTACCATCTAACCTCAGGGGCTTTGCCTGCAAAATTGTAAAAAAATGAGCTTTTCTTAATCAGTTTGGTACAAAATTTTCACATAAATAAATGGCACATGAAGCTGCTGGTGGGTTTTCACCATATCCATACTTCTGACAAGCTGGTTGAAGTGGATAAGTGTATCTCCACTAGTATCAATGAGACCTGGATCAAGTCTTTGGAAGTGAGTGACTCTTTGCCTTGTGTATCAACTTACAAATCTTCTGTCCCAAAAGTAAAAATTGCAATTAACATGATAGCTAATATGGGTAACAATGTTTCTATGGTATATTTTTTTTCTGACTCTGTACCATGTAAGTAGTCTCCCTTGAATTTTAAACTCAACTGTGGCAGAAAAAGAAAACCAAAACAAAACTAACAGAAAAATTTTCTCTGAATTTCTGCACCATTCCTGGAGAATTTCTTTAACAAATGAAGTTGAATGTAAAAACCCAGGTTCAATTTTGACATATCCAGACCAGAAAAACAGAGGTGTAATTTTCACCCTTTCCATCTAGATGTTATCTGAAGCTTTAGAAAATAAGTTTCTATGCTAAATAAGGCTCTTCCCTATTAAGTCCAGAACTGTTTCTGCAATACATTTGTTGGAATATTAGAACGTGATGTACAACTTACTCTTTTTTCCTTATCTTCAAAGTGACATGTCTTGATCACCTCAGAATGCCAGGAAAATAAAGCCTTCAGAATATATGTTCAGTTTGAGGAGAAAAAGACCTAACCATCTGGAGAACTTGAGAGATGCAGAAGCCATACTCTGATTAGAATTAGACATGACAGAGAAATAATCTTCCACTTTCTATGTCAATCAGACTTAGGCTCTCTATAGAGCCTGTCTCCATGTGTCCTTTGGCCACAAGGTAAACATTGCAGGCAGTAATTCTATTAAAAAGGGTTTAAAAAAGTGTAAGTACATTTAGTTAAATTACTGTAAAATCTTTACTGTTAAGGCTGTGATTTGCCCTGAAGCTCTAGACAGGAGAAAAAGCAGTCTGTCTTACCTTCAGTGAGATTGTACATGGTTTGAAAACATCCTTTTTAGTAGTGCAGTCCTGGTAGAAGTGGTAGTTTAAAAGTTTGCCCTGGACATACCTTATTTAACTGCTTAAAATGTTCATCAGCCAGCTGTCATTCATTTTTAATCAGTTTAGTCTCAAACCATTTGACAAGAGCCTTTGGTAAGACTTTAACTGATCCTGTACATTTGAAAATCTATTTTAGGTTTGGGACTGGCATCATAGCAGGCACTTATTGGAATAGTTGTCCCCTGAAATCCTTAATGAAAAGTTATCTAGTGCAACATTCTGTGTTTACCTCTGTGGATCACATAGTGTCATCTTACTTCCACTACCTTTTCAGAAACACATAGTCAGGATGTTTTTGTAGGCATATTGTTCCTGAACTTGTGCCATCTCACAAATTAAAAGCAGACAACTTAGCATTCTATAAGCTTTTTACTAGCTTTTCTCTTAGAGAAGAAAATATTTAAATTCTTGAAACAGTGCATCAAGGACAAGATAAGATAGCAGCATACAACAAAGTGTTAATTTTTGAAGTAAGGAGAGGTTAAAAATTTGAAAAATTTGTTTTAATCACCTACTTTGTTCCTGGTGGCTCTCCAGGGCTCTGAAGCTTCACATTTAACTACTTAAGTAATTCCTAGAAAGTTCTTTCTTCTACAATTAACTTGCAAATTTTAGTCTTAGTGCCTGTGAGGCTGTGAATACGTATCAGGATTTCTAGCATCATAAATTGCACAGGAAGTCTTGTTAAAGCTGATTCCTTTAAATGGAATAGAACACAGCACTCTTATTGTGACAAAATCAGGTATGTCCTGTGTCTCTACATTTGGATTTTAATGGATTGTAAGTAGTGTATTTGTCGTGTGTCAAACAAATTTGATTCTTAGTTCCTGGAATCTGTTTCAAATCGAGATGGAGTATTTTCTCTTTTTTTTAAATTCTTCTCTTGACTTATGCTGTGAAATTCATCCTACCCAAGCCAGTGTACACTGCAAAGTGCTTTCCCTGTAAGAAAGAGTACTTCCAATATTTTAAACAAAATTATCTACTTCTCTCCCAGATATGTTAAAATTGTGTATAAAGTGCAATTTGCAGCAATTGCAAATGTTCAGAAATGGTGACCTGTTACTTGCCTTGGTTTTGCTGAGAGGGAGAAGAAAACATAGAAGCAAAAGTGCACAAAGCTCATCGGGTCATAACCCACATCTAAATAAGTCTTTTGTTTGCAGATTTTGACCTAAGCAAAGCCTTTCAAGGGATGTACCAAAAAGGCAATACAAAGGCTTATTCCACTACTGTCTGTTCACTTGTCTACCACTACCAAAAGAGCATAAACATTGTAGTGAGAAGGGCTAAGATTGTTTTTCTGTTCGCTCTGTGGCTCAGTCCTGTCCATCTGACTTCTCTATGATCTCTGTAGAAAATCGGGTTCCTCAGATAATTTCACAATTACTTCAGGGAAGAACCCTCTCTGCCCTCTGCCGTTGTTCTCTGTTTCTTCAGCCTCACCAGGGTCCAGAAGCACTTCAGATTCTGGGAGCACTCAAGCAAAGACCATGGACAGTGAGAAGGATATGGCAGAAAAAGGACTGATGAAAAGGGTTCAAAAGCCCACTCAATTTGGAGAAGAATTACAGCATATAGGTTGCAGAATATATAGATATTCTATTACAAGCTTTTTATACCTGACCTCAGCAGCCAGAATGTTTGGTTGAATTAAAAGTTTGGTCTTACAAGTAGCTATGTTTTCTTCTATCAGCCTAAAATCTGCTGCAGATAGCCCAAATTTCTCAACCTGAAACAATGCTGACTGCATACTGGAGTGTGATCTGGTCCCTGGGGAATGAGAAGGCAGCAGCACAGATCAATTTCATCAAACAGGAAATTGTTTTTTCCTGTTTTTTTCACTTTGTTGGTGATTGGATAAAAACAGAATCGGGGCTCTGCATAGAAATGGAAACATCTTCAGGCCAAAACCCTAGGGTTTAGTTTGTAACCATGCAAAACAAAGACAGAACAGCAAATCAACACTTCCAATGCAGATGTTTTAGTAGAACTAACACCTGAAGATAGTTTGAGAAGTAGAATTTTTTCTCCCTAGTCTAAAATTTATTGAATAGGAAATTTATTGAATAGGAAATTTCCTATTTTCCTAAAATAGGAAATTTTAGTCAATAAGACTAGGTAGAATGAATGGACCTTGGGGTTGGTGGGGAGTTGAGAAACTGATGTTACAGAAGTGAGTATAATGTAGTTAAATATATGGTCTAATCTAATATATGGTCTATAGCCATGTCTTATAGATACAATTTGGACCTGACAGATTTGAAACAAACCCCAATAAAATTAGTCACTAAATTTCAGATTTTAAGCAGTGTAAATCAGGGAGAAAAGGCAAAAATCTATCATCTGTGTCTGTATGGGCAGATGCGCTGATTTTTCACAGACCTGGCTTATTGTAACAGCTTAAGAACTGGCTCTTCAGCTTGGCCATTAACAAAATCTGCTGGGGATTTTCTCCCCTGACATCAAAAGAAACATCCCGAATGAAAAAAAAATTAAAAAAAAAAAAAAGCAGAGAGAGTGGAACTTTTGCCCAAAAAAAGTTCAAAGAAAGAGTGTTCCTTTGCAAATGCTAGTAAGTATTCACACAAAATTGCCCTCTCTTTATGGCATGTGGTTTGTTTCTCAAACAAAAATTCCAGAAGATAAAGTACAAGAACTTTTCTACATTGAGACTACTAAGTACTGCATGTCTTTTTTCCAAAGATTATTGCCATTAACTCCAACCTGTTTGTTGGTTAGTACTTCACAGATTATTTGAGAGTATAGCATTGCTCTGACTATTGTCAGGCTCCATGTCAGCTCCAGTTTTTGGTTTTATGGCAGAAAAGTGCTGGCTATGTTCTCACTGTGAACAACTAGAAAAACTCATACTGGGAAATGCACATAGGTGGTGTGGAAAATTTTTTAGAGATAGAGGCAGTATTCTGGTGGAACAAGAAGCACCTACATGATGGGCTGGGACTACCCTAAGTCACATGAATTTAAAGACTATTTCTGAGTTTTATGCCCATATAAAAATATCTGGAGCTCTGGAAGAAAACACTGGTGTGTTATGGTGTTTTCTCTTTCAATACCTCATTCCACACATTGCTCACCTGCTGACATCAGAACATACCATGAAGCCTGTGCAGGCATGGGAATGCCAGTCTGCTAAAGCCTGCTGCAATAACTTAGGCATCTTAGGAGTCAAGACTGCTCCATCTGACATCAGCAACACTGTGTATGCTCACTTTGGGGAATCCAGTCAGGTGTAGATGTGCTCTAGAAACTTTAAATGCAGAAGATAATTAGTCTGAATCTCCTGCATCTCTTATCCCTGTGACACAGTGGTGCCTTGAGTCTCAAGAAAGAATGTATGGAAGAAGGGCTTTCTTGCAGGAGTATGAAATACTGCAAAAATCAGTCAAGTATTTCAGTTCATAGGACTAAGACTTTCTAGTACATGAAGGAAAGTGGGAGGCTGAGTAACCTTGTTCTGAGGAGTCACGGTATCAGCACAGGATGTAAGTAGTCCTTGCCAAGCATCATAGTCATATACCAGAAGAGTTACACATTGTTAAGCTGGTGTTTCTTTTGTATTTTCATTATTTTCTGTCTTAATATATTCTGATCTTTTAGGCCTATTTCTATTGTCAGCTTGCAAAGAATATCACATGAAATGCAAATGTTTCCCTCATTTTAGAACCTAAACTTTTGCATCAAATTTGTATTCAAATATGCTGTCACATGAAAATTCCTTGAGTTTTTATGTCATTGTGAATTGTAGAGGAGTAAATCACATATATAAATTTTGATTTCTTTTCTATCTGAATGGCAATTCAAAATGCCTCATGAAATACAACACCTTTTTTAAAACATGGCACTTCTGTGAGCACCCATATTCTTCCTGGTTGGCCAAAAACACTAAAAAATTATCTCAGTGGCAGCATTGGGTTCTGACTAGGTCATGGCACAGGTCGTGGCAGGGTTTCTGGCTAGGTCATGGCACAAAGTTTTCATTAATTGCTTGATTTCATCAGTGAGAATAGCCAAGCTGCATTCATGTGTGGCTTTTTAAGTGGACCAGTAGCTCACCTTGTGCTCACAGTCCAAACACCTGAGAAATAGTGTGATCAAAATTTGGATTGAGAAGGATCTTACTTGCCTCAGACCCTGAGGGACCCTCTGCCAGTATCTCTTTAGTGTAACAGCAGCTGAGGGTTCCCTTCATGCCTACTTTTTTCACTACTTAGTAATGATACTCCTTTATACTCACAGAATCATATAACTGTTGAGGTTGGAAATGACCACTAAAATCATTGATTCTGACAATTAACTTAACACTGCCAAGTCCTCCACTCAACCACACCCCTAAGTACCATTCCTACATATCTAGGAATTCCTCCAGGTTTGATGACTCCACTTTTCTGGACAGTCTCTTCCAGTGTTTGACTTTCTTGACCCTTTGGTGAAGGAATTTTTACTAGTATCCAACTGAAACTTCCCTGGTGTAATTTGAGGCATCTCCTCTCATCCTATAACTTGCTACTTAGAAGAGGCTGACCCCCACCTGGCTACAGCTTCCTTCCAGGGGGTTGTAGAGAGTGATGTTTCCCTCTGCCCAAGCCTCCTTTTCTCCAGGCCAAACATTCCCAGCTCCCTCAGCTACTTGTGCTCTAGAACCTTTTCCAACTTTGCTACCCTTCTTTGGTCACACTTCAGTGCTGTAGTGTCTTTCTTGTAGTGAAGGGCCCAAAACCCACCCATGATATTGGCTCTCCTAGCCTAAGTTCCAGAGGAGTTTAGCCTAGAAGCAGTAATAAGCTATACCGTGGCCCTAAGAGCACAGTTTTTATGGCACTCAATTCCAGCTAAAAAAATGAGGTGCCTTGCTTTGCCCACCTCCAGGATACTGCTGTCTTCACTCTCTTGGTACCACTTCACCATCAACAGCATTTTATCAGTGCTTTCCCCTCTGTCACAGACAAAAAGGCAACTCTGCACTCTGAGAGTCTGTGAGTAGAAGGCAGTAAGGAAGGCCCTTATTGCCTTCCTGTTCCCCTGCATTTTTTTTTACCTACCAGTCCTTTCAGATGGAGGTGATGGATTACAGCTGCGATTTGTCTGGTTTTTGCCTCAAGGCTGTAGCACAGGCAAGTATTAATGGTAGTAAGTTCAAGGTCTATGACTGTGATGTTTCACAAATCTGTCTATAACAGCTTGAATTTCACTCCCAGTCATGTTAGAGATTGATTTATTCTCATTATTTTAAGGTAATTTTTGGGAGACTTCCTACATTGAAATAGAAAGTGCAGTGCCTCATGCATTCATAATCAGAGAGGTAGTTTATAAAATGTCACTTACACCCTTACTGGTTCACAGTCTGCAAAAGCACAAGAAATTAGCTAAGAATTTGGCTCCATCTCAGGAAAAACTGGGATGTTTTTAGATAGCATTAATTATGTTGTGAAGCTAAGTATTTGGAATCAAGTACTATTTAGAAATATATATTTTTTAGCTAAAACTCTGTGGTTTGATAATTTTAAGTCTTGGGTCCATTGAGCAGAGATTTAATAATTTTTACCACTTACCTTTTTTTAACTTCCTTCTGATTGCTGTTAAGTGTGTTCCCGCCTTATTTTTCATCTCTGAAGATGTGTATGTTCTTGTTTATAGCAAAAGAGCTTAGAAAGAGAGCATGTATTTAAAGGAGAAGGTAGGACTGGAAGTGTGGCAGACCTTTTTTCTCCCAAAGCATCTCTTGCTGCCCTTTAGAAAGAGAACAAGTGATTCTGCCTTTTTAAGGTGGAAAAATTACCTTTGAAGCAGAGAAGAGGATGGAAAAGTGGGACACAGAGCACAGATTCACTTAAATGTGCAGAGAGGTTGAGAACCTAACAGTTCCTGAGACAACCTCACTCTGGTGTTTCCCTGCTCTCTTTCTGGCAGCTGCCGCAGGGTGTTTCATTCTAGTTTAATCTGTGCCCTTCAATAAAGTCCTTGGATCTTACAGGTGCTACTTTAACACTTTTTATCAATATTGATAGCAAAATAGGGGCCTTAGAAATGTAGGATTCACTGCCCTGGGATTCCTTCTTTATGGGAGAGTTCCTGCATTGCAGAAAATTAGGTCATTGAAGAGTGGCTGTCTAGTGGGGGATGAAAAGCATGGTTCAGAAATGTTTTAAATGGCAGTTCTTCAGAGAAGGAAGCTGTGTTAGACTGAGGCCTGAGTCTGTGTATTTGGTTAAGATACTGCAACATAATCATTTTTATTTCTATTTTGCAGCAGTAATGTTCACTTTGCTGGCAGCCACAAGACTTAGTATTTACAAATCCTTTCTTCAGTTCAGATCTGAAATTACCCTCTTCCTGCAGTTGATACTGCTTTAGTAAGGGTCAGATCTGTTCTTAAGGACATATTTTATATCTTGCAAAGGAATGAGGTGAGTGGAGGGACAGGGGACAAGGACAATTGGGGAAAATTAAGTGAGAAGCAGTCAGTTTTCCAAATGTTTCTTGAGCAAGCAGCAGTTAGTAGTGAACTTACTGACTTAGTTGTTATCTCAGTGATCTGGCTTTCCATAAACAAGATTTTATTTTGATATACATATTTGGATAATATTAAAAGAATTCAGGGAATCCTGTCAGTTTCCATAAGAGTTTTGCTTGAGGAATGGGGTACAGAATTTATGGCATTTTTCACGGTATCAGGATTATCAGTAGTGATTCCAGGAATTAAGTAGGAACTATAACATCAAGACAACAACAGCTTACTGAACTCTATGTAGGGATAGTTGAACTAGTTTCACAATATGTAAAAAAATAATTGGCAAAACCAACACTTTTTATGGCCTGATTACTGGCCTGAGACACTGTGTGTCCTCCAGCCATCTTAAGTTAACCAAAACCTCTGTTTCCTACCCTGGGCTGCTAAGTAAATAAACATGGAAATAGTGACATATGTTCTCCATCTGCATAGTCATGTGCTATATCTTCAGTGCTCAGAAATGTTACTTAATAGGACTATAATCACTGCTGTTGAAAAGTATATTTAATGATAAAAATAAGGGATGTGGAAAAGAGGCTGAGTTTGGCACCTAATGCAGTAGTGACAGTTTATTGAGTGTCTGGCAGAAATAGCTTCTCTTTCCTGTTTATAATAACTTTTACTTGCTGCATTCCCCATCTGTGATTGAGCACTGGAACTACTCTGATCTGCAGAGAAAGGAGACAGAAATAGGTATCTGTTTTTTTGGGTTTGGGTTTTTGTTTTTTTTTTTTTAACTCCAGGATCATGTGCACCAGAAGCTGTTGGGAGTGGGTGTTGGAGGAAACAGAAGAAAAGGAGTATTTCACATTAGGCTAGCAAAATTATTCAGGAACATACAGGGCTCTGTTAATATTTGCCAGAGAGAAAATTCACAACTTTTGTATCAATGAGAATGAGAAAATCTGACAACATAGAGTCCCTTGACTACTCCTAGATTCCCTACACAACTAACTCCTCTCAGGAAAGCCAGTTTACTCACTGAGTTTGAGCTACGAGTAATTTTTGGTTACTATTAAGTCCCAAGAATCCCTGAACACAAAACTGTTCAAGTTGTTGAGTTGGTGAACATAGTGGAAATGGATCTTGAATCACCAGGCACGTTCTTCAGTGTGAAGATTGGGGTGCATGCTTTGTCAGCTTCTAAACCCTTCTCCCTTATTTTGTTAAATTGAGCAATCCCTGGAGAAGATGATGTGTGGAGTTAGCTGTAACATGAGACTCCTGCTCTCTGCTTCTGGAAGAAAGTGCAGGCTGTGCTGAGCAAGTGCTGGCTGGATTGTGGTAATTTCAGTGAGTCCCAGGGGTCGCAGGCAGTGGAGATTCTCACTTCTGTCCAGATTCCTCTGGGTGTAGCATGTGAGTTGTTAAAGAATGAGTTTTTTCATTCCAGCTCAGACTCCTCTCTTGCCAAGTTGTCCCTTTTTCTAGCTGTGGATAAAGGAAGTCTATGCCTTGTTTCCCAGTGTGTACCTCTAGCTCACAGAGCAGTTAGCAGAGCAGCATAAACTGCAGCCCGGTGGAGTTTTTCAACCTCTCGTATGCAACAGCCGTCACTGGGGATCTGGCCTAGGGATAATTTTAGCCCTTTAGGCACCTAGTTGCTGATTATTAATCCTTCCTTTTAGGGAGGCAGGTGATGGGTTGGTGCAAATGTGTTCTTTTCTTGTCTTTCCCTTTTCCTTCTTCACCCAGAACCCTTCATGAAAGGGTGAAAGCACAAGCAGAGCTATTTGATACATGGTAAAATGGTTAGAGCAGGCCTCGAGAACCCTGGGCTGCCAGTGCCTTCAGACAAGAGAGATACTAGATCTCTCAAGCAGGTATTTGCTCATCTGTGTGTAGCACAAATAAAACAAAATTTTTGGATTCTCTTTAATGGAATTTTCTTTACATCACTCAGCCTGTTTGTTGGGGTCTTTTAAATTTCCTGTTCTAAAAATGAATGTGCAACTTCACAGCGATGATACCAAAATGGCAAACAAGTGCAGCTAGTACAGGATGGCGAATGTTTTTTCAATGTTTATATATTTAAATAGCAGTATGCTATCCAGGGCACTTAGGGCAGTACTATTTAGAGTAGCATGTGCTATCACATCAGCAGTGATCAAGGTTTGCTGAGGAATGTGTGTCTGTGATTATGATAAAGACCATGTCCAGACAAGCCTTCTATATAGAAGTGCTGCTCTGAGAAAGCATTTTCAGAATTTATTGTATTTCCCCTTTTGTATAAGGGTCTCACTCTGCATGAAGCTTTAGACAAAAAAAAAAAAAAACCTTCACTTGCATGTAAATAAATCCATAAATAATCTGCATTTGCTTAGAAAACTTAACCGTATTAACTGAGTTAATTTCCCAGAAATAATTTTTTGTAGTTTTGGAGTTAACTTTACACTTTTAGCATGGTGATATCTAGAAACACATGGGGACATGAGGACATAAATCAGTATTCAAGTTCTGAAAATCAGAAGTGCTGGTATGAACTGATATCTGTAGCTTATAGGCATGTATGTATTTGGGCATCTTCTCCAATATATCACCCAGGCTGGATTTTATGTCCATGCAAACAGCAAACCTGTAACTGTCTAAAATGCACTGAGACTTAAACCCAAAAAACTTCATTTCAATACCTGAATGTCACATCTGTAACTAGACACTGCCCAAGTTGCCAGGATCTATCTTGTGATTTTGTAGTTCGAGCGAAGCATAGGTAGACTTCCTTTAAAGTTACAGTACTTTAAATCAGGATTTTTTTTTCTTATTCTTAAGTAAGCCATATGCCCTGAAACCAAAAAAAAAAAAAAAAAAAAAAAAAAAAAGAAGTTACTTTTTATAAAAGTATGTATAATAATCTCTATCAGTAGTCTTTATTTTTATGATTGTAAAACATTTAAAATACATCTCAGTGCTCTGTGTCCTTGCAATTAAAGTGTGGTTCAAGTATGAATTTGTTTAAGGCACTCACCCTGCTTTTAACATGGGATAGCTGGCCTGCTTCGTAAAAAAAGTTTTAAAAGTGGGCATAGGTGGATTTCTCGTATATTCTCAGAGTGCTGCTATGACCAAGGAGGGTGTTTGGCATTCAGAGTCATTGCTTTGCAGTAATCATGTGTGAATGTGCTGGCCTCAAGCCTACCCAGAGATGCTCAGCACCTGGACCCCCCTGTGGAGAAGGTTCTCATTGGCATGCTAACATTTACAAACTGTGAAACCTCCTGGGCTTATATTCTTCAAGCAGACAGATTGAAGATGTGGATGCTTGCAGTACCAGGATGAGATGTTCACCCAAAGATTGGATCTTCTTACAAGCAACATCTTCTGCCCCATGGGAGGTGATCCAAGATTCTCATTTTTATCAAGAAAATGTTTTTTCTTCTGAAAGTTTTCTATGACTGTTTGAAGTGCTTAAAAATCTAGAGCTAAATGATCTCAAAGTGTCATAGCGAATTCTGCAGACTAGTTGGCAGTGGAATATTTCAATTGCTCTCTGTAACCTCAACTGTAAGGTTTGAATGAACCATCCCCTATGTATCATGTAGAGACAGCTAAACTTCTGAATTGTTTCAGCCTGCTGCCTTTGCCTGAGAAAAAATTTGTGGCACTACTAAGGAGATGGAGGAAGATACATCTAATAAGAACAGAGACATCTAGCTTGTTAAATTGCTAATCATGTTGCTTTGAGAAGGATGCTTAAAAAAGACTGACAAAGTGCAAATGGATGAGCAAGTTCAATGCCATCTGAAATTAATGCAGAGCACATGCTGGGGATAATAGGAGATATTAAAGAGCTGGAGAACATGCTAAGACTTAGAAATCTTTCTCTGATCCCTACACATAAAGGCAAGCTCAGGGTTTTCCTTTGCAGTCTTTATACAAGTCATACATGTCAAATATTTAACTAAAGCCATTTCCTTGCCTATTTTTTTGTAATCCCAGCATGCTCCTGCCTCATTTTTTGTTGTTTGTTGTTGTTTGTTGTTTTGTTTGGGTTTTTTTTTTGTAGGATCATACATGTTGCAAATTGCAGAAAGGTGGATTACTGCATCTGCCAAAAGTTTAGAATTTTTTTCCTTATCTTTCTAAAAGCAATTTATAATCACAATGTGGGCAACCTGACAAACCTACCATATAGAAGATCTTAAGAAAAACCATCTTCCTAGATAATAAAGGTGACAACAAAATCTGTAATTCTGGAAGTAATCTTTACAATAGAGACCCACTGTGTGGAGAGTCTTAGAGAAGCAAGCTTAAAGACCTTCGTGTGCTGGCCCAGTAAAATATACTTCAGAGGCCATGATGGTCTGTAATCCTACTGGCCCAAGCTGAGAAGGGCTTGTAAGATGGCTGCAGCAAAAGCTAAGAGATGTCACTGTGAAATACACGGGGATGGCAGAGGTCTGGGGAGTTCCATGCAGCTGTGGCCTCCCATGTGTTATTCACATTCTTCCATTGCAGGGTCACTCACACTTTAAGTGCGCAGCAGTAGCAGAAAGGGTTTTGGAGGCAGGAGGCAGTTTGAGCAACACTGTATGCTGGTACTGCAGGACATTCCAAGAAGTCTTTGACTGCTTGGTGTGGAATGGGATCTCCATTTCCTACATGACACCATGGGCTTGACCTTGTAAAGTGCCTTTTATTTGGCAGGCTATTGTCAAAAGAAATTCATAACAGCCCCTTGTTCCTACTGCTGCTTCTTACCAAGGGTATGCTTGGCCCTTAGACAAATCTGATCATGCAGTACTTTGTCATGTTGAGAGATGAAGGTATGAAAGTAGAAAGATGTAGCACGATACTGTACTCTAATTTATCTATGTATCCTTAATTATTGAAGTTTTAATCCCATTTTATTTAAAATAAAGAAGGTTTATAGTCAGGTCTATTCATGATGACAAAATTAATACATGACTAATGGCAAATACAACTACAAGAGCACTTTTTTCACACACATGAATGTTAAAGTGACAACTTTTTTTTCCCCACTGTTGCCAAGGCATAGCAATAATAGGTGAAATAAAGGAGTAGAAGGGAGAACGCACAGCTTGGAGGAAACCAAGTAAGAACAGGTATTCATGGTGTACTGTGGTTCTGGGACAGATCTGTTGAGTACCTATCCATGCAAGCAATGTCATAAAAATAATAACAGTATCATAAACATGACTTGGTTTAATGGCAAACTAGGCTTTCTTTCCTCTTTGAGGATGTTTGGAGGCTGAGTTATAAAGACTATTGGAGATTTACATCAGGGTGTCATTTCATTTAGGCTTTGCTCTTTTGAGGAAAAATGAGAATTATAGCCTACAGTCATCAGAGTAGCTGTGTATCAATAGATCTTCTGCATCAGGGTGATGCAGAAGAGAGCAGGATATTGCCTAGCTGATTCCTGCTATGTCCCACAAAAGATAAATCCTTAATCAGATCCTTCATTAGCATAAAGTGTGGGGAAAATGGTTCATGCCAGGGATTACTTAGTAAAGGTAGTTAGTGGGAGAAATTATGCATTGAAGGAAAATACAAAATCCCTCAAATTAATCTTTGAAATACATGGAGTTTGAGTCTCTTCTCTGCTAACACTGGGATAATTGAAGAATAAATCCATTTCAGTGACTTAGAGCACGAGACTAGTTGGAGAGGAAATTAAGTTTGCCTGCTCTCCAAACATTTTGACAGTTTTACATTTTTAAGGCAGAAATGTTTATCCTTAAAATTTTTACTTGTACATTTAGAGGAAGTCACAGAGTAGAAGAGCCTTTTGTCCCGTTATCTCCACCTGTTTAAGTCTAGACTGGGGTCTTTATGCCATTGTGGGGGTTCAGTGCTAGTTGTCTTAACTTTGCTGATGGCTTTAGTTTTTGTGGTTTTAAAAAAGCCAAACTGGATAATATATATTAATTGTTTGGAGAACCTCTGAAATAAACCTTTATTTTTGTTGTCACTTTTACAATATTAAATTTTTGTGAAGATTAAAATGTCAATTATTTCATAATTGTAGGAAGGCAGAATAAAATTTCTATTAATTTAAAATGTTCTTTAATTTTTAGCAGCCTTTCCTAACATTCCATGTTCATTGTTTATCTTCAAACAACATCTTGACATATAGTTGTGCTGTCAGTGTGGTTAGTTGACTGAAATGTCTGCCCTGTGGGTCTTTGTTTCTAGCAAACCCCTGTCATATTTCTTTTCTAGTGATTTCTTTTTGCAATTTAAGAATAAGTAAGAAAGTGTATTCCATCGGTGGCCCAACACGTCATCAAGCCCAGTAATGTTCAAAACCAGAAGAGACATCCTCAATTTTCTTACTATTTTTCAGTTAGTTATACACCTAGGAGAATATATGTGAGGAGGAAAATGCACGAGGCATGCTGAATTAATGTAAAACCATGTATTACCTAATTATGATTTCTGGTCAGAAAGTTAATGCACTGTCCTTACTATAGACAATAGAATATGCATGTGAATTGTCAGTGAATATCTACCATTTTATGAAAGCAAGTTGTTGATGACAGCTTCAATATGGGCCATTTTTGTGTGCTTGGGGAATTTGGGTCTTGTGCTCATTTTAGTTTGCACACTAATCCCTGGTTCCAGATATCCTCTAACAAAGAGGAAATCCTCTGGTGTAGTTCACTATTCTGGTCTCAAGAGGAGAATTGCATTAAACAAAAAGCATTTCCTTGCTCCTCCCCTTGCTTCTGGGCAGAGAACAACATGGTTCACATATATAGAAATTCACATCTTTTGTCGAGGAAATCATGTATGCAATGTGCATATGAGTTTCCTCTCTCTTTAAATTGATAGTGTTAAAATTGCTGATAGTGTTAAAATTGTTTAGCCATTCTTAAATTCTTGCCTCTTTTTGTCATTCTTGACAGTGCTAAATTGGTGCATTTATTTACACTGGGTTTATTCACACAGAGTTTTCAGGCTTTTTACACCCTGACATTGCTAGAAAGGGAAACCAAACCTGGAAAAAAAATTAATTGTTTTTACAAATTAGGACCAAAGAATATTACCTTTCCCTGTAGTCAATTTCTTGCTGGTACAGTGAGTTGGTGAATGCATGCAGGTGACTAGATGAAATTTGGCGCTGCTTGATCCTAGAAGATTCCTGACTGTATGATCAGTCATGGATTGATCCATATGTGCTCTTCAGATGTGCTTGCCCCTAAAGCTCTGCCTTAACTTTGAATCCACCACTGAGTATAGACCTGGGCCGTGCTGTAGAATGGGTCTGCAATCTAGCTGGGTCAAATGTGGATAGTCTAGTGCAGATGGCCAGGGCTCTGCTCATCCACAGCTGATTTTGGGTGGTTTTAACGTGAGCTGTGGCCAGACTAACATCTGTGACTTTATGGAAATGATGGAAATGCACAGTGTGGTAATGCTCTATTCTTAAATCATCTCTTTGACATCTCAGTATAGGCTGCGTGATCTCACGCACTTGGAAATACCTCTGTAAGCCAGTGCTTTCTGGCAAAAGTTCTGAATGAAACTTGTGTGGAATTTTGTAGTTTGAATATGTCTAGGGCATATTTGGGATCAATGAGCAGGGATTCAAACATGTGAAAAAAATTCCACATAAAATGCCAAGTTAGGATATAGTTCAAGTTCCTGTAAAGGCAGTGATAAGCATTTGAAACATACAAAAAGAATGAGGACATTTGGGAAAACATGTTTTTCTCAGTAGAGACATTAATAACCATCTTAACAGTGTTGTTTACCTCCTGCTGCTTGACTGGAAAGAGCAAATTGTAAGTGTGATTTCGGAATTAATAATTTTCTTCAAAGCCATACTGATTCAAAGCTCTAAGCAAATTACTGGGTTCATTGTTAAAAATGCTCACATCATAGAATAGGTAATTGCTTCTGTTCCATAGTTCTCAAAACAGAAAGAGAAAATTACTGCTGTTTTTTTTTTAATTTTAGGTGAGTTTGAAAGGAAGAGAGAAATTAGGTTGAGGGCTTATTGATTTATGGAGGGGGTTTTTTGGAATGAAACACCTAGTTTAGATGTCATTTTATATACCATACATGGAAAAGAAGAGGCTAATTTATTTCAACTGGCATATGGAGGGCAGCTCTGTCACAGAGCAGGTCCCCTGTGATGCTTAATTTTCACTCTTTCCTGTCTCCTCTTGGATGCACTTCATCACTTTGTGCTGGATACAGTTTTAAAAACTATGCACAGAGACCTTCACAAAGTGCCAGATGGAAATATTTCAAACATTTGAGACCAATGCCTCTGATACTCTGATCATCTAAAGCAAGAGAGAATATTTTGAAGGCATGTGATGTTGAAGATGGGAATTTCTGCACAGAACAAAGGAAAGAAGCAGTAGAATTCCAAGAAGATTGTCTTGGATGGGAAGAACAGGTGAATTATAAAAAATGGACTTTTTCCCAATAGTTTTCTGAAAATCTCAAAACAAAAATTAAAAAATCCCATTTCTAAATATGATTGGATTTTTCCTTCCATATTTCCTTCCTGAAATGCTTTGTTTTGTATTTATATATCTTACCGAATAGGCATTGTTATTGTCCCTTTTAAAGTGCATTTAAAATACAAATTTGTGAATCCAATTTCAGCATCCAAAATTGCCTCTTAACTGGAAGACACTCAGTTGCTTTCTTCAAAGAAACGATGCAAAGTTTTTTGAAAAACCAACAAAAGTATTTTCTCTGGAAGCTATCCAAAAAATTATCCTCCTTCTGGAAAATACCACCTGTTCATATTGGCTGAATTTTAGGGGGGTATATTCCATAAAACTTGCCTTATGAAAGGTAATTCTCTCATGACAGGTGAGGAAAAAGGAGAATTTTCTTTTGGCTTTGTTTTTGGTATTTTTTTCTCCAGTTGTCTAGAAAGCAGTAGGTTTTCTTTAGTAAGACAAGAGGCAGAGTATCTTAGCATCTAAGGTCTCAGAATAGACCAAGTTGGTCTGATAGCTACCAAGGAGGAGGTTGATGCTGCCAGAATGTCTGAACTTCAGAAAGTACAGCTCCATAGGAGAGACCAGTTCCACAAGTAAGGCACACCTAAGTGTGTAAGGAGGGAGTCAGTTGAACATGTTTATCATTGTACAGTTCTTCATACCATTCAGAGCTACTTCAAATGGTACAAATTGACTGAGGGGAGAATGAGAGAGCCTGACCTGCCGTCTGAAGGAGAAAATGTGGCCATTTTGTTGACAATCAAATTAAAGGAGTGAGAGTTTTTTGGCTGGGTTTCAGTGTTTCTATTGCATAACCTTCTCAGAATATTTCCTGAACTTTTCATTAGCAGTTACACTTTTCAGCACAAATGTCTTTACATTCTGTTTCAAGTGGTAATCTGGTCAATCAAAATTTCACTTCAGCAGCAATTGCTACATTGTCCTGTTGATTAGTCATTCCCCTAATTATGGTGGTTTCCTGAAGATTAGAATTCAAGGAAGAGAGCAGTAAGACTCAGAGGTATCAAGCCCATCTGAAGTTCTCTGGTGAGAGATGCCTTTTCCCTATGCATTTTCCCCGCCTTAGAAAATGTCACCTGAATGTTTTTAAAGCTTGTGTGTGTAGGTGCAGAGTTAAAAATATGAAATGCAATATAAATTAGTGCAAAGGCTTCAAGCAGTAGCTGCTTTGATCAATACCTTCTTTGTTTGTGCTGCTCACATTTTAGCTCATCCAGTATATAGATCACATATATCATATGACCATAATGTATAAATCAAAAGCAGGGGGTTTTGCTGACTTGTGTTAGCTTTTTACTATGAATCTGTATGCATTAAATGTCTTGTAGTTTTGAATGGCAAGGATTAAGTCTGAACTAATTTTTTACACTTCTGAATCAATAAAGTCTTCATAAGATCTGCACATGTTTTGTCAGTGAAAATCTGGTGCATTTTCTGGGACTGTGTTTCTTTTCAAGATGATTAATCATGGACTTAATGTCAGTCCCTAGACAGTCGCTGTAGATAACTCCACCAAGTCTGGTAGGCATTAGTTCAAACCATTAAGAGCTCTGCAGTAGTTCAAGTGGAGAATGCTCCTGCCCTAAGTGACACTGAATATATAAATGAATAATGTAGAAAGAGTAAAGCAACACACCTGAAAAAATATGCTAGGTGAAAGGTGAATGTCCTGAATTCCTTTCTGTTTTCTTTTGATGAAAGCTTGTCCACCAGGAACGTACAAGCCTGAAGGTTCACCAGGTGGAATCAGCACTTGCATCTCATGTCCTGATGAGAATCATACTTCTCCACCAGGAAGTACCTCCCTCGAGGATTGCACATGCCAGGAGGGATATCGTGCTGTAGGACAAACCTGTGAGGGTGAGTGTTTCCATCCAGGAACAGAATACCCCTGGAATGCACAATGCAGTTCTGGGACAATTTTTTAAGTGGTTTTGCACTTTGAGGGACATGTCAAATTGCATGCAAGATTTTCTCTGTCATTCTAAACCAGCAAAAATGCCAAGGTGCAAGCTGAGTTAGAAATTCTAAAGATTGTTTTCCTTCAGTGGCCTGTTGTACTTCAGCTAGTAACCACTTTGTTGTGGTTGTTTAATTATTTAGTTGTTCACTGCCCTGAACTGAAGCCCCCTGAAAATGGTCACTTTGTCCAGAATGTCTGCAACAATTACTTTAATGCTGCCTGTGGAATCCGATGCAAAACAGGATTTGATCTCGTTGGAAGCAGCATCCGGCTTTGTCAACCAAATGGGCAGTGGTCTGGATCAGAGGCTACTTGCAGAGGTATGTGTTTGAAAAGTTTTTTCTGTTGTTCATTCTTAGCAGTGGTTTTCTTTACTCATTACATGGTCGGGTGTGCAGATCTGATCCTGCTAACTCTGTGTGAAAGAAAGTTCAAAAGTTTGGCTGCCACCCCAACCACTCTTTTCCTTCCTTTCTAAAATGGAAGGAGGACTGCTACAACAGAAAAAGCAGAGTGAGATTTACTAGATGGACAGTCTCTTGCAAATGAATATACGAACTCCATCCTTAAACCTCTCTTCACCTCTGTCTACCTAATTTTTATGAATTTTTGCATCTATACTGCATAAATCAAGTGAACCTCACAAGTATTTAAATATGTAACAAGACCTTGCCACCTGACTGTTTTAGATCCTCCACCACATTCTCAGCATAGAGAGGGGGTAGTGTTGAGAGACATTAGCCATGGAAGAATTCCATTTTGCTTTCTTACAATCTCTTCTTACTGAAAATAGGAAAGCCAGGGACCTGAGCGGGTCTTCAGAAGAATTTGGAGTGGAATTTCAGTAGGGAATGACTGACAATACCCTAGAAGTTCACTATGAAAGAATGTCAACCAGAAATAAGGTGTGAAACAGAGGAGACACAAGGAAGAGCATCCTGAAAAAAGTTATTTCTGGATTTTCTGATAGAACAGTGTTTTGTTTTGCTACAACAAAACTGCCTGCATTTGGGTTTTTGATACATTCAGAATTAAAACTGCAATCCCATGCCTGTATATCTGCCTGGTATGTCTTCCAAGGAGAAAAAAAATAAACCAGGTAGAAGTCCTCATCTCCTCAACAGCCACAAGATGTAGTTCAGCATGTTTAATTTGACTTGAATGCCCTTGACATTAGTGTGCTGCACTGGAAGCTAGTAAATAAAAAGCCATCAGCTTATTCTGTAACTCTTGTCCTCGTCTTGTGTTCAGGGAAAAAGGCAGGACTGATCTTTGGAGGAATTAGCACTTTATGACAGTAGAGCAAACACTAAACCCTGAAAGAATCAGCAACTTGTGGTTCTGAAAGGAGGAATCTGAGCTAGAGATCAGTCTCTCAGCACATTCTTTGTATATAGTTTACTTCAGTTTAGATTTATAGGAACTTTTTTTCAAATAATCCCAGAAACCTTAGGTTTCATTTTTAGCTTCCAGTGACAAGAGGAGAAGGTTTCAATAGAAAATAAATTTCTGACAAGTACTATGAAGGTATCTTGAGTAGCAGGACTTGGAACTGTGGACTTTCCAACTGTCAAAACTGCATGCTGCTTCAGGCAGACTGGGACACTGGGAAAGAGCACCCTCTGTTAAAGCTTCTGTCAAGCAGGCACCCTTTGTGCAAAAAATCTGGGAAAAGCTGCAGTCAGCCACAAAGAAGGGATCCTTTATCTTCTCTTTCATGGAGAAGTGAAAGATTATAGTACTTGAAAATCTTGCTGGAGCATTTAAAGGAATTCGCCTCTTTGGCATGTGATCTTTCTTTAGCAGGGAATTTGGAAAGTGAGAGAAAAGTCTGCATTGAGATACTGTCTTGATATTAAGCTAATATCCTTTGAAGCACTGGAAGGATATTTTTTGCCTTTGCTGTTGTCCATCATTCTGAAGACTTCCAATTAAAAAAAAAAATCCTACTGTTACATGTGCTGGATCTGCTAGTCTTGATTCACTCAGACTATGAAAGGGAGCAAGATCAAAGGCATGGTTTATAGCTGTCTTGTTAATCCCAAGAGTATTTTATCACATAAATGAGGAAGAGGAGGAAAATCCCTTTCCGCTGCTTTGGATTTTGACATTAAATACTCCTCAGTTCTTTTGCTATCTAAAATCTGCTGTGCTGTTAGAAAGTGATTAATGCAGTCATATGTCATGTAATTAACAGAGACCCAGGGGAAAAAAACTGCAAACCCAATATTTAATCCGGAAAAAAAATTATTGGGAGAACCCCCAGAGCAAGCAGAATATACTGTTGTTGTTGTTGTTGCTGTTTTCACTGGCTTTTTGGAAATGTTTCTTGGTCATGGAAAACGTGTTGCTGATAAGAGGATGGGCTGATGTTTATTGCTTGGAACCATGACTGAGGTAACTTGGGCTCGGGTCCAGGTTTCTGCCAGACCCATGCTGAGGCACTGAATAAGCATGAACATTGAAACACTTGAGGAGGCAAGAGCACTACAGCAGTGTAATCCTTCCAGAAGGAATGGCTAGACAGCATGTAGTGAAGGGACTGCTCTCTCTGTAGACACATTAACAGTGACAAGAACTTCTTCAGTGCTCTCAATTCATTCAGGCTTCCTAAGTAGTAGAGTTTGGTAGATTTTGCTTCTTTTTCCTGCAGATTGGGTATTTCTACATCTGTAGAAAACTTTAAAGAGCAAGCCTACTTTCTTGTGGATAATGCACTTGAGATTCAGCTGCAAATATGTTTTTCTTAGTCCCTCTACTAGAATTAAAATATAGCATATTATAAAGCTGCTCTGAAGCTCAGAGTGCCTCACAAAATGAGCATTTCAAGACCATTTCTAAATGCACTTCATAAAGAATTCCTGTTTATATGCAAGCATAAGAGTAGTAATAGCTTCAGAGAGTAAACGGAGACAGTAGTAGCATAAAGCTATATTAGGTACATCTAGATTGTTAATTTTCCTTCTTTGTTACCCCATATACATAGGTTTTGCTGTTTGTTTTTTTTAAGACATTATTTAACATGTGTTGTTTTTAGCTTTCAGAGGCTTTGTAGTTAGTGGTAATTATAGAGCTGCTTACATCTGAAGCAGCATTCAATCTACATGCCCATTAATGAGTTTGAGGTGTCTAGTGGTGTCCACTTGTGTGCAGAGTAAACAATTACTGGAGAAAGGAGAGGTTGCCAAGTTGGTTTCCCTTTGAGTGCATTTGTATAGGAGATTGAGTTTTGGCTCCTACCTGACAGGAGCAAGATTAGGTTAATTGGTAAAATCAGCTTCCCAAGTCACAGCAGAGAAGCAGCTCTCTGAAACCACCCATCACCAGAGGATGCATTCTTGCCAACAAAGTAAACAGAAGCTATGGAAAACATTGAAATGAGAAAAGAGAGCCTCTTGTGAAGAAGGGAATGAGAGTCTGAGATCAGTTTTAAATCAGAGTTTTCTGCTCATTTTGGAAAGCCGGCAGCTTTCCAAAATGTGTGTTATTGGTATATCATCATCATCACATACTCATGCCCAGACAGCAGGTGAGTATAGCTTAGCTACTTGAGGGACCCAAAGGCCAGGTAGTGTGTATGTAGTTCAGAGTTTTGTCTGGAGAGGACCAAGGACAAACATGCTGGAGCATTACATCCTAGCTGAAAAGGAACTGCACTGAAAAAGCAGTACAAAGGAAAGAGGTCCTACTATAAAATCTTGGGTTATGACACTGAAACAAAGAACATAAACCCAGGTCATACCATTGCTATGTTTTTCTTAGTACAATCATCCGCCTCTTCTGGGATCAGTCTTAATTGCAGAGTAACTTTGTGCTAGATTGCAGCATCAGGATTCTGTAGTAAAACTGTAAGACAAACTGACGATAACTCTTCACTTCCCTGTTTCCCTTTCTGCATACACATCCTGCACAGGACTGCATTCTCCTTGCAGTTACACTGCTTTCAGTGTTTGCAAGACATTACAGGAGAAAAGCCTCTGTGCTGAGTAGCAGCCAGGACTGTCTCCATGCCTGACGCCTGAAAGAGTCTCTTTTGTATCAGTAACGACCCAATTTGTTCCCTTTTATCTCTCATGGAAGTGGTATACAAGCCATATAAACAGCTTACATTCCTTGCTTCTCTCTCTGTCTCCTCCAGCATGTTGAGTATCTTCTCTTCTGATGTTCTGTGGTTTACGTGCGTCTATATTCTGTGAATACAGAGTGCCTGAGAAAATTCCTGAGTACTGGGACACTGTCATCTAACTGTTCATAAGCTCTTAGCCTGTTCCCTTGTGTGTACTCAGCCCATATCAGCCTGCCAGTTCGAAATCCCCCCAAAACTCTCAGATGTTTTTGGAGACTAGGAACTCCCAAGAACACACACTTTTTCACAGGATCCCATTTGCATGCAGCTGTCCTGTTTTGAAGGCTGATAGACTTTACCAGCTCAGACTGCACCCCGTGTACCAGATGCACAGTTAGTTTGCTAGTTTGAACATATGTCACTACTTAGGTGAGCTTGGAAGTGTATGCCCAACCTCACACATTCTATGTAGGAGTGTTTCACAAACAGGAAGGTATCAAGCCTTTGAAAAAAATCTACACTGTACTAGCTCTATTTTCTCAATTCATACAAACCACTGTAACTAATGTACAAGACAGTATCTCTTCTACCTTGGAAAAACTGGGCAAAGCAGTGTAACTCCAATGATACTGCTGAGAGTGAACTGGTGCTTTTCCCCTTTGCAGTGCGAACATGTCCCAGACCTCGGTCTCCTCAAAACGGACACATTAATTGTTCAACAGCTGATATTTCCTACAAGACAATATGTTTAGTGACCTGCAATGAGGGCTATGAAATTGAAGGAAACAGCAAACTCACCTGCCAGGGAACCTCTCAGTGGGATTCAAAGGAGCCAAAGTGTGTGGGTAGGTATCTGATCTAACTGTGTCTGTGTTGTCACAGGTGAGAAATTGTTCACATTTTAACAACTGAAGCTAAGACATGAATGAGAATTTGTCAATGGATGTTTTATACACATCTTAGAAGTTGGGGAAGGGCAAAGGAATTTGTAAATGGAGAAAGTGGACAGGTTATAATTTAAATACAGCATGGACTGCTGATTACTGAAAGGCTGCTCTATCTCATTAGTGTCAGACACTGTCACACGAGAAACGTAGGAGCAGTAGGTCTAGGGTTTAAATATGAACAACCAGCAGTTTGAGTTACCATTATAAAGCTAAAGTTGGTCTGCAGGCAAGGAATAGCTTATGTTATCCAGGCCCTATGAGTGCCAACTAAAGATGCAGCAGTTGTCATTTTTGCTGGATTCACAGAAAGGAAATAAGAGTTTGCACAAGTTAGGAATTAAGCACCTCTGAGCCAGGTTTCAGAGGTCACGCCAGCTGCTCAGGGATAGGTAGGTATGTATTGCTGATCCAAAAATAAAGGACTGTATATTTCAGAATTATCTGTTTAGGGCTAATGGCAGGTATTGAATTAACTTTGGAAAGGAAGATGATGAAATACAGTTGAAACACTTCCAAACATAAATTGAAGGGGTAAAAGAAAAAAAAAGCAGAAGTCTAAAGTCCACCAATGCAGAAGTTGATCCAGTGCTGACTAAAGTCAGGGTGAAGTATATGTCACCTGGATCCAGTAAAGGCAGTGCCAGTAGGGTGACTTCACTTGAACCTCTGGCTATTTCATTACTGTTTTATTGCAGTCTTTAAAATGTGGACTTTGTGTGAGACAAGCGTAAATTTCTAACTGTAAGTACATTCTCTGAAATTACGAAAATAATCCACAAGAAATAATTTAACAAGACAGTTTGCTAAGAGATTCTAATCTTTCTTCTGTTAAAATCAGTGGAAAAACTTCAATTAACTTCAAAAGGAAGGGACCCTGAAATCCACTTGGGATATTATAATTAGAAGATTAACCATATTCATCAGTTAAATTCATCCTTTCTAGCTTAGCATTTTGATTAATAAAATCCAGCTCTACTCTCTATCAAATTCTTCACACCATGCAATATTGCCTCTGTTCCTGGATTACCCTTGGCAATATTTTATTTTTTGCTGAGTCTGAAAAATTTAGTGAGAAAGTTACCTTTGATTGTCAGAAAGGAAAGAGTGTTAGCTAGGAAGCATCTCTGATGCTTCATGTGACTGGTATCTAGAACAAGCTTGCTGAAGCTCTGGTTCAATATACGTGTGTGGAGTTTTGTTCAGGGAGAGGTGTAAATCAGAACACTTGATATTGTATCCTCCTCTTGAGGGTTGTACCCATTTTCTGAACGATCTTCATTGTCATGGAGGTACTATCTGTTAATTTTTAGTCCAGATAGCTCCTAACTATTATTTACAGTCTGCTATATAAAAGGTACTGGAAATCCTGCTGTATTTAGGTATTTGCAATTGATAATTTATTAATATAATATGCTTCTGTTAGAAAACTGAAATGGACTTGTCTTCAGTCTGTTACATTGAAACAGATTTCTTGGACCTCATGGTGTCCTTCTAGCTGGTTTTCTGAATGCTTTTGGGTTTGATTGCTCATCAGTGCAAAATTTGCCATATCTGCAAATTAGCTTACTGAGACTGTACCACAGCCATGTGTAACCATGACTGACACTGTGCCATAACATTTCCTGGACTGTTTACAGTCACTTCTGTGGGGTCTGTTGTCATGCATCTGTTTCCAAGAGACTGGAAAGTAATGCAAGTTTGGATATTACATATGTTTAAAATTTTTGCCTTTTTCATTAAAGCTATTGTTAACAATGAGCTACTTCTGAGGAGGCTACATGTATTTTATAGGCGTCTGACAAGCAAGATATCTGCTAAAAAAGGGGACCTTGGTCATTTGTCCAGTTTGAGGAGAAAAAAAACAAAACTAGAAAGCTCCACAGTCATATTCTACCCATTGGCAAAAGTTTAATATCTATCACTTTAAAATAAATAAATTTTGCAAGATGCTTTTCTCCTTTCTTTGTTAAAGGTTTTTAGTGAAGTAAAAATACAAATGACATTCAAGGTGTTGATGCCATCTAGCGTTGAAAGAATTACTAGTGCACTCTTCTGATTGCAGCTAGCCAGTTTGGTTTTTTTTTCCTGAAGGAGTCTTGGCAAAGGGATTGAAGGAAGGAGGCATGATTTGCTTTGTAATCTTCTTATTTGTCAAGCTCCTTTTGATGTTAAGATTTATAATACAGTGTTGTGTTTCATCACAGGTGCTTGCAGGTGAAAGCAGGTTCTTGTGTCTCCTTAGGAATACCCCTCTATTAATTCCCTATCAATATGACTAATGTTATGGATATCCCTCTACCCTTAATGAATTCCAGACTTTTGGATCAGCTTGATCAAATTCTGGAGTTGAGCACAGATTAAAAAATCTAAACACTCTTACAGCTGCTTTTCCTGGTAAACCTGTCTTACTTAAAAGAAATACCCTTTTGCTAGATATACCAGATTTTATTCTGATTTTTGTCAGACATATCAGGATTGTGTTGTAGTTGGATTTTTCTACTATAGCTGGATGCGTCTCAAGCAAGAGGCCCAGCTGGTTTTTCTTCCCAGAGAGCTGCAACTTTCTCTGCTTTTCATGCTTACATGTTTCAGTTTCTCTACTTGTTCCAGAGTAATATACAGGTAAGCATTTTAATGCTTTTAGCTTCCCTCTACAAACATAGTTTTTAAAATTTTTGATCTTTTTTGCTATTTGTTAGTTACCTTCATGTGATAAGCAACCAAAACTTAGAGATTGGTTTTTTTTTTCCCTGATGGAGTTGTTGCACCTTGCAGAGCCAACAGTATCTGCCTGAACTATAAAAATGTGTTAGAAGTGTTTGTGACCTGTGCATCCTACTGGAATGAAGTGAAGTTGTTAATTGCTTGGGCTATTAAGCATTCAGCATTGAGGGTTTAAATTTCAGGAAATACATAGAATGCTTAAAATCTCTTAATTTTTTTCATGCATAAAAGCCAATTTTCAGTTACTTGCTGTGTGTTTTGGGAAAGGAGAGGAGAGAAAAGGAATATGAAGTATTTTGAATGTGAATCACTTTTGTGTCATTAAACCATTGCTAAAAGATCAGTAGAACTTCTCCTCTGTGTAGCTGGGTTGGGTTAATTTTTTTGTTCTCTTGGTGTAAAGACCTGTCTTACTTCTTTACTGACAAGTTATAAAGAGTTACAAGTCTTCTCATTGGCTCTGAATAAGGAAGCATTTTTTCTTGTGAGTTTACCTATTATCTGTTGTAAGAAACAGTACTGAAAGAGTGCAAACTGCATTCATTGCCCCTTTGTTAATGTCTCCATATTTGAAGTAAAAATAGCATTCCTAAAAACAACAGCTTAAGAATGAAACAAAGCTTTAGTGAACCTGTTTAAACACATAATGGTTTTTGCTTTGATGCAAATTGTCTTCAGGATTTGTTGTGAACCCTGTTAATAGAATAGCTCAAAACTTCCTTTAAAACCTTTAAGCAACCATCAACCCTCCCTGATTTTACAGAGCTCAGCTGCTTCCTATGGTCACCCTGAGTATTTCCAGCTGTTTTGAACACAGACAAGACCAAGTCCAATTTAATTTGGTTTGGAATGCAGTAAGCAAAATCACGTGTCATTTCCCTAACCTATAAAGAGTTCATGGCAGAGTATCCTTCTTCTCCCTTCTCCTTATTACAAGATATAGTATAGAAGATGTAGAAAGCTACAGATACATCTTCAATTCTGTCTCTCCTGCTATGATCTAGTTTTCATAAAAGCAGGGAAATGCAACTGCAAAGCAACCATGAAAGATGATTTTATAAGGAAATTTAAAAAAAAGGAATTAAAAGGCAAATCTTTAGAGTGAGATATAGTGGATCTTCATGAAAATTACCACATTTCAGTTTCATTGAAGAGCATGAGCAAGAAAACAGAAGACCTGATAAACTGGCTGGTTTTTACTTCAGTCAGAACTTAAAGTCAAGTAGCAAAGTTTCATCAGGTTGTAATGTTTTGGTACACTCATACCCTTACAGACTCTTGAAAAGATCATGTTTTGTGTTCCCACTGGTTTTCCGTATGACTTTCTTTGCAGGTTTTTTGAATGTGTACTTTGCATAGGTCAGTTATAAATCATGTTCTACTGCTGTCTTGCAGAAAAGCGTTGTCCCATCCTCCAGAAACCAGCAGGTGTGACAGTTGTCCCTCCCAGCTGTGGGCTGGAGCCTGCCATTTCTGGGACTGTGTGCCAGCTGAGCTGTCCCCAAGGATTCATCTTGTCTGGAGCTAGAGAAGAAATAAGGTGCATTTCATTTGGGAGATGGAGTGCAAACATCCAGGAGGCTCTGTGTAAAGGTAGAGACCAGCACAAAATCATGTCTGTGTATACATGAATGCAGAATTGAAGGGAAGCACATAGCAAATAACTGAGTGAGGACAGGCTTGCAGTGGGGAAAGCACAACTTGAAGAGTGTGTAAGAAGTATTGTCTGTATCTTTACAGCTTGCCTGTCAGATCTACTTGTAGTTTGTAAATAAAAATGTGAAGTTTTGATATCCCTTGAGTGTGATCGTGTAGTGCTCATCATCAAGTTCCTCTCCTGGGTTCCTTCTCTCATTTGTTAGGAAGCTGCCTGAGGTAAATTTGAAATTTCAAAGTAGAGGTGAAAGTTCATAGCTTAAAGATATTCAAAGTGGAACCCACACTTCTAATAAAATAATAATGGTAATACTATCATTTCTGGTTTAGCACAAGTTTATGTAAACCCTGTAGTCAGAGCAGAACTATAAAGGCTGTGTAAGGCCTGGCTGATAGACAGACTATAGCGAAATGTTCATTTTAACTGTCTTTGAGTGGCTACAGCTGTTGACATGCCCCAAGCAACAATCCACAAGAGTTAAGGCCAAAATTCACTAACATCAAGTGTATTGGCTGACACAGGGTGTCAGGGCAGGGCAGGAGAAGGTGACATGCATTTCAATATGGTCCTGCCATATTTACCCACCTCTTCTAGAAGTGCTAGGTTATTTATTCCCTTACACACAAGCATAATTGAACTGGAAAGGATTATAGTAGGATAAAAATGGGAGTTTCTCTGGGAATATGCTTTTCACCTCTTCATGAACTATTGTGCTCCGAGAATTATTTCTTTCCCCCAAACTGGGGCCCTTGCCAGCCACTGGATAATGGAACAGTACAGAAAACAGTTATGCCAGTCATCATGCCAGGTCACTACAGAAACTGAAGCTTTTTTTTTCCTCTGTACAGGCCAGGAAGATTTTGTCTCTCTCTTTAAACATACTGTTTCCCATTTTGTGATGTACCACATTGTTTTTCCTGAATCTTTTGTGTAAACCTGGGCCAAACCACAGTTTTTAATATTTGATAGGATCCCAGCACAATCTGAAGTGTTTAGATCAAGATAAAACAGCATGGCTTGGGTTCAAGCTGTTAGATATTACCAGTGTATAAACCCCTAATGTAGGAGGCATTGAGAAACTCTGAAGCTTATTCTTTTTGAGTAAAAAGAGTAAAAATGAACAGTTGTTGAGTAAAACTGAACAGTTATATTTCAATTGCTTTCATTCCTGTTATTGTCCTTCTCTGTTTTGCTGCCAACATATTTGGCCACTTCAAAAGAGCCATTTTCTTTCTGACTTATTTATTATTAGCCTTTTTAGAGAATTTCACTTTTAAGTGGAATTTGCCCCAGCCTGAAGGCTGTGGTCAAGGGAGTGTGAACTATAAGTGGTAGTTATTTATAAGAGTGCATTTCTAAAAGAATTTTTATTTGAATGGGTTCAAAGGAAGGCAAAATCACATGTATTTATTGCTTTGCATTCTTAATTATGTAATTTAATTGCCCGAGTTATGTTTTTACTGGAACTATTTCATAATAAAAATATAAGTGAAATCAGTTCTGAGTTGTTTTAAAGCCTCTTGGGCATAGATGAGTTCAGAGCCAAATGTATCCTCGTCTCATGATTCTAGAGACCATTTATCAAGCACTACAGCAATAAAATAAACTGACTACAAATATTTTGGGGGGCCCTGTGCCAGGGAACTGAAGAAGTACTTCAAGTTAGTCAGAGAAACCTGAGGTGGTAGTGGTGTTACCCATATTGTACCGCCAATCCTCTGGAACCATCTGGCATTGTCACAAGAAGACTCCATTTGTCCTACGTGATACCTTGTAACAGGAGTTTATTAATCAACTGCTGCCTGAATTCTTGACATTGTTACTTTTAAGTCAGTTCCACAGCATGCTCCAGAGGGACACGGAAAGGATGAAAAAGGAAGGGATGGGTAATAAAAGAAATAAATTTATTCTTATTTATTACTTGGAAGTTGGTTCTATGTAGAAACCAGAATATCATTGTGTTCAGTGATAAAAAAAATACAGCAAAAATCAGCCCTTTCCACAGGAGAATTTACTATTCATGTGTGAATCTCTAGGAAAGAATTACAAAGGGGTAGAGACAGGAAGTTTACAAAAATGCTTACATTTCTATTAAAAAGAACACAAAAGAAAGTGATTATAAGGTTTTACTTCTGTAATACCACATATAAAACCAGATTGTCTTTTTCTGGTTTAGATATTGAAGCACCTCAGATTCACTGCCCAGACAATATTGAGACTGTGACTCTGGAACATCATAACTCTGCTAATATCAGCTGGCAGGTACCAACAGCTAAGGATAACTCTGGTGAAGAGGCAAGTCAAAATCTGTATCTATTTAACTGGAGGCAGCCTGTCTGATTCAATTAATTTTATGATCCACTAGAATTTCTTTCTTCTGATAAGCAGAAGTAGAAGAAAAATCTCCTAGAAAGTTTGGATCTTGAGAGTTCAGCATTTTCTGTCTTGATTAGAGTTATACAGTCACAGAACACTGCATGGACAGTCAGTGCATAAAACCTCATATGGTTAATTTATGTGGTCAAAAGAAAGAATGTGCTCTTGTTTATAATATGAAGACAGCTGCTTTAAAAATGAGCACTTAGAATGTGAAGAAGTTTATTAAACTTGTCTCAGGAGGAAGTAAACCAGTTCATTAATCTAAAGGGCTAACAAGTACACACTGTGATAAGTAAAAACTAATTACAGCTTCCTGGGTGAGAAAGAGAAATCTGATTTTCCTGTTCAGGGTTCAGAAATGTGGCCATTGGCTACTATGCATGTCAGGGTGTCTGGAAATGGAGTTACCAGGAAAACTTGCTCCAGAGCTGTTTCATAAAGAGCAACATTCCCTACAGGCTCAGGCATGATCAAGTTATAGCAATTGAATGCTTCATCAGGAGTCAACAGAACAGTGAGTCTGTGTGTACTTTTAATGCAGGAGTTTATTGCACTAGGAAACTGAGCAATCCCAGTTAAAGAGATTTAAGTTCAGACATTATTTTCTGTGGCATAGCTATGGTCAGGTACTACAACTCTGCTGACACAGGGTCATTCACTGAAGTGTAGAAGGCAAGTGCCATACTGAAGCATCCGTGGGCTATTGAATCGTACACGTACAAGATTAAAATTGAGCATGTAAGTATTTATGGCCCACAGCTGTCTGCTCCACTCCTCTCCCAGCTCTGCTGCCCTTGCAGCTGGAGAACTGTCAGCAGACAAAACAGCTTCTAAGCTGACATAATGTGCCTTCAGTCCCATGTGACAAACAAGGGTCAGTATGGAAGTTTCTTAAATGCACAGTGCTTTAATCTGCACCAGGGCAGGGTCAAGATCCTGACTAGGGGAATCTGTGTTGCCATAAGGAAGGCAAACTTAAGAAGGGACATAGAGCACTCTGTTGCGAAGTCTGACCTCATTTACCTTAAGAGGCTATTTGCATTCAGAATGAGCAGGCTTGACATTGAAGGATATATTCTGCCCACTTTTTGAAACATGAATATTATTATTAGTAACCGCTTTGGCTTTTAAGTAATTAGTGTTTTCCTAAAACAGGTCTCGGTTCATGTTACCCCAGCTTTCATACCACCATTTCTTCTCCCAATTGGCGAAGTTGACATTACTTATACAGCAACTGATAAGTCAGGCAATGAAGCAAGATGTACATTCAGTATCAAGGTTATTGGTAAGTGTTGGTAAAAATCGCTGGGAAGGCTGTCTATCATGGCTGAAGCCTTCTTATTTGTGCAGAAAGAGACTGTGAGTCACTGTGGCCTTTATGTGTGCACTTATAAGCCAAGGAATATTGTCATCTCCATAAAGGCTTTGCATCTCCTTAAAAGCTTTGCATACGTGCAGTCACTCTTTGCAATGTTCAGTCTAGGGTGTATTTTATTCTGCTGTTCTTTCTAACTGTTAAGACTTCTTCTCACACTGGTTTATTAAATGCATTATTGCATTGTCAGTCATTGCCTTCATCATAAATCTCTATTTAATTCTTGAAAGACTCCAACAAGTTTCCAAAGTTCACACATATTGCACTAATGCAAATCATTATTCAAGTGATTTCAAGAATTCTCTCAGACAATTGTGTAATTCAGGTGTCCTGCAGGTAGTCCAAGTTTTGCTCTGGAGAAGACAAATACTGAAGAAACCATGAGTTCAGCAGAATAATTGCTCTTATCCAGTCACTGAGCATCTTCCAATTGCAGCAGCTTCCAAGTGTGCACCTTTGTTTTATCTTCCGATATGACATTAAAATTGCTGTTCCAGTTATAGATACTATTTGAGTGTGGCAGTAGTTCTGCAAGCTAATGTCATGCCATCCTTTCAAATTCTGCAGATGCAGAACCTCCTGTAGTTGACAGATGCAGATCTCCACCACCCATGCAAGCAGCAGAGAATGACTACACAGCAACATGGGAGGAACCAGAATTTTCAGACAATTCAGGTGAGATTACTCTCCCCAGAACATACATGAGACAGTGGAAGGCTAAAGAGCTCCACCTGTTCACCCTTGATCCCTCGGAGTTTGAGATTTTCTGAGGTTTATTTTACTTAGTTATTTTTAAATAATTTGGAAGATTTGCTGCAATATCCTTTTCCATTTTTCAAGGTTGGGTATGAGCAACACTTTTTTGTATTGATGCTTTACGTTATCTTTTAACTCTTCTAGGTGGTCCACTGACTGTCACTAGGAGTCATGCACCTGGAGACCTCTTCCCCAAAGGAGAGACAACAGTCCAGTACACAGCTGTGGATCCTTCTGGCAACAACAGGACATGTGAGATACACATTGTCATCAAAGGTGTGTTGTCTTCAAATTCTGGCCAAGACCTGCCATTGTTTTAACTGAATATCCTAAAAGATGCAAGATTGCTCCACCTCCTCATTTAGTTATTCCCATTGTATATTGAGGTAACTTGAAGGCAGTCAAAATATTTGCTAGTACTAATAAACAAATTGTCTACAACTGAATTGGCACAGCAGCGAATTTGGTACTATACATTAGAATTATTTACAAAAGCATTGAAAATATGATTCATTAAGCAGTAAAACTTAGAGTTTTTGCAATACCATGTAAAATGTATTAATATGTGTTACTCAAATCTTGCTTCAAATCTGTAGTTAAAAGGAATTTTCTGTCATTTTTTCTCTAATTACATATATACTGCAGTGGATAATAAAACACTCTTTAGATTTTGGAATATTCCCTGTACCTATAGATACACTACTGCATTTTGTTTATTGCATAGTCATCACTTCCCCACAGTTCACTTTCTCAGTAAAAAATAAAAAAAAAAATTTGCATATCAATTATTAAGAATAAAAAATCTACTTCATATCCATTTTCTAGTTTCTATGTCTCAGTTGGACATCTATTTAAAAATATCTGTTAGTGAAGAGAGAATTTAAAATCATGCAGACCGGAATTTTGGTTATGGCCTTCAGGACAGGTAATGCAAATGAATGTGCTAATCTCCAATTTGCTCCAAATCTCAGCAAGAACCAGCCACTGCTTTGAACAGGCATTGTATCAAAGTCTATACCATCTCAGACTTTTTGTGGTTCAGTGTTTGTGACACAGTATTTACAAACATTCACAACTTCCTTCACAGCTGGCCTGAAAAAGGAATCATAACTGAGGTCATGAGGTTATCCTAAGATGATTCCAATGAATTCATATGTTGTTGTGAGGGTCCAGAATGGATAATCTTTAATTTCAGAATTAAAAATGTAATATAGTTTACTAGAATTCATTGTATAAAGTTTGTGTGAAAATTTAGATTGATGTTTTGCATTACTTTATTAAATAGTTTTTCATATGTATAACATTTTTCTAAGTCTTCATGTTTCTGATTTTCTGACTGCAATAGCAGAATTTGAGAATTGTCTGATCAGCAATAGCCTGATCCTGACTTTATGGATATAGCAAATAATGCTTCCACAAACTTCAAGTCAATACTAGGTACTTCTGAAAATCCTATCAGTGCTGTTTTCATGCAAGATCACTTATTTTACCACGCTAATCAAGAAATAAATCTTTGTATTTTTCACAGGTTCTCCCTGTGATGTTTCATTTGAGCCTGTGAATGGTGATTTTGTATGCACATCAGATGAAGCAGGAGTTAATTGCACATTGCACTGTGCAGAGGGTTACAGCTTTTCAGAAGGATCAAGTGAAAACTACTATTGTGCATATGATGATGGTCTCTGGAAACCACCTTTTTCTCCAGAGTGGCCTAGCTGCTCTTGTAAGTCTTACAGTTACTAAAATGGATCTGCAACTCATGAAACACTAAATTTAATGAGAAAGCAAATGAAAATATTTTAGAAAATCTGACTTCTATTTATTTATAACAAATAGGCTCTGTCCTCTGCCTCTGAATTATTACAAAGATGGTGAAATAATGCTTGGAAGTTTGTAAATATGTTTTTTCAGAAGCTGTCTAAAGCACAAAAATAGCAGTGAGTTTCAATTCCAAGAATCGCAAAATAGTGAAGATGGCAAAGCAAACAGGTTAATTGAAACAGTTTGCTAACAAACACTATCAGTATCTTTTTAATAGGAATACAACAGTCTTTGCAACTTACAGATTGAAATGTATAGTTTGTGTTGTGCTTACGTATCTAATTACCCCCAGATTAGAAGAGCTTATATGGTCTCTTTGATAATGATACATGCAAAACCTCAGTGGTGGAATTTTGCGAGTTTAGTGAAATTTTTATAATAAATGTATTAGAACTACATTTGAAGCCAGTCTAGGTACCATATTGCATCCACTTCCATCAGAGTCAATTTCTTAGTTTCAGCCATAAAAGATCAATGTTTCAGCTATGAACAAACTAGAGTTATGTTTCAGAGCCGCCAAATCAAAATCCATAACTTGGACACTTCAGAACTTTGCTTAATTTCTGGATGAGAATTTTTGTATTTAGTCTAGCAGAATTAGTAATAAGACTTTCATACTTATTGCCTTCCTCTCAGAAGTTAGCATGGAGTTTAGCTGACAGTAAACAGGTTTCTTCCATTAAGAAAAAGCTGAAGTAGAAAAGTTACCTGGGTTTTAATTTCTTTTAACTTTTCCAGTAAATTTCATGCCTGCCAAAGGACCATACATATCATTTGCTGAGATGTAAGTGATCCATTTGGATTGCTGATTCAAATACTCTACTTACCTTCTTGTATTTCAGTTTTAGCCTAAATTGCTTTGATTTTAGTTCTGAAACTCCCACACTGATCAGTAAAAATTTATTTCTCCAACATATTTCAGTAAATCGTTTTGCAAATCATGGATTCAAATCCTTTGAAATGCTCTACAAAGCAACACGATGTGATGACAACAATCTTCTAAACAGCTTTACTGATGCATTTCAGAGTGCACTTGGTAAAATGGTAGGTTAGTAAATACTCCTTCCTTTTGCATACTTCTTGAAAAGTATTGTTACTTTTTCCAAATAACTAATTTTCTACACGAAAATTGACAGCAGAAGCCTGTAAGTTAAATCTGACCTTTTTCAGAGGGTGACAATTTATTTTTAAAAATAAGGACGATTCACTGGCATTTTAATGTAATTCAGCTTGGTCTCCAATGTGGACTTGTACGGGACAGAATTTATGCAAGTAACCAAGATTTTCAGTAGGCTTCCAAAGAGAACCTATGGAGTTTTGAAACCCCAAATCAATGGTCCCCTGAGTGCTGTTTTTCAAAGTCAGATGTGATCATGAAATAAATGCATTTTATATAGAATATTTGTAATATATAACCAAATAGTATGAATTAACACACATATGTACAAATGGATATATCCACATTTGGTGTGTATATCCAGGCACTTAAATCCAGTAGCAGTGACCTGCTCAGGTTTCATGAGTTTCTGAGTTCTCACTCTTATCATTAAGAACTGCATAATACTGAATTTGAAGAGGTCCTTTCTTCTCTGTCGTGGCTCTTGCTCTCCACTTCAATATCACAATCTCCCCTGTTAGTCCAGAATCCTCTCCTCATCTGAAAAGTAGAACCAGAAGAACGCTGAGTTCTGATCCCAGGAATGGATGCCCAGGCCTCGTGCAACATCATTTTTCCAGTAGAAAAAACTGGGCAACTACATGTGTTTTTTGCAGAACACAGCCCATATTCTAATAAAATGTTGTTCTATTAACTAAAAACCATTGTTAGTACATACAAATAATGGGAAAACTCCTCCAACTTTGGAACATATGTCAGTAACACTTGTCAAATGGCTGAAAACTTAAGTGACAAGTCAGGCAATGTCTTAACACTTGGACATAAATGTCTGTTACTCTCTTGCCCTGATTTGGGTTTGTTCTTTCCAGTAGAGAAATCTTGACTGGTTTTATTTCTGTTTTTTTCCCTGGTACCACCAGGCTCCAATGCTTGGACTGTTCCTATTGGCAAGAAAAAGATAATAAGAAAAAATGAGTAATGGCCTTTACAAGCATTTACATCAAAATGCAATGGTCTTGAAAAATATTCATAAAGGCTGTTTTGGATATACTTATTGCTATTCCAAGGAATTTGAAGAAGTAAGGCTTGAAAGCTAGAAAAAAGTGGCAGCATTGTTTTAAATCTGACAGAATAACAAGTAACATAGCTGAAAAAACCACAGGTGCTTTATAAATATGAGTTCTCCAGTCCTCTTTAGCAGAGAGAAAAATGCCTGAATTTATTTCAGCATTCTTAGATTTGGCATGCAAGTGTGATTAATTGTAGGAATAATGAATTGACATCTCTTTAAAAAAATATGTATAATGAAGAGATTATACTCATGCAAGTGGTTTCCTTATTTCCAAGCTGTATCAATAAAACATATGCTTCTGGTAGACCTCACCAGGGTTATAAGAGACATGAAAGGAGAAGCCTAGTGTCACTGGCAGAACCAGGACTTTGCATTGCAATTAGATGTTTTTATAAGTCAGGGGAGAGGGCTATGTGGTTTTATGTTTTTAAAGTTATTCTTCTTTATGTTGAAAGGTCCCATCATTCTGTAATGATGTTGATGATATTGACTGCAGACTGGAAGATCAGACACAGAAACACTGCTTGGAATATAACTATGATTACGAAAATGGATTTGCCATTGGTAATTATTGATTCCATAGATTCTTAGCCATCCAGGTATAAAGCAGCATGACTCCTGCCACAATGTCTTTACTGAGTTGTTTTTTTTTTAAAGTAACTTTGGTACTCATAAGATAATAAGCAATTACATAAAGAGTTTTATAAAAATACTGTGGAACTCTTTGATGTCTCGTATCAATACTGCTTCCTATATAGTGTGGAGTAGAATTTCCTGGGATGCCTTATGTTGGGGAGGGAAAAAAAAGCACACACACACAGAGCCTGAGAAACCTGCTTGGTTAGACTAGAAAAAAGGAACTTCTTAAAAACATACAGTTTAAAACCAAAATACTGAAGCGCTACAATAAATAGATTTGGAAGTTGTTAAGAAAATGAGGAGCATCTGTGATGCCAGTTCAGATCTCCACAGAATCCTCATTGTGTAAAGCTATAAGCTCTTAAGTTGGCCTATTTGCCGTGAAAATACTTCCAGCATGCAAGGGTAAATTTTGTACCATGACTGTGGCTATATCAGAGTGAAAGCCATAACCACCCTAGTGGTTGTTCCCACTTTGGTTTATCCCAAAGTAAATAAGTTGTCATTTTCAGTTGGTTTTTGAATGGCTTAGTGTCCGTGTTGTACTGCTGTTATTCTTGGCTTTTCTGAGTCCCATATGGGTGCTAGGAGCAGAAAGGCTGAAAGTGGATAACTTACATTACCTATCATAGCAGGAGGCATTTTGGCAGATCCGTATCAGAATCTGTCATAGCACTGTGTCTCTTTCACAAGTTTATAGTGGAGTTACTTGGTAGAACTTCCTGCTCACCTTTTATAATGCTTCACTCTGAGAGCATTTGTGTTCAGACATGGGGCAGGTCTGGATGTTCACTCTGGAGTTGTCATCAGGGTTACGAATTAATGCTGATGACAGCTGGAACTAATCTGTAAAGGCATGTGGAAAAAACAATTACAGACATGGAACGTAGCGTCCTATTCTCTTCTGGTTCATGTCAGCTTCTTACCAGAATAACCTTGTTGCTGTTTTTCAAGAGTTTCTCGTAACTTTACAATGTGGAAGCAGGAGAGAACTCTCCTCAAGGCATAAGAGACAGCAGTTTAGAAAATTAGTTGTGAAACACACAATATCAAACTGTGGGGTTAACTTGTCCTAGTTACCACTGCAAACAAAACATAATCTTGGTGATGCTAAGAGATAATTGGCAGATATCTTTTTTCTATCTTCATGGATTTTTAAAAAAAATCTAGATCAATTAAATAGACCACATCCCTATAGAGTGAGTAATCATGAAAAAGTAGATTATGTACAGAAAATATTTTTACTGAAATCATGATAGAGTGATGAAGGACATTAGACAGGCCTGAATTTGACTCACTGTGTGTAATAAGACATACCTGTCAGGGGGTAATACACAGACAGGGTGATGCCTTTTCTGAGAGTCCAGACAATGTTAGAACTATTCAGAGTTCTTAGAAGAAGATGCAATGGAGACATGGCATAGGCTATGCTGTCTGTAAGTAGGCAAGAAGTGGAATCAAAGATCATATGGAATTGTTGAAGAAGCTGCTGAGGGTGCAGGGGTGGGTTCATGCAAGACAGAGGAATAAAAAGAATTGCAACACGTGACTTTTCTAACTGCTTCTTTAAAGCTTTGACTAATTTCACCAGAGTCAGGACTCACTCAGTCTAATTTCACCAGACTCAGGACCTCTAGGGTATCAGTCAGGAGTAAGATTCTTCATTAGTAAAAACGCAGGTACAATGGCCACTTGTACAGAGTCAAAACCTACACATGTCATCTGAAGCTTCAAACAGATCATATTGGAGTTGTGTTTGAGAAATAACTAGGAGTACCTATTTTCCACATGACGTTGCTTTTCTTTTGTTTTTTTATTAATGTCCCACAGGACCTGCTGGCTGGGGAACAGCAAATCACCTGGATTATTCCTATGGTGATTTTGTTGATGCAGTACAAGGAGAAGACTTATCCAAACATCTCTCTGCCTCTGTAAAAGCAGCACCTGCTCGGGTCAAAAGGCATAAGCTGAATGTTCCAATGACTGACCAAAAAATCAAGTTAATATTTAACATCACAGGTGAGACAAAGCAAAATACTCAACTTCTCTGCTTCCTTCTTTTTAAAAATTGTGTCTCTAATACATTCAGTAAAACTTATTCCACTCACAGAAGCCTGGTGAAGATGCAGATTGCAATTCTCTGGACACATTCATAGCCCCATTTCATCACAGACTTTATTCTTGAGGGAAAGATCATTTTCATGGAGAGCTTTGCTCACATGGCCTCCTCTTCACTTTCCATTGACAAGCTTTAGTGTTGCACTCTTGATAAATTCCAGAGTATGCTGGACATGCTGACTGCAAAATTTGTGTGTTTTTTGTGTTTGCTGTTTATATTCCAGCTAGCGTGCCACTGCCTGATGAAAGGAATGATACAGTGGAACTGGAAAACCAGAGACGGCTCCTTAAAACTCTGGAAACAATCACAAACAGGCTGAATAGAACTCTCAATAAGGAACCTATGTATTCTTTTCAGTTTGCATCTGAACTTATTGTAGCTGACACCAACTCACTGGAGACCCAGAAAGCCTTTCTTTTCTGCAGGCCTGGTTCTGTGCTGAGAGGGAGAATGTGTGGTAAGCCAGATAACTTGTTGCTTATGTGTATTTAAAATCCTTTTGCAAAACAAGGTTTTAGAAGATGTTTTCAAGGGTTATGATTTGACACAGTCCAGTGCTTGAGGTCTCCCATAACAATAAACTGAAAAAATGCTTTGCACAGTTTGACTTCTAGAGGATGTTTATGTTCCTAACCAAGGCCTGTGGAAAAGGGATGCTTTGTACCCAGGATTCCACTCCCAGGGGGAAATCAGGCATATCCCTGCTCAGCCATACAGAGAAAACAGTGTTTGGTATGCAGTCTTTTAACCCTATTAGTCCTGTGAGTGATGCATAGCTAAGATGGGTATTGGATTCCATTTCTTGTGCATAGTTAAATTTTGCATTGTTCTGGATTTCCCTATCTGCTGGGGAACAAAGCCACATTTCATAAAAACATTGTTTGCCTAAATGGGAACTCCTGGGGCAAGAGAGGTATTTATGATTTCTCACCCTGAGGGAAACTTAGGTTTCCAACATTACATTACAGTCAACTGCCCTTTGGGTACCTATTACTCCCTGGAGCATCTTACCTGTGAAAGCTGCTGGACTGGATCCTATCAAGACGAGGAAGGGCAGCTGGAATGCAAAAGTTGTCCATCTGGTAGCTATACTGAGTATCTACATTCTAGAAGCATCTCCGACTGCAAAGGTAGGGTCTGTTGTCTTATTTGGACAGCCACTTCTGAATTCTTGGTGACATCCTTTTGGACCCCATGGTCGAAGTACTAGAATGAAGCTAGTGTGTGAAAGGAGTAGTCCTAATTGCACCTTAATGCATATGCATAGGGAAATATCTAACTTTTCATCACTGCCCTACTATGCAGGGTGCCCAGGCAGAGGTTCCGAGAAGAGTTGGCGTTTGATGCTTTTTTTTAATTTCGGTCTTTCATTTCTGTATTTCAGTTCTGTGATTGCATTTTTCAGACACTAATACACTTAATATAATTCCATTGTCATCCTTGCCAGCCACTTTCCATCCTACCCTACAGTGCTGAAGCACTGAACTGCTGTGTTCTGTGACTTCTTCTGAAAAATAAATAGCTAGTTTGATTTCATTTTTATTGTCTTTATTGCCATTACTTTTGTTGATTAAAATTAGTAACTAAGTTGCAGTAAATAATCTGTGAGGCTGATTGCAGGGAATTCACTTGTTAATAATTCATATTGCACTATCAGTACCCTACCACAACTGTTTGTTTGTTTTTGTTTTGTTTTTTTTTTTTTTTGCTCTTTGTACCTGTTAAGTCCTTCAGAGTAGAGTATGCTCCAGAAATAAAATTCCTTGTGATGTGTATTGTGATTTCAGTATTTTCAGAGATCAGGAGCCATGTTTCCTGTTGGATATTGCTTAAACATTCTGAACTCTTTTACCTTGTAGCTCAGTGCAAGCAGGGAACTTATTCACCTAATGGCCTTGAGACATGTGAAACATGTCCACTTGGAACATATCAGCCATCATTTGGATCCAGGAATTGCATCTCTTGTCCAGAAAATACATTAACAGTAAAAAGAGGTGCTGTGGATGTCTCAGCTTGTGGAGGTTTGTAACAAAAAGGGTAATTAATTTTTTTTAGACTGAATATTAAAAATGTCTAAATTGTTGTTTAAACATCAGCTAATGTTATCCAATTCATCTGACTCAGACTGAATACCTCTTCTGGTTAAGTGTAGACCAAGGAACATTTCCCAGTAAAATGATAGGTCATTTCCTGTTACCAATTCTCCTCCTTATGATTTTTCTATAATGAGGAATAAAATGAGATATGTGATCGGTACCTAAATGAAAATAGAATATTTTTCCTTACAAAAGTGAAAGTGAATTGTCACTACTATTTCTCCCTTGTTTTCTGTACAAAAATTTAACACACATTAATTTTTTTGAAGAAATTCTCCTCAATTGCCTTTTGCAAGCTTTGCCAGAAGAATTCCCGGGGAAATAGTCTGTAAGGATTCATGGTGCAAAAAAGTCTTGTCTTTGTCCTTATTCCTTCCTGAAGAGGAAAAAAAACAACAACAATAATTAAAACAAACAAACAAAAAAACCACAACCAAACAATAACCAAAAAACAGGTGTGAGAGATCAAAGGGAAGTTCCATTTAAAAGCTGCCTCCAGAGAAGCAAAAGTAGTAAAATTAAATACTTCCCAGATATTTCCATAATCCTTTGAGAACAAGATGGTATCTCACAGAAGACTTGAAATCTACATTTCCTAGAGTTGTGAATTCCTGACAGATTTCATCCTGTTCCTTTTAAGTCTAAGAAGACACTATGAGAAAAGAGAATGATAATGAAGAGGTGGAGGGAAGTAAGGTGGATGTGCAAAAGATCAGGTCACTCAAAAAGGTTTTCTTCCTCTTGCAGTACCATGTCTTGCAGGCGAGTTCTCTCGTACAGGTTTGACACCTTGCTACCCTTGTCCCAGAGACTACTATCAACCAGACCCGGGAAAGTCCTACTGCTTGTCTTGTCCCTTTTACGGAACAACAACGGTTATTGGTGCCAGATCCATCACCGACTGTTCAAGTAAGCCAAGCCATCTCTGCTGGATGAAGTGAATAAGGGGAACATCTAAAAGATAGCCAGAAGTAGTCTTATCAGAAAACATCCCGCTTACTCTCTGGACAAATGTAGGACTTTGATTTCAAGCAGTGAAGTTTTCAGCTGGTTCTGACTATTGGGGTTGCCTCTGGTTTTAGGACTAACTCTGATGCATGCCAAGGCTCAATAAACAGAGTATACATATGCAGTGTGTGTGTACCTTGCCTATGTGTACTATGAACATATGCCATAGAGAGAAATATATATAAAAATATACACTAACACATATATGCATGCATGTATCTGTATATAAAAACATATTAAATATTTTTATGTGTAAACATATATATGTGTTTTAGAAGTGTTTGCACTTACAAATTCATATTTTGGAATGGGTAATGTAAAGTTTCTTTTTATTCCCACAAATTCACTTTTTTCAACATATATTTAGGTGTATTACTAGCGTGTAATTATAATGCCCCCATGGAACAGGGACCTTGTTACACAGTGTTATTAACAGTGCTTTCATATCTTTACACTTTAGGTTTTGGCTCTACTTTTTCAGCAGCTGAGGAAAGCATAATGATGGTACCAGCCTTCCCAGAAAATATCAGCAATCAGTACAAAGTCAGCAGTCAGGTAAGGACCAGCGTTATTTTCCAGTGTTATCTCAAATGAAAGAAAAAGCACTTCCTGCAGCAGTAAACAAGTAAGACCTTTTTAACTGTAATTCTTTTGCTGACTTTATTTCCTGAAGAGATGAAAGCAATGGTTAAGAGGGGAACACTCAAACTCTCTTTGTAATCAAGAAGAACTTTCATTGAACAGAGGAAGTGGCATCAGCTGTTGACAATCTTAAATTCTGTTTTTGAGGCCTACACCTGATGTATTAAATAGTTATTGCATTTGTAAAAGAAAAGTAAACTACATAGAAGAGGTTTAGACAATCTAGAAAAAGTACATTGTCTGTGTTCAGTCATCTGAGGACTTCCATATGCTGAGTTTCAGACATTTATGCTACCAGACATCTAAGTCTCAGATGTAAAATCTTGAGTTTACATGTTGTAACACAGATACACTTGAGAGGAGGCAAGCAGAGCTCCATTTTGTTGTGAGTACCCTCTCTGAAATGCAGGCAAGTGAAACTAGCCAAGTGTCAATGTTTGCTGGAGATGCCTCTTTACCCCCACCCCCTCACCCCCAGTCTGTAAATCTTGACAAGGCTCCTTTGATTGACTTGGAATTTGGGATATTGTGTAAAAAGGAGCAAAGCTGACTTGTGACAAATTTGGCCTGAAACATTATATAACACAGGGACAGGAGACAAATTTATCTTCTATGATTTTAGTTGACCATTTACTCTGATGAATTCAGGTTTGCAGGAATAGGAGAAATGATGTCACATGGTGAAGCTCCCTGTCAGGTCGCCTGATGGCCAGTAGCTGGTGTAGAGGGACACAAAGTGGAGGACTTGCATATAAATGTAGTTTAAAATAAACTGTGAATCATAGCTCAGACAGTTTTGAGGAGACTTTGCTAAGTAAAATGTAATTTAAAAATAATATTCACATTTATGGTATTTTTTCAGTTGGAAATAAGCACAAATTGTTAGCATGCTGAGAAGACAGAGGAGGAACTAGAAGCTACAGCTGGTGACTTTTTTATCCCATCTTTCCAAAGTAACTGATGGGGCATACAGTTTAAAACTAGAGTATTGTGTGCCAGCTTTGCTGTAAGTGTATCATTTGTGCCTTTGGCAGGTCTTTCATGAATGTTTTCTGGAACCATGCCACAATAATGGGACATGCAAGCAATTGGGAAGTGGATATATTTGCATATGCCCGCTTGGATATACAGGTAAAAACCTGGGAAGCAGGTGAAGTAGCTACTACTTCATGATGCCCCTAAAATGAGGAAATTTTAAGGAGCAAAGCATTTCAGTGTAGCCTGACTAATTGGAATATTCATCACATGTTTAGAATATATTAAAAATAAATACTTCTTCATGTCCTTGATGAATTATGTTGAGTTTTGCAGAAAAGTTTTTGATTTGGATTTCTTTTAATGGAATTATGGATGTGAAAATCCTATCACTTGGCAATATTTATGACTAACAGAAGCTAGAAATTTGCAGTCTTGACAGCTAGTTCCACCTGTATGGAGCCTGTACTTGTCCTCAGTGTTAGCTACCCAGTTGCTTCAAATCAAAGAGATGTCTTCTAATTCAGCTGTTATCAAGAAGTTACTTTTGATTGCCCCTCTCTGAAGCTGATCTATCTGTTGCCCAGTGTGCATCACACCTTTCTAACATCATTTGTCTCAGGTGTTAAAGCACAACCTAATGAAAAGACAATAAACCTGAATGTCTGCTAATGTAGGCAGTTAATCATGTTTTCCTACATTAGGGACTCATGGCATCTATTTTTCTAAAGAATTTTAAATTCTGTCTTCCTATTCTGAATCCTTTATTTTGTATTCTAGGCTTGAAATGTGAAACACAAGTTGATGAGTGTAAATCATCTCCTTGTCAAAACAATGGAATATGCAAAGATGGCATTGGAACCTTTGTTTGCCACTGTCAACCAGGCTATTCAGGTAATTTGTTTCACTGCATAGCTTTTCTTCAGACAGGCTTGGTTTCTGTGCCAAGTAACATAAAGCACAAGTGCTGTGTAATTTCACATCCATTTGTAACAGGAAAACTATATGATCTACAGGTTAGAGTAAGGTTCTACTATATCTGAATAGGTTTTGAAATAAAAGGGCAAGCATCCAAGGACAGGGTGTGGGAGTATGTGTGTTTGTGTGTGTGCATGTATCCTTCTCCTTTGTGACATTTCTGGTCTGAAAAAAGGAATAAGGTTAGGGAATTAGTACATACTAACAGGGAAAGTGCTTGTGAGACTGACTGCCCAGCTAGACACAGCATTTATGTGGTTGTTTTACTGCAGCTTTAGGAACAAGTGAGTGGTCTTTTGATTATGTTTTTTCTCAGTGTTTTTAACTGCCACCAGCATGCACGTTGAAGGTATTGAAATTTGCAGGGATACTAACACACTTGAACAGCTGGCCAAAACAGGACCTGATTTCTAAATATGGAAATAAGCTACTGACGAGATAATTTTGTGTAATTTTATGCTTGTGTTTTCCATTAGAAATGGTCTCCCTCACAGTTCCAGTTTATGACTAAATATTTATTGACAGCAGCATTGGCTGGATTGATTTTTAAATGTTATAAAAATGGACTTTGCACATTGATCCCAGCATCTAAATAACACAGATTACCTTTGTAGCTATTCAGTAGTGCTCTCAATCACATAATTTTGTCACCTGCTCTCAGTAACCTTTGTCATGCTCATGGTGTGGTTTTGCTCCATTGTTCATATCCAGTCACTGCAGCATATAGTCTGTGACTGTGTCTTGATCATGCCTTGTAATTCTTGGTGTTTGAAGGTCTCTTGTGTGAGGAAGACATAAATGAATGTAGCTCCAGCCCATGTTTGAATGGAGCCCGCTGTGTTGATGGCAAGAACAGTTACCGCTGCACATGTGCAAAAGGGTTCACAGGTACACCTTGTTCTCTTCGAGTCAGCTTTTACTCTTTCTGACCAAAAAATGTATCTTCCTACCCTTCCTACACAAAGTATTTCCATCTCACTGCTATATAGCATTATATATAATATATTACATCTTAATATGAATGTAAGTTACAGATGTTCCTTAGGTTCACCTGATGTCTCCAACTCTCCATAGTGTAAATGTGACTTCAGAAGGCTTTACTAAGTGCTAGATCTTCAATTAATAATTTTGCTATGAACTTTCTATGTGATGTTAAGGAACGAATAACAAAATTCTAATGGGTTTAAATAGTTGCTTTTAATTTTATTTAAAAATAAAAATATTTTAACAGTAGATTAAATGGTCTGTATTAAAACTACTCCCCAATCTCATAGTCTGCTTTCACAGATTTCTATAACAAATGCACATATCTGTTGATTATCATGTTGCCAAAAAGCTCCACTATAAAATCACATGCAGTATCAGTGCTTGTGACATAGAGTCTCTTGCACATCATAAATCACAGAATCATGTGTTTCTGGCTTTCACATCTTTCCTTAGCATTAGGGTTCCAGCCAGATGTCTTTTCTAGTTGGTTTTCATTAGTTGCTCAGAATAGTTTCTCTGGTGATTTCCTGGCTCACCCTGAATTACTCACATTTAAATTCGACAGTTTGCTACATGTTATTTCCATAACTGTTAAGATGGTTCCCATAAGTCTTCTGTGTTTACTTAACCTCTGTTAATGGAGTAAATTCCAAACCTGCATGGCTACTCTGATGTTTGTTTTTTCTTAGAAGATCAGCTATATCCTTTTAAAAATTGAGATTGGTTAATTATCTTCTTTCTTAGGTAAATTCAATCTAGAGCTGTTACTTTGTGCTTTTTTTTTTCCCCCTCAGGTGATCACTGTGAAAGGGAGATGAATGAATGCCTTTCCAACCCATGTCTTAATAGGGCTGTTTGTGAAGATCGAGTTGGAAGTTTCTCCTGCAAATGTCTCCCAGGTTTTACTGGTGTCTTGTGTGAAAGAAACATTGATGAGTGTCTCAGCAGACCCTGTAGGAACGGAGCTACATGCAGAGATGGTATCAACAGCTTCAGGTGAAAAACAGATGATTGATGTAATATAATGTGGAAAGTCAGACATGTTGAGATGCCTCAGCCTGTCAGGTTTCAGCAAGCATATTTTGGCAGACTGGTCCAAAATAAGTGGTCCCTTTATGAAGACTAAGGGAGATCTTAAAAGACAAGAAAATATATCTGAGTGTCTTGACTCTTAAAAAATTCCAAGGTAAACTGCAATGAAAATATGCAGAGTTTGAAATTAAAGACTGCATGGTTTTAATATTGATTTTCCAAAAGATGTCCATTTTTCCAAACTTCAGGGATTTATCTTGCTTTCCACTGGAATAATACAGGATGACCAGTTATGTACCCGTAATACTACATTTCTATAGCTTGGAAAGACAAGGATAATAATTTTATGACTTTGAGTATCTAAACTCAGATCAGATGCTATAAATGCCATCAGAAGTGTCATGTCCTAGATCACTGTATAGGTAGATGGGCCAGCTGTTAATGTCTATGCTTAGTTTTGTCTTTCCTTCCCAAAAGCCCTAGAAGTTTTGATGCCTTTCAAGCACCTTGAGTTTCCAAGTATCAAAGGTTTTGGTGTCTTTATACTGGCTTGGTTTTCCCTATATATAAAGATGACTATCTGAAAAGTTCAATACCTCTCATCTTTAATTCTGTGTATGTAAGAGGTATGTTTTACTCATGGAGTCACAATGGTTATGTCTCAAAATTTAATATAAAGAAATTCAGGCTGTTTAAATATTGTATTGTCCCTGTCTAGAAGTGTTACTATGCAGCTAATAGAGTACAAGCATGCTTAAGAGGAATGACCAAAATAAAACTCCATTAATTTTGTAGTATATCATCTGTTGGTTTTTGTAGTATTGTTATATACCATTCTCATTGGCAGATCTGGCCCCATAGCCAGAATTCTTTGTTATGACAGCTGTCACCTTTGAAGTGTGCTTCTCTTCCTCTGTAGGTGTCTGTGTGTGGCAGGGTACACAGGACAGAACTGTGAAGTGAACATCAATGACTGTGCCTCCAGTCCCTGCTTAAACCAAGCCACCTGTGTGGATGCCTTGAACTCGTACGTTTGTAAATGTCCCCCTGGCTTTACAGGCAGCAGGTGTGAAACAGGTACACAGGACTAAGTCTCAGAAAAAGGTGGCTTGACTAAGTCTCTGTGCAAGATTTTCACTGGCTGGGCTGATTTCATACAACTTCCCCAGAAAGTAGCTAGGTTGGCAGGACTGTGAGAGGATGAGTGAAACCTGTGTGACTGCAGCATTAATAACTGCAATTGCAGACAAGTAACAGCATGTGTCTGAGTAATTTCTCTTTTCTAAGGCATGGTTCTAGCTTTTTAATATCCTGTAGGTCTATTGAATTTAATTTCTATTTGCTCTGTGTATCTGAGTTTAGTAGATCTTTCTGTTTCTTGTATTTTGTGTGGGGCTTTGTATCACAGGGCTGGAGATTGGTAAGCAGTAGTCTTAGCTTCAGAAATCCTAGCAGACAAAAGGGTATCAAGTTTGCTATGGACAGGTGGCATGGGTCACACCCAAAGCACGACTTCCTGTGAGATATACTGCAGACCACAAGGCTCAAACCCCCCTTTCCAAAAATGATAAAGTAGCCAGTGAATCTTGAAATGGAAGCAATGTTGATTTCACGAAGACAGTAGGTCATTTACACCTGCCATCCCATGTCAGAGTTTAACGCCCACCTTTCAGGAGAGCTCCACTTGATAACACTGTAGCATCCTTGTAAAACATGTCACTGTGCATTGAACAATAGCACAGAAATGCTGTCCCATACCAGGCAGTGTATTTTAGTAAGTCCAGAACAGGAAAAATCTCGAGTTGTTTTGGGGTTATTCTTCAAAGCTTGATTAAATGGAACCAGCTGATTATACCTCTTTATTTAGTTGGATGGTCTATGGTAGAGGGATAGATCATTTCAATGATAGAGGACAGAGAAGGAAGGCTCCTGTTCATTGCTAGATAATCAGTGTCTTTTCCAGATATTTGTCTTCAAGCACTATATTCTAGCCTTGGAAAGCTCTGTATGCTGGCTGATGCTAGACTGCCAAAAGTTCTTTCTACCTCTATTCAAGTTAGTGAATAATTTTTGTAGCAGGACTTCATTCCATTTTATTGCATTTGCTTAGATTTCATTAGATTCTCTTTTCATGTTTCTGTGACTATTGTACTGAATACTCTTTTTCTTCATTGCAGAGCAGTCCTCTAGTTTCAATCTTGATTTTGAAGTCTCTGGTATCTATGGATATGTCATGCTTGATGGTGTTTTACCATCTCTTGGTGACATCACCTGTACATTCTGGATGAAATCCACTGACACCACAAACTATGGGACTCCCATTTCTTATGCAGTAGAAAATGGAAGTGATAATGCATTTCTTCTGACTGATTACAATGGGTAAATCACAGTTTTGCTTCTCTATACCTTACAGATATCTTGGATTGATAAAGGAAGTAAAGAACAGAGGTTTGAATGTAAGCTTTGCCTACTTTAGGGTAGAAAAATCTGCATCCAAACTCCCTTGAAAAAGTGGTCTCTTTGTTTTTTGGTTTTTTTTTTTGCTTTGTCTCCATCACTTTTTGTGCTATAGAAGAGTAATGGCAAGAGAGCTGTGAATTTAGACAACATGATTTTTTTCTGCACTATATTCACATTTTTTCTTAATGGCTCATTAAAATAATGAGTGAAACAGAGCTGAGCACTCAGAGTACTTCTGGCATGATTCTAAAAGCAGAATATGACTTATACTTTTACAAAAGCAGAGTATGGCTTGTAGTGTGACTCCAAAATAGTGTGACTCCAAACTCAACATGAAAATTTAGGAATCCACTATGCAGCCGTGACTTGAGCCTTAATACTTAGTTACAAAAGCATGTCACTTATTTCACCATGCTTTGCATATGATAACCCACTTCCAAGTCCTCTGGGAGAGGGATATCATCTATGATGATCTTTCAAGAGAGATTTCTCATATGAAAGTTATCACATGCCAGTTATCTTTTTAGCCAAATAACATTTCTTTGAGTCATAGGGGACAGACCATGCTTTTAAAGTAGCTGCCTGCAGCTGAGTATGCCTGTGTCTTCCTTCCATGCAGCTGGGTTCTTTATGTGAATGGGAAAGAGAAGATAACAGACTGTCCTTCAGTGAATGATGGTAACTGGCATCACATTGCAGTGACATGGACATGCAGGGATGGGGCGTGGAAGGTGTACATCGACGGAAAACTGTCCGATGGAGGCAGTGGGCTCTCTGTCGGATCAAAAATCCCTGGTATGTTTTATTTATATTATACTACATCTGTTGCCTTCATCCTGTTTTTATTGCAGAATATGCAAGAAAACATTTAGGTGTTTTTAATGTATATTAATATTTTCACCATTTCTGAAAAGCTTGTGTTTGCTGTTCTTTTTTTTTTTTTTTTTTTTTTTTGTGAGGACAGTTCCCCTCATTCAGCATCACTGAAGACAAAATGTACATTTCTAGGGTATACTGGTAGGTAACTTGTTTTATGGACAACACAGTTTAGTCCACAAATGAAGCTGTCCAGGGCTGGTTCTGGGATGGCTTTGTGAGAAGTGTCTCACTCAACAAAATAAAGTTTATCTGGCATTTTCCTTAAATATGTGTATTCAGGGTTGATTGACTTAGCCATTTTCTGTTCTTTTCAGTCATATATTTGAAGTTATGTTTGTATTTTTTTCTAACAAGGTGGAGTTTGCTATTTCATTGTTTCCTGTTATCAGTCATCTATAGAGTAATATCAGAAGGCACAAAAAGGAGTATCTTCAGCACTGAAAAGCTATGACAAGCCTGGTATTATTTGGCTGCAAAGAGGTTTTATTTTGGTACTGTTTGCATACTGCTACCATCCAAATTTACATAGGATTTCAAAATACTATTTTATTAAAATAAAAAATACAGTATTAAAGTATTTTAATCCATGATCTTTATGTTCGTCCCTGTCTTTACCCCTTAAATTGCAATTCTCTCCAGAGAACAAAGACCTAAGGAAGTGTGCTGTCTCCATTACTTTTTGACCTTACCCACATACCCTGTGATATAGAAGGTGCATATTCACATGTTAATGGACAAGGACAATAAATTTAACTTGTCTGCCATGTCTCTGAGCATTAACTACTCTCAGTGTGCTTCTGAGGGTGTGGAATCACATATGACCTGTACAACTTTGTAAGCTTTTGTTTAAAGCAGGAAGTGTAAGCTGGTATTGTAAAATGTGCCCCACATGCTCAAAACTGCATTTTACATTGCTATGTGTTATATGGTTCAAATACTGACCTACAAGTGATCTCTTAGAGCCAATATAATTCCAGCCATCAGTGATTTCTGATCCAATACATACTTGACAATCACTTCCAAATTGCTAGGTTGACCTATCTCAGTCTAACATAAAGCTTCACAGAGGTTTTGCTGAGAGAGTTTGTTGAAGGTGGCTGGTCTTCACTGCAAAACCCTAGTAACACAGGGCAGAAAATTTTTGTTTTGCTTAGTTTTTAATCTTCTTATGGAATCCTGGCTGTAAGGCTTTGTTTCCTACCCTTCTTCAATTTCTGTGTTTAGGTGGCGGTGCGCTTGTGCTAGGTCAAGAACAAGATCAAAAAGGAGAAGGATTCAACCCAGCTGAATCTTTTGTGGGCTCCATCAGCCAGCTCAACATTTGGGACCATGTACTTTCTCCACAGCAGGTAAGTCCTTAGTGTAGTGTTTGAACAGAGGGCTCTGAAAATAGGATGAACATTTTAGAAAGCATTCTAGGTTAGCATATTGGCTAGACCTCTACTCCCACAGAATCAGTGGGGACCAGATGGAGTTCCAGCTTAGAGTAGTAAGCTTAGTGTAGTTAGCAAAGTAGCTTTAAGCAGAACTAAGTCTGGTAAAATCAACACTGAGTCACCTTCTATTTTGATTGAGTCTTTCTGTAGTATGTGGCTTCAAAACAGGAAGGAATTAATGTATAAAAATTAACAGTACTTCTAGAAGAGAGAGAAATCCAATTAAATAAGCAAAGTGCTTGTTTTACAGGCTATGTACAGTTTTCTCATTCTGCTGTTAAACTTCAGAGGGGAGACATCACAATTTCAGTCAATGCATTAGACGCTGAAAAACCTGAGCTATATAGTTCCAGGAAAAGTCTGAAAGAGCAGATAACTGACTGTTGAGTTACACCTAATCAGGTACCTAAAATAAAGTAGTTTGGCAGCACCAAACTTCCACTGAGTTAAAATAAAGACTGAAAGATGCCTGCAAGGACAGTGATCCCTCAACTTTTCTGGGAGCCAAGCTTCAGTGCTCAGTTATCCTCAAGTGGACTCTGTTTGTCTATGCCTAGTTGGGACCTTGCACTTCCATTTATGACTCCTGGTTGTGTCTTCCACCATGTGCTGCTGAACAGGCCTGTATGTACCTGGTTGTCCCCCCCTACACATGGTGCTACTGAGAGGTGTCCCCATAGCTGTTTCTGCCCTAGGCTGAACCCAGCTCTCCTCCCAGGGCAAATGGGAGGCAATCCACCCCTGAGCTTGCTCCAGCTTGTCAATGTCTTTCTTGCTGTGGATAACATGAAATGGAATGCAGTACTTCAGATGTGATCTAATAAGCAATGAGAAAGAATAACCACTTCCTTGGTTTTCTGATGGTAACATTCACACAGCCAAGGGTGCTGTTGGTCCTCAATATTTGCACAGTGCGCAGCTGGCCAGAACTCAGCTCGCTAGCTGCCAGAGTACCTAAGTTCTTTTCCACTGAGTTTTTTCCTGCTCTTGGCTTTGCTCACCTATATTGTTCAGAAGTTTTTTCCTTCTCATTTTTCCTTGTTGAATTTTTGAAGTCTGGGTTGGCCCTTTACTCCAGCCTGTCAAGGTGCCTATGCATGCAACCCTGTCCTTGAGCACACTGACTGGTGATATTATTACCGGCTTGATACTACCTGCAAACCTGATGACAGTGCTCCATCACTGCTTCCTGTAGTGACCTTTCTATCCTGAAGGTCAGGATTGTTAAACTGCTGATAACACTTGAACAACAAAGAAAAATGTTTAAAGTTAGAGGCATCTCTTTGGGGAAGAATCTTTGGGTTACAAGGTTTTACTCGTCTACTGATTTTTCTTAAAGTTGTGGCAATAATTGGTGGTTTATAGCTGTTTGTTATCCATGATCCAAATAAGAAATAATAACATGAATAGAAAAAGAAGTAAAGTAGAATCTTTGCTTCCAGCATCCAGATGTCTCCTCTGTTTATTTCTCTGGTTTTTTTACTACTTTGTCTCTCTGATAGGTTTAAAACTACCCAACCATCTGCTATGGTCCTTGGCTTTTAGGGTCACTAACTGTTGCATTGCCAATCAGATCTCTGAGTTTTTGTCCTCTAGCAGTTTTGAAGCTGATAAGAGTACATGTGATTTTACAGGGCACACTGGTGAAGAGTTAGAAGTGCAACTTTCTGAAACTTTCTCAGTAGTTGCCCCTCTTTTATGACAGGTCTGATTGAATTCCAACTTGCTTCAGATGCAACACAATTAGGAAAAGGAAGAAAATCCTGCCATTCATTTATAGTATCCACATTACTCATCTGAAAAGACAGATGTAATACCAGACAGGAAGCTGAGCTACATAAGTTTCCTATACAATTTTTACCTCATTAATTTCATAGTTTGGAACAGTAAAGTTCTATTGTAATCTGTTATCATTAGGTTTATTCTGGCCAACTGGAACTATTCATTAAGTCTTAACTTCCTATTCTCAGCCATAAAGGACAGCAAGGTGACTGAATATGTTGCTTAGTGAGTTAGGGATGGTGGAAGCTAGTCTTTAAGATTTTTCATTGCATGCTTTAGCTGCTTTTTCACTCGCACATTAATTTTGCATAGGTTAACTGTGACTCCGGTAGCTTTGTTTTTGAATAGACAGCAACAGAAATGTGAGTAGTTTATAGGAAACTGTGAAGCCCTTTCTAGCCCTCCATTCGCCATCATATGGCTTGAAAGGGTGATTCCCAAACTTGTTTTTCCTACATTGGTTATTTTCTTCATGCAGTTGCCTTGCAATTTTTTTGCAGCCTTTGGCTAAAGCAGTTTCCATTGGCACAGATTACTGACATGAGAATTTTGAAAGGGCCTCAGAATAAACAGAGAACATCAGTTCCTTCTCCAGCTATCCTGATTCTAGAATAAAGTCCAATCTGCCTCAATGGGTTCAGAGTAGGGATAATATGAGAAAAATCAGTCCAAAGTTCATGTACCTTTCCTTCTCACAAGGATAGACACTGTAGAACATAATTCTTGGTAGATTAATATATGTACTGGAAATTTGACAGAAGGCAATCACCCATCTGAGAAAACTTTTCAATCAGAGACATAGGACCAGATTCTCTCAAGATACTAATCTGCTGTTGGTCTAATAGTGTGTTCCTTTGTTCCTCCTGTACTTAGCTGGCCTATGTAGTTCCTGTTTCTATACTCCCTGTCCCGCTTTGGTTGGGCCTCACCTACAGTGTTGTAGAGAGTCTAGTTAATACAGTTCACAAAACTTGTGTTCTGGAAACAACAAATTGCCTTATTAAGCTTCTCCCTTTTGTGTTTCTGTCCCTTATACGTGGTGCAGTGCTAGCAGTTTTCAGAATACAGATCTTGAACATTAAGTTCCTTTTGGCTTGTATTTGACATTTTCTACAAATAGATAAGTGTTCTCTTCAGGTTGCAGCCTCATTACTCATTTTCCTGTGACATGGATGTGTTCTTCTTTTACACTAACAAATGCAATTGTGTCTCAAGAATGTGTTCAATACCTTGTTTGTATGTCAAGTAGTCCTTCAGGTAGTGACTCAGCATGAACTGTCCATATCTAGATAACTTATCAGAACAGAATAATAAGTACTTCAGCAAGGAACCTCTTGTACTGGAAAAGATGAGCATTACTCCCTCAAGGATCTGTTCTAGTGTTGCACACATGCATGAAGGGAATATTTTTTTAATATTCTTTTCCTACATTGTCCTTAAACATCACCTAACCAACTGTTTTAAATCCATAGGTAGAATCTCTGGCTACATCCTGTCCAGAAGAACTGCAAAAAGGAAATGTACTAGCCTGGCCAGATTTCCTGCCAGGAGTTGTTGGAAGAGTGAAGATAGATTACAAGAGTATATTTTGTGCTGGTTAGAACTTTACTTCCTAGAACCCATTTTTTTATGAGCAATACTACAAGACTCTTTTATGGGGTCAAGTTAGCTTGCAGCCTTTGCTCTACTAACCTTGAATAAATTATTTTGATAATTTGACAGTTAGAACGTGCAGTCCTTCATTCTTCAAATTCCAGGGTTTTGTAACAAAAGTTCATTGAAATCTCTGACAAAAATTTATTGCTTCCTGAATTGAGATGGGAAAAGACTGAGGATGGTAGTAGATCAGAAAATAAAATCCTGCCTTTTATTCTAATAATCATTGTATTGTATTAAAATACCTGCTGCCTCCTTGCTTCTTTTTCTGTAGCTTCCTTTTCTGATTTAATATGTTGGTGATTCTTGAAACTGTTTGGACCCAAGCAGGATGTAGCATGCATAACATTTGGGAAAGATTTTTCCTGGATAAATCACATAACCAATTTATTCATTTCAGCATGTAGCTGTACCTCTTACTGAATGCATATATTCTGTTCACAGATTGTCCATCTTTGCAAGGATCCATACCACATCTGCGGGCCTCTTCTGCTGATTTAAAGCCAGGGTCAAAAGTGAGCCTTTCCTGTGACCCAGGGTTCCAGATAGTGGGAAACTCTGTTCAACACTGCCTTAACCTGGGACAGTGGACACGGCCTTTTCCCCGATGTGAAAGTGAGTTGCCTCAGTCAGCTGGCAGGATTAATAAACCCTGGTATTTATTTAGGTCCTATCACTATTCATGGTCTGGTTTTTTTTGCAGCTATCATACACTTGAATCCATCCATGTTACAGCATATACATATATGCTTAAAACTAAACTCACGTTTTGCTGAGCAGAAACTGTGTCATGAGCAGGTTATTACATGTTTTTCAGTCCATTTTTAACATCCATGGCTGATAGAAAAATTAGTCAATTTGTATCAGCAGTCTGGTACTTTCCTCCACAGTGGCATCAGGAATGTGGAAGATGCACAGATGCTAGAATATCTCTGTGATTTTTAGATGTCACTGAGAATGTCTGGTTTGAAGTAGAAGCCTTGACTTGAGTAAGTTATGACCTAATTTCTTTAAAGGCAGCAGATATTTCTGTTAGGACTTGGAAGTGCTCCAAGTTTTACAGGATTTCTTCAAAGAAACTGAGCTGTATGCATTCTGACTGCCAGGTTTCTTTTGATTCTATTATTCCTGCTCCTGCTTTCTCCTTTCCTTTGGTCCTCCTCTCTTGTGACTGCACATATGACTGCAGTTGCTTGTGTTGGAGCTGATTACATTTTTCATTTCAGCAGAATAGTAAATTAGCTTCAGAAATAGATATTGCATAATCCTAGAATTTATATGTAGTTTGGAGAAAATTTGTTAAAAATTACTTTAAAATAGTTTTATCTAAATTTTAATGTCTTCATCTTTATTCAGTTATTTGTAGCAAGTCTCATCTTCTGTGTAAATAACAGTATGCCTGTGAGTATTTACCCAAAAGCAAGTTCTGCTGAGCAGAAGGAAAGCTCACTGGCAGAGACAGCTCTGCACTTTCTTGGTGTGTGATCTGTGACAACCACCAGAATCCTGTTAGTGTTCTGATTTCTCCGCATTGGGCCAAGCAGTTTTACCTGCTGAGCACAGAACTGAGGCAGAACAGGGCTGACCTGCCACAAACAGACTGGCCTTTACTTTCAAAGTAGATGCTCCACGAGGATTTGATGAATGAAAGTTACTTGAAGATACCTATTTCGTGCTACAATGAACATTAGTCTATATTAATGGTGTAGGCCTGAAAAAGTACTGACTGAATCAGGCGCAGTGTGATCACTGTCTTCACCCACCAGGATCCTTTTTCTCTTCCTAGTGCTAAATACCCCTCAAACCCACAGATGCCTGAGAGCCTGTCATTGTTACAGGCTCTCCGGGTCTATTCCTTCCCACCAAGTACTTGGCTTCCATAACTATAGGTTTTAAATTCTTGTTGTGGAGTCCTTGCACACAGCTAGGGCACTAGGACTTGCTATATCCCATGTAGCTACAAAGATGAGCTGTGTAGCTGTTGGAATAAGTTCAAGCCTTTTTGATTGAGATAAAAATGTGCAGAAGCAATTCTGCTACAATAAATAAAAACCTCTGGTAGGCAGGTACAGGGATGTTTTCTGCTGGCACAGCTGGAATCAGTGGGATTATTTGCTATAGTCAATCTAAGGGATGCCCAGAGATGCATGTGAAGTCAGTTCCAGTCTCTCCATCATGCAGGCATCCCTCATCTCAGGCCAGGACTGTTACTCTTAGCAGTCGCTGTTGGCTACTTTTGCAGTGTTGAAACACAGCAATCCTGAGCTTGATTTTCAGCAAAGGGAAGTAACAACAACAACAAGGCAATCTCAGTTTTCCTTTTTCTTTTCAAGGATTATTTCTTATCAGAAGTGTTCTGTGACTGAAGGGCATCTGCTCAGATCTCAGCCACAGATGTCTTCTCCAGACCTAGCAAAATTTTCTTAGCAGCAACTGGAAAGTCCTGCTAAGACTCCTATTGAGAAATGCCCAGAAAACAAGACCCTCAACTAGACCTGGAATTGATTAGCTACTTCAGAAAAGGACTGGTCCCTCTAGTTAATGGGATAGTACAGCTGCAGAGAACAACATGCCATAGTGGCTCTCATGTGAATTTATTCTGAAGATGATCTGTGTTTGCTATGCTAATGTATGTGCCATCTTTTCACCAATGTTGCAGGAATCAGCTGTGGAGTGCCTCCAACTTTAGAAAATGGATTTTACTCAGCTGAGGACTTTTTTGCTGGCAGTACTATTACCTATCACTGTAACAGTGGCTACTATTTGTTGGGTGACTCCAGGATGCTCTGCCTGGACAATGGAAGCTGGAACAGTATTTCACCATCATGCCTTGGTAAGATGTGCCATACACTTGGATGCATGCACTGGCAATCTTGCACTTCTCCTGTGCCCTTAGGTTTGAGCAGACATTCATTCTGAAATTGTGGAGGCTAACCACTGTCATAGAGTCATGATCCAAAATACTCACTTTTCTGAAATACTATGCTTAGCCTTACGTGAAACCAAAACTACATTGTGTCACCTTTTTCTGTCCATCCTCTTGTATGCCCCACATCCTGCACTTATCAAACATATATAAAATTATATAGGCCTGCATTGCACTCGCAGCCTTTCTCCTTCTGTGTCCTGCAATCCTTGCATTCCGTGCTTCTGACCTGTGCATTTTGTTGCTCTCCAGTGTTTTTCAGGCAGTGTCCATGCTCTCTGACCAGGTACTTTTAGATATTTCACACATGGACAGTCTGAAAATATCAGATTTACTCACCTGAAGACTATAGATACTGCACAGGATTTCCTATCTAGTGATACAAAACATACTGCATAGCACAACAGAAACAAATTCAAGTTACTTAACAAAATACATCAATTGTAATACACAGTTTAGGCATAATTCCAGTGTATTTCTCATTATCAAGCTCTGTAATATGTTCACCATCATGACCTTGCACATTCCCAGTAGCTGGGAATGAATGTGTGGGTTAAGGTCAGCTCAAGCCCATTAGGAGTTGTCCGACATTTATACCTCATGTTGACCATGTATTTATTTCCACTCCTCCATGCTGGTCTGGCTAACTCAGGAAGACATTCATACTCTAATGAGCTCAAGGAGAAGCATTTACACTACCAGCTGATCCACTCAACTGTCAATTGATGTTGACCTAAAAGAAAGGCTACCTTCCTTAGTCCCTAACTTAATGGGCAGATCACCTCTGCCAGTGTTCTCTGAGACTTTTTTCTACTGTGGGTTTTTTTTGGTGAGTCAGACATGCCTGCCAGCAAGGAGCTGCAGCACTGAGAGGGCTGGGAAAAGTTCATATAGTTGGCACACGGTAACTTACTTGCTGGTCAGATGGGTCTGATGTGCCAGGTGCAGTGGCACAAGCTGAAAGACGTGGAAGCCTGGCATTGTACTGTGTACAGGTGTCACTGGTGTTGCAGGGCTGCATCTCCAGCCTACCTCTGCTGGAATCCACTAGCTACCTGTACTTGGATTGCTGCATCTGGTTGTACTGGATCTTGGCCATGCCTCAAATGGGAGTTGCGCAGTAAAAAACTGGCAAGATTTGTGTTTGATTTGACTCCTAATTCTTTATAGGTATAGCACTTCTCTTTTTTTTCAGTGAAGACAAGCAAAATAAATGCCCAAAGTCTTTTAGTTCCACCAAAATTCACTTTGGAGTAGGATCCATCTAGTTTCATAGCATCCTGTCGAGCAGCACTCCTTCAAATCTACAAACAGCATCACATCTGCGTCAAGGCTGTCTACATAGTTCAATTTCCACCACACTGTAGGAGTCACAGTGTTCAGAAGGAAAAAGCCTGTGCCCCACCTTCCAGCTTGCCTCATCTCTCTTAAAGCAGCGTTATGGGAAAATGAAAAACGAGAGTGGATTTGGCACCCTGACCGACCATTTACCTTCACGACTCATGCTTCAGGGAGTTGCTAACAAAACCTGATACGCCTATGCCCCGAAGCATTCCTTTTGTTTTGTTAGGGTCTGATTCACAGTGTAGTTCCACCCCAGTAGAAGCCTCTTGCCTAACAAGACATTACAGAAGAAGCAGTCATTCCAGTTCTGCTGTGCTAGCACTTTTCATTCTCCTGGTACTTGTGTAATTGGCAACTGTCTTGGTATTCCTATACAGCTGTCATGCTGCATATCAGAAAAAAACTCCTTTTCTTTACAATGTGTTCTGGTCTTTTCATGCTGATCAGATTCATCCAGCAGTGAAGAGGACACCCTCCAATTCAGTAGGTTTTCTTGCTTTTTTAACCAGTGCTTTTTTTACTGGAAATGGACAAAGGAATGGACTGTGTGTCTGCAAGGTATATCTAGATCAACAGGTGTACTGTAGCAGGGCATTTAGATGAAGAATTGTTCTACCTCTCTCTAATACTCTGAAACAAGCACATTTATAGACAGAGAGTAATCCCTGGGACTAATCACTGATGCCAGCACTTTTCAATTAGATGCTTTGAAACTGACTCTTTGCAATTTTAACTCATTGTTTTCATACCAAGGACATATCCTTACTGTCAAGATTAAAAGATTTTTATGAAATATTTTGGAGTGGTTTTTTTTTTGGTTTTTTTTTTTTTTTTTTGCTGCATTGTACCAAACTACATGGATCATAAATTATCAATTAGGATTTTTAGCTGCTAATAACATGTAAATAGTTAATTACAATAACTAACAGATTTTTAATTAACTTTACCTTTTCTGGAAACTGCAGTCACTTTTTGGGCCTAGTCTAATTCTCTTCATCAAAGATGGAGCTCTAATATTTTCAGAGTATTTCCCCTCTTGACTAAGTTTTCCTGTCTTACAAGTAGGAAGGTTGAGATAGAGAGGATTTCCCAAGCAAGAGTTTAATGCAAAAATCCTTCCTCAGAGTGTCTACACAGGCTAGTAGTAACACTAGTTACAATATCTGTTCTTTTGCAGTTTGGAAACCAGATACTTTATGTGGAAGTAGTGACTGAAAGTTAATAACATTTATCTCTGATTTTCTCATATTGTGCAATACTGTCGAATAAATTACTATTAAAATTGTAATAAAACTTCACAGTGAGTTATAAATATTTGTTTTATCATTTTTACCAATGGATGAAAAACATTATTGCAGTAAGTGATTTTTAATTATACTACTTCAAGTAATTCCTCCTGACAGTAAGACAAATTTAAAACAAATGCTTGCTACAAATAACACACTAGAGTCGTGGGTTTTGTGGGTTTGTTTTGTTTTGTTTTTTGCAGATGTTGATGAATGCGCTGTCGGATCAGACTGTGATGAGCACGCATCTTGTCTCAACACAAACGGATCCTATGTTTGCACTTGCATCCCTCCTTACACAGGAGATGGTAAAAAATGTGCAGGTATGGGAAAGAAAAACATCCAGCCAGCCTTTCCAAGATTCTGTATAGGCCAGTATCCTGCCTTCCAGTTGTGAGACAATAATTGAACCTAGGACAGGCATGCTTTCATCTCCAGGTCAGTTTAGTCTGGACAGGGCTGTGATAAAGTGTCTCCTTTAGTTTCTTGAGAAGTCACCTCTCCATATGGATGCAGCTGTCATTGGGATGCTGCTTCAAGACATACACACATACAAAAACCTTACTGCACACAGAGCACAAGACCTGGGAAGGCCACAGTGTTTCACTTCTCAGAGCAGAGCTGTGCAGTGAAGAAATACTTTAACACAGGCTTCTGAGAAGGGCTAGAGCTGCCTGTAGAAATATTAAAGAAGGTAACTTTGGATAAAGATAACTAGACAGTGGCATAAGCTGGCATAAAAGATAGCTGGGCAGCTTTCATGTTCAGGGATGGACCTGCTGGAATGAGCTTTCCCTTACAAAGGGAGAAATTGACTATAAGACGTGTTTGCTTCTGACAAGGAATGTAAACCCAATTACAGAGGGCTCTTCCATGTCAAGATTAGATAACTTGTATGAAACTTCAGTGTCTGCCACTTACACATAAAACAGAAAATACTGTAAACTAATTGTGTAAATTACTTTAGTGTTTTCCATGTGCTTTGCCTTCCTGCTTTCAGCAAATTCCCAAGGATCTCCTGTAATTTGTTCATAAGACCTGACACAAAAATATATTATTCGTAGTTTCCCTCTTCCTCCTCAGAACCCGTGAAATGCCATAATCCAGGAAATCCAGAGCATGGCCATTTACATGGGGATACTTATAGTGTTGGCAGTCAAGTAACATTTTCCTGCCAAGAAGGGTTCCAGCTGACAGGAGCAACAAAACTTACTTGTATGGAGTCTGGAGAGTGGAGCCACCCAACACCCTATTGTAAAGGTTGGTTCCTAGGGGTAATGCATGCTGAAATGTGACTAATATTAGACAGATGGAAGGAGCAAGTAATAGTGAAGAGGCTTTAGAGACCATGACAGTTTATGAAACCTTGTCCTAGCAGATCTGGATGTCAGTGTTGAAGTCTTTATTTTCTTAAGACATAAGCACGGTTGTCATGTTTGTAGTGGTTCTCTCTTACGCAGATTCTCCAGTGAGTCAGAGGTATAGACTCTGTCTAATGCAAGTATTAGAAGTGTTCTTCTAATTCTTCTCCACCCAGCCTTCCATTTTCAAGCAATTAATCACTTAAAGACCATTAACTGTCTCAGTGGATAAAAAGCAACCAGAAAGGACAGGCTGATGCATGTACATAGTCATGGTATAATAGCAGAAATTGCTTCTTCAGAAAACCAGAAAAAATGAGATGAAGCAACAGGTAAAGTGAAGAGTTGACAAAGACTGTATAAGGAAAAAACAATTACTTTGTCCATAGAGAGAGCTAGATATGGAGTCCTCTTGATAGCCAAGCATGTGGTTTGTAGAGCAGTTATAACTACCTACTTCAAATTAGCTCAGTTTCTCATTAAGGTGAATTCAGATAAAGAGTCTTAAATGTCATTTACAGATTAGTCAAGAACTCATTGTTACCTAGGGCTTTATTCTTCTTCAAATCTTTTCAAAGAAAACAAAGCAAATCCTAATTTTCTGTTCATTTTTGTTTGTGTTATATCAACCTCTCTTGTATTCCTGTCTTTTTAAAGCTATATCCTGTGGTGCTCCAGTTATTCCAGAGAACAGTGCCATTTTTGGCTCAAATTTTACATACCATAATAAGGTGGTGTACAGGTAGGAATTCAGTATGTTTGAAGTGCTGTATTAATAACTGATTGACAGTCTGGCAGCAAATAAGAGTATGGCTGAATTGAGAGATTGGTTGAAATGAAGGAGAGGAGCAAAATGGGATTAAAATAATCTAAAGACATTTGGTTATAGAGTGGCTGTTCATTAGCAGAGCTATATGTTTATTCCAGTATTACTTCTCTATTCCCTGAAAAGAAAAATGGTTTATGCAGGTGTGGATGATGAGAAAAAAGGGATGGCTGATTATGTTGTGTGTGAAAGGCTCTGTGTTTGATAGCACTTCTTTTCTTCTAATGCAGATGCAATGATGGGTACAACTTGGTGGGTGAAAAGGAAATTCTGTGCCTTGCTAGTGGCATTTGGAATCATGCTCCCCCCTCCTGTGAAATGGTGATGTGCCCTCGCCCACAGGATATCAGCAATGGAAAATACATATTCAGTGGCACAACCTACCTTTCCTCTGTATCATACACCTGTGACAATGGATACAGGTAAATGCACAAACATGCCTGAGCCAAATGCAGGTGGCATGCTTGTTAGAAGGTCTGACTTACATCTGAAAGAGAAAAAGATGAGATCATTGCTCAGAATGATAAAATACTAAAACAGAATTGGAAAAGACGTTGAGGGTCTTTGTGTATTTTATCCTGAACTGGAGCAGTTTGAAGTCACTCAAGATTTTCTATATACATATGTAATGCTTTCATTTTACCATCAAACTCATAAAAATATTTTGAATATTTGAAAAATATTTGAAAAATAGTTTTCATTATTTCTAAAAGTTCTCATGCCTCTACAACTGTAGCTCATACTATTTTTGCTATTAGATCCTTTTGTGAAGGAACTTTCTGGAAGTTACTAGTTTACTCCTTGAACCCTTGGTACTGGTAATTTATTCTAAGGTTTTGTTCTGTTTTTCATTTGTAAGCAATTATACTGCAAACACGTTTTTAACATGCTGTGTGGTTTTGAATTTTAGTTAAATGGCATGCTCTGTCTCACCCCTCAAAACTGTATGCTTTATTCCAAGCCTGTAATCCTCCCCTGAAGCATCCTGTGTCTGTAATCCCATTGACCCAAACCTTATCCCGCGCCCACTTGGAATCTCCCTGTTAAGTGTGCCGGTGGGATGAGGGTCTCTTTCTGAGCCGGCTCTCTTGACCAGGGCTTTCCTGGCCCCTCTCTCCCCCGCTCCTTCCCCTTTCCCTCCCTCAGAACCCCGGGGGTGGGACCCTCAATAAACCCCTGTCTAATGAGCACCCTGAGAAGCCGTGTGGAGTCTCCTTGCCCTGCCCGCTGCTGCCAGGGAACTCACAGCTTGGGGCGTCCCCCCAAACGCACCGCAACAGTGCTGCAGTTAAAAATTAACACATCAATGCTATATCCAAGGATGTGGCTTTACATGCAGGTCTCTGCCTCCCCTGATATCTGCTTGTACCTCTAGCAGATATATTCTCACACAAGCGATCCCTGTTTAGGGATGATTATTTTCTACATTTTCCTGCTGTAATCATTTCCTTGTCCAGATGAAGGCATGTAGGTGAGGTGTGTTCATTTGGTGAAAGTTTTAATTGCATTAGTACAAACAAATAACTCAGATGCAGCTCAGTGTAGTATTAAGTCATAGTTTCATATTGTGAGTTTATCTGCACCTCACTAAACTACGCAGTACAATGAGTTTTTTGACTGTGGACTTTAGACATACAGGCAGCAAATATCACATCAGTTTTGATTCTTTGTCGTTACCTGTCTACCATAGCTTGGTGAGAGAGATCCTCTCTCCTGTGGTTACCACTCCAGAGGAAGCCCTCTCAAACAGTGTCCATCTTATGCATTTTTTTGGATCCAATCTCTTCCTTCAAGTACCTTTTAGGTGTTTTTAAATATATTGCCACAGGTAGGCAAAGCCCTACTTCACGAAAAAGAGTCTGTGTCAAATTTTTAAAAGCATTACAGGTCAGTGTTCTTTTCCATTAACTTATTTCAGTCAGCTAAACATGGGGGTCTAATACCATTTGACACCAAATTGTAGGGAATCAGACACTCCCATGCAAGGCTCTCAGATATGATGTGGGCCCTCCAGGGAACACACAGACAGCTGACAGAGCAGCTGGAGGCAAGGGGTTTCACCCAAGACATCTCAGGGAGTATTTCACACTCTGTTCAGACATCTGAGTCACATCATCTGAATCAATCCTGTTTCCTCAGATAAGGAAATCAAAAAATACCATCAATTTCAAATGTGTGTGACGATTCACTCCTTCTTTTACTTCCTGAAGGAAATTAATACCTTTTTGTGAACAAACTTGAAATGGAGCATTTCCTTCAGTGTCCTGGGTGAAGATCATGTTTTAAGTCCTCGACTGAATCAGGTCTCAGGCAGAGGCCTAGTTGCAAGTCTCAAGACTGGCATGCTGTTGATGGCATACAAATAAATTTTTTAGGTTAAACAAATATTTATTTCTTTTGTGCTCAAAGATGGGCAAAGCTACAGCAGAAATTGTGTGTATCTGCACAGAGCATTGAAGCTCCACAAGAAATCCACCAGCTTGCTGTTCATGATGATGTGAAGACCAGCTTTTTTTAATAGCATCACAGTGTTTTTCCATGAGCAAAGCCCCTTTTCCATGAGGTTCTGGCCCCTACTGAAGACAGTGAGAAAGACTCCTTAGTCTCACTGGGGCCAGAAAGCAAAGCAGCTCTTCCTCTCTCTGTCCCTCACCCGGAATGAAATGGCAGCCTTAATAATGATCTTTGTGTCTCAGCCTTCAGGGACCTTCTGTACTTGTCTGTGCATCTTCAGGGAACTGGAACAGCACACCACCAGTGTGTGAAATTGTGTCTTGTGGACCCCCTCCTGCCGTCAAAGATGCAATCATCAAAGGAGATAACTTTACTTTTGGAAACACCGTCTCTTACACGTGTAAGGAAGGGTATGTACATTAGTGCTACTGGATTAATATTCAGGTTGAGTAAAACTGGTGCACTGTTTCACAAGTCCTTTATTACTGCACACTAATTAATTTTTACTCTTCTGTCTTAACTTTTTGGAAGCTGAATGGAATGGAGATTTTTTTGTGGGTGTTCAGGTTAGTATGAGACACAGACATTTCTTAAAGTAGTTTCAAGTGAACTAAATACACTCAGGAAGAGAAGAATAGAGAGGAATCAGGGGGAATGGTAGCACAATTCAATAGGAAACCCTTTTATTTGGAGTTACTACAGAACAAGTTCTTCTGTATTAAATTCAAGACTCTGATCATAGCAAATTCTTTATGTCTCATCAGGGTGTAAGAATACTTTTGATGCAGTTTAACCACTGTCTGTTGTGGTGTTCTAAATTCTATTTCCTTAAAATTAAGACTCTACTGAATGTATTATTTTAAATTTATTTTTATCTACTCTATGTAGAGAACTCTTCATTAAGGAGGAGGCTCAGTTTTGATGACATCAAGTATGAAAGTATAATGCTGGACTCTGATCCTGCAAGAACCTTTGCACATGATAATCTTTACAGTCTGTAAGCAGTTCCATAAAATTTCTTGGAACTGTTCTGTCTAAAAGGCAGAGCAGGTAAGCAAAGTTTTGCCAGTTTAGGTCCAAAGTGACTGGAGGATTTTCTGCTTTTTCTTGGTGTAAAAAGGTAAATTGACAAGCCAGCATTTTTCTTATAATTTGGCTTTGCAATGTTATTTGAAACATAACTGAAGCAAAGTATCCTTATTATGTTTACTAGACTGTATTATTATTTTAAAAGCTGCTTCTCTTTCCTGTGCAAGCATTTTAAATGGGGTAGGATAGCAGCATTTAAAGAATGTCACAGCTGTCTGCCTGTGACAGTGGACCATTTTAAACATTGGCACACAATAGGTTCTTTTTCTGGGGTCCAGTCATGAGGCCTTAAAAACAAATCCTGGAAACAAGACAAAACAGTTTTACAAATGTTGCTTCAAAATCTGAACAGCCTGCAGCTGGAAAGTCAATGGGGACTTTGCAGTAGTTATTGTTTCTTTGCTTTTTGTGAGAGTACATTACAGAGAAAAAAAAATGAAGAAAACAGTCAAAGGTACGGTGAGTACACTACTGCCTGTTGCATATTTAAGCAGCAGAGGTTTGAGTGGGATGATGAGCTGCACAGATTAATGCCTGTCCCTGCATCTCAGAGACAGACTGGAGAACTACAGCTACAGTATTAATGTGGTAGGATTTTATTATAAATAATTTCATTGCATTTTATTTCCAGTTAGCATTAATTTTTTATCGGCTTTCTAGAATTTTTAACAGTGTGTTTTTAGAAATAAGATGTTTTAAGATTGCTATATGCATTGTTGGTAAGAGCATCTCTGGGTAACTCACTAAGAGATTTCACTTTTCTTGCAAGTGTGAAAATAGATTGATAGGGCTAATACAGAAACCCAAAATGCCTTTCTGGGCTTTTCATCTCTTTTTTTCCAATCAGTTTTGCTAAACAGAAATAGTTTCTGAGTGGGATCATTTTCTTAAGGATTGCATGGACAATGACTGCACAATACTAAGTTTGTAGTTTGTAGTAGTTTGAGCCAAAATGGAAGTTCAGAAATGGTCATTGTGATAGACAGATGAGAGGTAATATGCACAAGGTGTGCTAGTATATATCCACCTTTGTGATACCTCATCCATGGACATGGAGGCTTTAGGATTTACCTTTTGAAGTTAATCATAGTTTTTCTAAAGCATCCTGTTCTTCTGGGGTCCTAGCAAATAAGCTCATATTGAAAGGGCTTCAGGAAATCTTAGGTAGAGTTTGACAGTGCTTTTATTTTTGACTTCCTATGTGGTTTCCTTATCCACAGCTACACATTAGTTGGCCCTGAAACCACAGAGTGCTTAGCCAGCGGCAAGTGGAATGTGAGCCACCAGCAGTGCCTGGCAGTATCCTGTGATGAACCACCCCATGTGGAAAATGCATCACCAGAGATTGGCCACCGCCTCTTTGGTGATATAGCTTATTACTTCTGCTTGGATGGTTACAGCCTGGCTGATAACTCTCAGCTGCTTTGCAATGCAGAAGGGAAGTGGGTGCCTCCAGAGGGCAGGGACATGCCCCACTGCATAGCTGATTTCTGTGAAAAGCCATCCACCGTCTCATACAGCATCCTGGAGTCCATTAGCAAAGCCAAGTTTGCAACTGGCTCCGTCGTGAGCTTCAAGTGCATGGAAGGCTTTGTTCTGAACTCGTCAGCCAAGATTGAATGCCTCCGAGGGGGCCAGTGGAATCCTTCTCCTCTGAGCATCCAGTGCATCCCTGTTCGCTGCGGAGAGCCTCCCCACATTAGCAATGGCTATGCCAGTGGGTCCAACTACAGCTTTGGAGCGGTGGTGGCTTACAGCTGCAACAAGGGGTTCTACATCAAGGGAGAGAAGAAGCGGACCTGTGACGCCACTGGCAACTGGAGTGGCAGCTTGCCCACATGCCACCCTGTGTCCTGTGGAGAACCACCACTGCTTGAGAATGGCTTTATTAAGGTATAGAATGAGTTTTCTCCTCTGCCTGGTACCATGGCAAATTGAATATATCTTCACAACTGTTGTTGTTGAGGTTTTCTTTCTTCTGTTTTGCTCTTCTGTCAAAACTGAGGAAGTATATGATTGGATAGAATAAGGAAAGGGAAAAGCGGGTGGATTTGCAGCAAATTCATATCTGAAAAGCATGAATATTTCCATGGGATTTCCTATCATAAAGTGGGTTATCCGTTAGGAGACTCCAGATGCCATATTCAACTGATTTCATTTATGTCTTATTCTTCATTTGTTTGGTTCTTGGGTAGCTTTCAAGTGCACTCTTGTATTTGAAGTACTGATGCCAGTTCACAAGCCTTGCTCTTTTCACTGCTATGAAAAAAAAATCTAATATGCAATAGATAAATCACCTTGGGATAATTTTCTTCTTTTGATGCAAGCACATTTCTTTACTGAAGTCGGAACTTTCCTTTTCTTATGAAATTAAATTGCAACAAAGTGTTTTGCTTTGGTGCACAAGGATAATATTGTGGTAAGGAAGATCAAAACCACTATTATAAAGATCTAACATTGAATTTTTGAAGCATTTTTCTTCTGAGCATCCCTCTTCCTTCCTTAAATCCAGGAATTTAAGATAAAAGGATACCAGATACCAGGGATACCAGATACCAAAGAATCTGCATTTGCTAAATTTGGAGGTGGAGGTTGACATTCCAATTCCTACATGGGTTTCCAGCAGTACTAGCAACAATTTCTGTTCAGACTCCCACACAGATGCATCTTCTATTTAATGCATATCACTCTGTTTTGTCTTTTTTAGGTAGGATCACTCCATATAGTCATTACAGATAGAGAAAAATTTTAATACCTCAATAAAGCCCAGACTGCAACTTTGAGGTGCTCCTCAACTTTGAGGTGCCTGCTCAAGGCCCTGCAGCTGCACATGTGGCATTTATAAATGTCTCCTAGTAGCAGTAGATTTGAGGGCTCCAACCTTAGATACACATAGAAGCTAAAGAATCGTGACAATAGGCCATTTGATGTTAGCTTCCTTTCCATCTTCCTTTCCACTCCACACCTACTTTGGTCTCATGGGTCAGGAAGGGAGAAAGCAGAAGAATTATTTTCTAGCTTTTACCTTTTAAGCCTTAAATTTTCTGTTTTCTTTTGAAAGTGGCCTCAGATTACCTGAAAGTAGAGTGCATTATTTGAGGCAAGATATTTTGTGCCAGTTACTTGCCTTCATTCCTTCTGAGACAGCCTTTACTGCTGTCAGGGATTCTACAAGCTAGACCGGGAGAACACAGGAAATTAAATCCATCTCCTATTGCCCAAATCATGCATCTTCATTTCAGACATGTCTCTGTCTTAACTGTTTCCCAGGACACCACTGGACACTTCTTTGAAGATCAGGCAAATTATCAGTGTGAATCTGGCTACCAGATGGTCGGGAGCCCAGTGTTTATCTGCCAAGCAAATCGACAATGGCACAGTGAATCACCTCCTTACTGTGCTCCCCTCAGCTGTGGAAAACCACCATCCATCCAGCATGGCTACTCCAAGGGAGAAACTTTTGATATGGGCTCCAAAGTTGAGTTCTTCTGTGATGAAGGCTATGAGCTGATAGGAGATGTTTCATGGACCTGTCAAAAGTCTGGGAAATGGAGCAAAAAGCAAAGCCCCAAATGTGTGCCAACAAAATGTCCAGAGCCACCTCTGGCAGAAAATCAGCTTGTCTTGAGAGAAGTGTCTTACCAAGTCGGTGTTGTACAGTTCTCCTGCAAGGAGGGTTACGTTTTGCATGGCTCCTCTGTACTGAAATGCTTGCCCTCCCAGCAGTGGAATGATTCCTTTCCCTTCTGCAAGGTTGCACAGTGCTCTGCACCTCCCTATATCCCCTTTGGGGACCCCTTGACTTCATCCCTTCATTTTGGCAGCACTGTGAAATACGTCTGCGTGGATGGGTTTTTGCTGAAGGGTGAGTCCACCATCAGATGCCGGGCTGATGGCTCATGGAGCTTGCCTTTGCCAGAATGTATTCCCGTGGAGTGTCCTCAACCAGAAGAAATTCAGAATGGCATAGTTGATGTGCAGGGCCTCACCTTCCTTAGCACAGCCCTGTACACATGTAAACCAGGTTTTGAACTGCTAGGGAACACAACTGTCCTGTGTGGAGAAGATGGACAGTGGCTTGGGGGAAAGCCAGTTTGCAAACCTATTCAATGCCCAAGGCCTAAGAAGATTCTCAATGGAAAATACTCATTCACAAATTTCCATTACGGGCAGACGGTTAGGTATTTCTGTGACAGAGGTTTCCAGCTCCAAGGGGAGGAAACACTGAGATGCCTAGAAACAGGAGAGTGGAGTACAGAGGTTCCCTCTTGCAAGGCCATAAATTGTCAGCCCCCTCAACCCATAGAGAATGGCTTTGTGGAGGGTGCAGATTATAGCTATGGGGCCATGGTCATTTACAGCTGTCTGCCAGGCTTCCAGCTGTCAGGCCTTGCCATGCAGACCTGTGAAGAATTGGGGTGGTCTAGCTCTACACCAACCTGCCTTCCGACAGACTGTGGCCTGCCTCCTCATATTGACTTCGGAGAGTACATGCAGCTGAGACATGGGGAGAGACGTTCTGACCAAGAGGGTGCTACAGAGAACCCCTCCCTTTCACATATGTTGCTGTCTGACAACATGAAGGACTTCAAAAGCTCCTTGAAGGAGGACAGTGCAATGCAGCTCACCACTTTCCTTTTTGGAACTATCATCTTATACACCTGTTACTCTGGCTATGAGCTGCTGGGAAACCCTGTTCTAGCTTGCCAAGAAGATGGGGCTTGGAACGGCACTGCCCCTACCTGTGTTTCAATAGAGTGCACCTTGCCATCCCCTCCGGAGAACGGTTTTTTGCACGTCACAGAGAACAGGCTCGGCAGTGCAGTGAGGTACTCCTGCAGGCCAGGATTCACACTGGATGGCTCTGACACACGGCTGTGTTTGCCAAGTCGGCAGTGGAGTCACACTGCTCCTTACTGCAAAGCAGTAACGTGCAATTCACCTACCCATCTTTTGAACGGGAAGATAAGAGGGGAAAACTACACATATGGGAGTGTTGTCTATTATGAGTGTGATCCTGGTTACCAGTTAAACGGCCCCACAGAGAGAAGATGCCAAGAGAGCCAGAAATGGGATGGCAGTGAACCAATCTGCATTCCTGTTTCCTGCAGCCCACCACCAGTTTTGGAGAATGGTCAGGTAACTGGTGAGGACTACACGTTCCAGAGACATACAGAGTATAGTTGCAACAAAGGTTTCCTGTTAGTTGGGGACAGGAGTAGAGTCTGCCTTGCAAATGGAAGTTGGAGTGGAATCACTCCAGTTTGCAAAGCTGTGACCTGCCCTGTGCCTCTGCCTCTTCCCAATGGGAGAACTACTGGCTTAGATTTCAACTTTAATAAAGTGCACTATCACTGCGACGACGGCTATACCCTGCAAGGACCATCTACACTTACCTGTCAGAGCGATGGTACCTGGGACTCAGAAGCACCACACTGTGAACCAGTCATTTGTGGACCCCCTGAAGACATCTCCCATGGCTTTCTGAATGGCTCAGCCTTTACTTTTGGGGAAATTGTCCACTATATATGCTTCCCTGGTTATGAGCTGCATGGCAATCCCTTAAGGCAATGCCTATCCAATGGCTCCTGGAGCGGAAGCCTTCCATCTTGCCTACCCTGTCTGTGTCCTACACCCCAGATTCAAAATGGGGTCATTCTTGGTACAGATTTCAGCTGTGGTGTAAGTGTCCAGTTTCAATGCCTGGAGGGCTTCAAACTGCTGGGACCTCCTGAAGTCACCTGTGAGGCAGCTGGCAAATGGAGTTCTGGGTTTCCTCGCTGTGGACTGATTTCCTGTGGTGCTCCACCTATCATCCCCAACGCATTTATCAATGGGAGCAGCTCTGAAGATGAGAATACAATCATCTATACCTGCTTGACAGGTTTTGTCATGAAGGAGGGTCCAGAACTGACTTGTGTGGAAACAGGTGTGTGGAAGAAGCCATACCCAAGCTGTGAGCTCTTAAGCTGTGGCCCACCACCATCTATTCCAAATGCAGAGGTTTTTGGGAGCACCTACACCTATGGAAGTAAGGTCCAGTACAGGTAAGGATGATGCTGCTACTGTTTTCATTAAAAGTCTCTGAAGGAATGAAGATGGAATGTTTATGTACCCTCAGTTAGTGCAAGTTTCTACATAGTCAGATTGACAAAGCCCACATTACCATGCACTTTATAAAATATTATTTGGACCACTCAGGAAAACTACAGAAATGCATTTCAGCCTGTTGGGCTGGCACCTCAACTGACTTTAATTTCCCATTTCCATTTGCTTTCTTATTCTCCTCCTCTGAAGCACAGGTTTCAACATATAGGTTTTGTTAGCAGGTGACAGCAACAGTCAGCAGGGTGTGCAGCTTCTCTCCTCTTGGCATTGCATTTATGGTTTCCTTCTGCTTCAGGTGTCTCTTGTAATACAAAAGGCTTGATATCCCGATTATCCCATTTTCTGCACTGCAGCGCTGTACTGTCTAGAGCACTGGAGCAAGTTACTCCTTTGTCAGATATGAGAAACGGGTTTTTTGTTAATTTTATGGTTTTGTTAATTTTGTAATTTTTGTGAAGTGTATACACTGCAGATCTCTTTCTCCAAGATGAAGAAAGCCAAAGAGGAGTTTAATTTTTGATGGTAAAAGTAAATAATGGTATGGGACAGAACTGGGACAGAGATAGCAGGTGGGTGAATTGAACAGTATCAGTCATTCCCATGCATCTTTAATAAGGTGAAGGGAGGACTTTTGCTCTCCACTTATAAACCCACTAGTGCAAGCCAGTTGAGTTGTTCTTGGTAAAGTACCATTGAGTCACCTTTGAGTGTCTAAGCAAATGGTCTGTGGTCAGGCTAAGGCTTGGTTTATTTTCTTGTGAGATCATCTTTAGCATTGCTTGGTGCTGTCACACTCTTTACTTCAGCAAAGGCCCTTTTATCAAACAGATGGGCAGCACAGAGACTGCACTAAAACTTCCACTACTCTCTGCGTACTAAAGCCACTGACTCATTTTCCATTGTGATGCTACAGCAGCATGAAACAACTGGAAATGAAATGTGAAGTCTCCAGCTCTTACAATAGGATGAATTCAGTCCAGACATACTTCTTACAGACTTAGCTTAAAATAATAGAAAAATCTCAAGATGTACTTGTTAACAACTAATGCTGAAAAATTACTGTCCTGACTTTTTAATTTTTGGGTCATTCCTAGCTGTGTCTCTGTGGTCAGGTCTTCATGCTGTGTTGCAGATGTCTGGAAGGGTACACAATGGCGACAGACGTGGATGTATGCACTTGCCAGGAAGATGGACAATGGTCCCCTCAAAGTATTTCCTGTTGCCCCAGAAAGTGTCCCCTTCCAGGAAATATCACCAATGTAATCACATTTGGGAACAACTTCACTGTCAACACAAGCATCACTTTGTCATGTGTAGAAGGCTACACTCTGGTGGGAGCAAGCACATCTACATGCAAGGTATAGTTTTATTAGCACAGTTTTATTCAGCTGGCCTTCTTGAATTCAGAAGTCCTTCTTATATCTTCCTTACCTTTTGGCCTTAACTGCACGCAACAACAAAATTCAAAGCATATTCTGCAAAATATAGTGTGTTTAGTTGTTTCCCAAGAACAATTATTTGTTTTCTACGTATAGACTTCCAGAACTAGAAAATTTTTATTTCTTCTTCCATCAAAAGCTGAGGTAGTCTTTTAGAAAAGCATTCATTTTATCACATGCAAGGCATTAAATTATGGGAGATTTTAAAAAATTATGTCCAGGATTTCTAATGTATTTTGAGGATTGCATGCAGAGCTTTATTTCCAGAATAACAGGCTGCGGACATTTTAATCCACTGTACACCTGTAGAAACTTGAATCCTCTGTTAAAGAACAAACATCTTAATCAATTTTACTGGTAATCTCCTGTCACATTAGGACAACTTCATCTTAAGTTTGTAAATAGACTTTTAAAGTCACTAGATATGCTTGTATGAGAAAAAATGAGATGTATGGGTTTGCAGACTAAGTCTTTCTTATTAAATGTTTTCCCCTCATTTTGCTGTTTCAAATATCTGTAGAAGTAGTAGTTGTTGTCTTTGACAAGTTTTCTTCAGGTATCAGACTTCCCTTACTGAGTCAGAGAAGGCTGCTAAAGCACTTAGTCATGGTGTTAGACATTCAACCAGGAGAGAAATACAAAACATGTAATCAGGCAGATGTAATTTTTGTTCTTCTGATGTGTTCCCTGAGTGATTAGGTGACCTTGCACCAGTGAACTTGCTTTTCTAAGCTTTTTTTTTCCCATTTTATTTTTTTTGTTCCTTCTGTCTCTTAAATCTCAAGCTAAGTGTTCCTGACAAAGATAACTCCAGTCTATGTTAACCTCTTAAAAATATTACTTAAATTACCAAGTTTTATAAAGGATTGAACAGATAATATTATATCTGTACACCCACAGCAACTGGATGCTCCTACTATGATTTTTCTTTTTCAATTAGATATAATTGCACATATAAAGCAGTACTCTTACATATCTAATTACATTTCTTTTTCAGGAAAATGGTGTTTGGGTGCCACCATTTTCTGATGACATCTGCAGTCCTGTGTCCTGTGGAACTCCAGAGTCTCCAGAGCATGGATTTGTGGTTGGCACTAAATACAATTACAGAGATGTGTCTCTTTATAAATGTGACTCTGGCTATGAATTACAAGTAAGCAAGCTCAATTCTCCAACACTCTAAGCCTTGAGTTCTCATTTTCAGTTCCTGAGTGATTGCTGTGGACTGCCTCATTATGACACCATAGATGCTGAGTGTCTGCTGGTTTTGCTATTGTCTGTAGAGAGTTCATGGTATGTTTGGGGCAACCTTTGAATGGCTTAAGGGTATAGTTGAAGAAAATATAAGAATCCTGTTCAGAGGTATATGTCCAGCAGGTATGTTGCAGGATTTCAGTTTTCTTAACTGAAGTCCTCTGCAAATACAGCATTACACATGTTTGTGACCATAAGCCATAAGTCACAGAAGAGTTAATTTCTCAGGTTCTTTAGCCAGAGTTAGACGGCCTTTTTTTTTTTTTTTTTTTTGGGGGGGGGGGTGTTTGCTTTTGTTTTTGTTTTTTTGTTTTGTAGTGTCCCAATCATTATATCTGTGTGCCAAGAGCTGTATCTTCCAGACTTAAAGTTCCTCATAAACTCCACTGCCCTCAGTTCTATGACATTGCTAGATGGTATTAAAGTGATAGATCAAAGGTATTCAGTTTTGCTCAATGGCAGCTTTATTCCCTGATGCAGGAAGAATCAAAGTTCTTTCCTGTCCATTGTTTTTATTACAGCTTTTATCCCCACCTGAGCTCTGAAACAGCACTGCTTTCCCAGGATCAGGATGCAGGCTAGCAAGTTCAGAGCTGCATCAGGGGTGTTTTCAAAAGGCACAGTGAATTCTGTTGCTGAGGCACAGCATGATCTCCACTATCCCCAGGTGATGAGTGAGATATGAGGTGGTGAGATGTCTCCAGAACAAAGGCTGGCTCTTAATGCTGGTTTTGTGAAGGCCAAGCAGACAGCAGGACTGCACTTCTTTTGTACTGTTGTAACACCAGTAACTAATTAAGAACTTCATGCATGTAAAATCACCCAGTCAGAAGTTATTCCACTCAGACAAGTTAAAATATGAGTTTGGAGAATGCTTAGGTGACAATTACTTTAGTTTTCATTATATCGTCTAATATGCAGTATCACTGGGGATGAAGGTGTTTAGACAAAAGATAGAGTTGCTGTTTCAAATAATTCTAGGAAGCAATAAACCAGTTTTGTTACATAGTAATAAGCTCTTCCAAGCTTCGTAATCCAGTTTCGCCACCTAGTGTCAAATTGTGTCCCCGGTGTAGAAGTCCTGCTTTTTTCCTTCGGGAAGCAAAGTCCATTGGGTGTGATGCTGTACAACATGTCAAACAGCTGCTCTTTATCGATAGGTCAGCTTTGTAATAGAAGTACATTACAGCAAGGGACATAATTAAATATTGTTCTCCATGTCTCGGAATAAAATAATAATTAAATCCTGGGCTATTAGGCTCCCCACAAAACTTGTATGTAAGAAAGAAATAATGTAATTTATAGGCAAATATAAAGAATGAATGTTTGGGATGTGATTAAATCAGCATATCATTTTTATCAAACACAAGCTTGTACAGTTGTTGAAAAAATTGCTAGTTGAATTTCCTATGAGTCCTGAAAGGAGAAAATTTGTCATCATAACATATTCCTAGGAACAAGGATAAAACTGACAATAAATATGATACTCCAGAGATACAAGGACAAAAGAACTAACTAGCCCCACAAACTTTTGGTTTAGAAAGAACACCCATCATTTTGCAGAAAGTTCTGCTATAAACTCTACTAATAGACTTGGGCTGTAGCACTTCATTTTCTCTTTACATGGGTGGCACATGGCGAAAAAATTCCTCACCTTGCTGGATATTAAATATGATAGGAGAAAAGAGTTAACTAAAGCAAAGTTGTTCTTTGATCATTTTCTATTGTTTCACAGGGTGATGCAGAACGGACTTGCCAAGAAGACAAGCTCTGGAGTGGCACAGTACCAGTATGCAGAAGTATGTTCTACCTGAATATATCACTTAATGTTGGTCAAGGGTGATATCACACAATAGAAATCACTAATGCTCATTTTGCTTTATAACCCATACTGTCTGCATTTACCTAAACATTTCAGTAAGTACCACTGGTAACAACTGGAAAGGACAGAATTGCTGGTGCGTGCAGGTAGCAGTGTGAAGAAAATATCTACACCTTTCTGCCTTGCTTCTCTGCAGAGAGCTTCCAGGTTTAAATAGTTCTGACACTTGAGGTCACGCGTTCTGCGGTTACTAAGGACCTCTGAACACATTAGTTGCCAGGAGTTACAGGTATTTAGCATCCTCCAATGTAACTATGTGTATATCATCCTCAAAGGCGCTTCACTTCTCTGAGATGTCCTTGATTGCAGCTCTGAAATAGGAGTTTCTACACAAATGCTTATACTGATGAGTTCACCTGTTGGCTGAAAGAGGCAACAGTTTCCTGAGGCTTCCTGCCAGCACAGTCACAACAGATTTTTTGCTTTTAGCTTGAAGTGGAAGCACCAAGTATGATTCTATTCTGCTACTTGGGGGCAAATTCCTGGCAATGACCAGATAACTGCTGTGTTCTTTCCTGTTTCTCAGAGTAAAACCTGTGGAGGAGTGGTGAACAGATCCATTTTGTTTGATTGGGAAGTATTGCTTATATTACAGGAATATCATGTGGACCTCCAGACATGATAGAAAATGGATCTGTTCAGGGAGAGGAGTTCCTATTTGGCAGTGAAGTTTTTTACAGCTGTGACCCCGGCTTTGAGCTACAGGGGCCAAGCAGAAGGATTTGCCACGTTGACAAAAAGTGGAGCCCTTCTGCACCTACATGCACGCGTAAGTAGTAAACAGAGCAATGTGATGTCCAGGAAAGCTAGGGCAGGAGGAAAGTGTTCTGTCTGGCTTCCTCCCTGTCTTTCCCTCCAGCAAAGGGTCTGTGAGAGGTGGAGTCAAAGGAAAAGCCTGCAGAGAAGTTCTTATGGGCAATACCTCTCTGATCAGAAGCAATCTCCTTTTGGCACGTTTAAATGGCATAAACAGAGAGAGAGTTGTGCTGAGGTCAGTAGGGTGGCCTGTTGTATCTGACCTGCCTTGAATTATGGTGTGCAGAGCCTTGGACATGTTCACCCCTGCCATGCCAAAGCAAGTATATCCTGGCCACTCAGTATTCTGGATACCACATCTGTGCTCCCTAGGATCAAATCTTGGCTCTCTATCAAGAAAATAACTAATTGGGGTAGCTTAGGAAGAAGGATTTATTACTTTTTTCATACAACTTATAAATAAAATGCAAATATTTTTAGTCTTTACCAATAAATAATGTTCCATCTTTTCTTGCTGATGTCATAGTTCTATGCCTTGCATTCTTCTCTCTTACCTTTGATGAATTTACTTGGTCTTCACAGTGTGGGACAGGGGTCAAAATTCTTCTTAACTACTGCCATGGTTCTTGAGCACATTTTGAGATCATCTTCCCGTGTAAGAGCATAAAGAGGACTGAAAATGCAGCCTCAGGCATGCACAGAAGAAATATTCTGTCTCCTCTGTTGGTTTGAACATACCTCATATTTTATAACACCACCAAATACATATAGACACACTTTCAGGTGTCTGCAGTGTGAACCCCAGGAGAAAGGGCATGAAAGGAATTGTATAACTCTTCCCCATGTAACAGTTCACAGCTTCTTTCTTGCTGTCTTTCCATTAATTCAGGGTAAGAATAGAGCTATCAGATGGTGTGTGACTCAGAGAAAAAAATAGTCTTCATTGTTTATAAAACACGGAAGTTTTCTTCTCTCCTAGAAATTACTTGTGGGCTTCATCCCTTCATTGAAAAAGCAGAGGCCATTTCTACTGGAAGCACATACAGAAGTAATGTAACCTTTGTGTGCAGCTCTGGATACCATCTTGTTGGGCCCCAGAATATTACATGTCTTGCCAATGGGAGCTGGAGTAAGCCCTTGCCATTGTGTGAAGGTAAATGTTTGGTTTTGTTTCCTGGAATATTCCAATCTGGGATAAGCAATAGCTCCTCTCTTATGCATGCATATCATATAATCCAGAGACTGAATTGGTTTTGAGAAATGATTCTGTAATGTGGGGTTTCTGGAGAATCTATCAGAGGCAAGAAAGAATGATTTCCATCTTTCTGCCCTACTGGCCCCAGTCTGAAGTCATAAATGTACCCTCACTTCCCCATTTTGTTGGGGCTTTTATCTGTTACCAGGAGGAGCTCCTTTTCTAGGCTGGGTACATTTCTTTCCCAGGGTTAGTGAATAAATAAGTCTGTGGTGACTTTAAACATATTATGTTATTAATTCAGGAAATCTTTGAAGTCCAGGACTAAATATCAATTAATAAGACCCCTTTCCTTTGCAGAGACCAGATGCAAAATTCCAGTTTCCTTGCTGAATGGGAAAGCAATTTATGAAAACAATACAGTTGGCAGTACAGTAACATATCTCTGTGAGAAGGGATACAGCTTGGAAGGAGAACCAGCAGCAGAGTGCACAAGAGATGGAAGATGGAGTAATCCCTTGCCTCTCTGTAAACGTGTGTGTTTGCTTTGTAATGGAAAACTTTTTTTGCTGAGAAGCAACAAGGACAGTTACTGATACAAGTTAAAGCACTGATTTCTCTGTGTGTATTTTGTGACAGTAAAAGAACAAGCTGTCTTCTGCATAGGTCCCTCTAGTTGGAAAGATGACATAAAATGGAGATATTATTATATCAACCACTTGATATCTAGTAGAAGCAGGTGAGAGAATCATTTGGTGGAGAAGGCAAAAGTGAGACTTCATTGTTGTCCACAAGTGACATATTGACAGGGTGTAAAGGAAAAAGATTCTTCTCAGAGTTGCACAGTGGTAGAGTGAAATGCAATGCACACTAGTTGCAATAAAGGAAGCTCCAGTGAAGTTTTTGAAGAAACTTTTAACTATCAACAGAGTCAAACAGAGGAACAGAAATCCAGAGTTATAGAGTTACTCAAATTTGGAGTACCCAAATGAAGTTACTCAAACTCCAGCCATAGAGTTACTCAAATTTAACTCAAATTTCTGATTGGGTTCCATAGCAACTTCTGACCTAGTTGGCCCTCCTTAGAGAAGCAGGTTGGACTTATGGCTGTATAAATTCTTCTGCTATTCTGTGAAATAGTGTGTTATGTACATGTGCACTGTATCCACACACCCAAAATAGCCTCTCTTGTTGCTGTATATGTCTGTAACTAACTTCAAGACCTAGTGTCATCTTAGGATGGTTAATTTAGACATTTAAATTTTGTATTACAATTTATTCATTTTAGTATCAAGAAACTGATATAAATCTCTGTTCTTTATAGAGCCAATATTTTCCACATTGGTGATGGGATCAATAGACCATGCAAAAATAGCTCAGCAAGTTTACAGCCAGCAATAAATAAAATTAGAGAGATTCTAAACTCTAATGAATGTCACAATAAGTCTCTAATCAAACATCTGAATTTTTGCTGTTCTCTATTGGTCCAGCCCCCCTATTGGTCCAAACATGAAGTAGACAAATCTGGTTCTCTTTTATAGAAAGGTTATGGCAAACAGGAAGGACAAGAGAGAATGGTTTCATGCTAACAAGTAGGATATTTCTCACTTACATCCTTAGAAAGTCCTCTCCTAGTATCAGCAGAGCATTGGTAGCAAGCCATGTGACAGCAGTGAATTAGAAATCTTTTTATTATTATTTTATGACCCAAATCTCATAATTTCAAATCACATTACAAATTGGCCTCACATACAGCACCCATTTCTATTGCTTCTCATGTGTTTTAGGTTTGGAATTTGCAGAAACTATTCTAAAGTGGTTTCTATTCCTTCCATCTCTTTTTCTTCCCTTCTTCTTTCCCCTCACACCCTTACTTTGAACAGCAAACCCTTGTCCTGTGCCTTTCATAATCCCAGAGAATGCCCTCCTGTCAGAGGTGGATTTTCATGTTGGCCAGAATGTATCCATCAGGTGTAGGGAAGGCTACCAGCTGAAAGGGCAGTCTGTGATCACCTGCAATGCTGATGAGACCTGGACTCCAGCCACAGCTAAGTGTGAAAGTAAGTAAAAGACACACTGTTCCACAGGGATTGGTACTTTCCAGGGGGCTCTTAAACTCTAGAGAAGAGCTGTGTCTTCTTTCTTTCTAACAGTTATTCCTTTAAAAGAACTCAGAATACATCCATGTGGGTTGGTGCTTCAACAGTATTCATCCTACTATTCAACGGGCCCTTCTGTAAATGTATTCTTAATTTACCTTTTGCAAGCCCTGGAGCTGGGTTGGTTGTTGGATACCCTAAATACCCTGAGAATGATTCCCATGAGATTATGGGTGATGAGACAAGAGTTGCAGAAAGACTGTGTATTGTATTTATTGATACTCACAGAAGGCAAGCATGTTGGAAAGCCTTTTGACTTCTTACAAGCAATACTGTTTAGGCTCATGGGATCACAGAATGGCTTGGGTTGGAAAGGACATTTAAGATCATCTAGTTCCTACCCCTCTGCCATGGGTAGGGATGCCATTCATTAAATCAGGTGGCTCAGGGTCCCATCCAACCTGGCCTTGAGCACTTACAGGTTTGGGGCATCTGCAGCTTTCTTGGGCAACCTGTTCCAGCACCTCATCACTGTCTGGGTATCTAAATTAAACGTGTCTTCTTTCAGTTTAAAACCATCACCTCTTGTTCTCTCTATCCTCCCATATAAATACTACCTCCTCTTAATAAGACCCCTTAAGAAACTGGAAAACTGCACTGAGGTCTCCCTGAAGCCTTCTCCTAGATCCATGCTGAATAACCCCAGCTCTCTTTACCTGTCTGGGTAGGAGAGATGCTGCATTCCTCTGATTATTTTTGTGTCCCTTCACTGGACCCACACTTTCTTGTACTGAGAGCCACAGAGATGCATGCAGCACTACAGGTGTGGTCTCACAAGGGCAGAGTAGAGTGAGATAATCCCCTTCTCACCCTGCTGGTCGCACTTCTTTTGATGCAGCCCAGGATTCAGTTGGCTTTCAGGGCTGCATCCAAAAAATGCAGCTGTTGGCTCATGTCCAGCCTCTCACCAAAAAGAACCCCAAGCCCTTCTCAGGCTGATCTCAGTGGCTTCTTCTCCCAGTCCATATTCATGCTTGGATTTGCCCTGACCTGAGCACAGCACTTTGCACTTGGACTTGTTGAACATCATGGGGGTTCTCATAAGCCCACTTTTTACACTTGGACTCCATTGCTGATTTACCACCAGAGGTGTGTCTGTGGCACCTCCCCTGGTCAGCATTGTGTCCAAAGTTAAAACTTGTGTCATGCAGGCTCTGCTGGTCACCAACATCTGGATGGTTTCTTTTGTTTAGAGATATCTTGTGGTCTCCCAGCTCATGTAGAGAATGCTCTGATTCGTGGTAGCTTCTATCAGTATGGAGACATGATCACCTATTCATGCTACAGTGGGTACATGCTGGAGGGGCCCCTGCGGAGTATTTGTTTGGAAAATGGAACATGGACAACACCACCTACATGCAAAGGTAAGTATTTTTTATTAACAGAATGATAGCTTAATTTGCCATAAACACAGATGTGTCATCCTAGGTGCAATAAAAATGAAAGTGAAATTTTTGCTAGTTTTAGTACAGTCATAGTTCCACTCAGGGCATTTAATTTCAGGTTATTGCTTTATTTCCAAGTTAAAAAGAAGGCTTCCATATTTTTTTCTTTAGTCCTAGCTAGTCTTAGAGTTTCTTTTGCTACAGTGTTGTATCCCACACCTAGGATCTTTTCTCCTGACATCTTTTGTGAGAAAGTGACAGAACTAGTCCTCTTCCTGACAAGGTGAGCTGTTTCAGATAAGCATTGCCAGTCAGTTGTTCACAGGCAAAAACTGAACACTGCAGAAACCAAAACAGAACAAATGGTTTCTTAGCCCTCACTATGTTTAAAGTGTAGCAGCTCCTGAAATTCAATTTGCAATAAATAAGAGGTAGATTGATATAGCTCACTAAATAATACATACTGAGGACTCTAGAAAATTCATAGATTTAACAATATACTAGGCTTTCTACACTTTGCATATCAGCAGGTATTTGTAATTTCTTGGTCTGTTGAGCTAAACCATTCACTTTTTTAAAGCCAAGAGTTAACTTTTCCATTTAGAAGATTCAAATAAATAAAAAGCTTTAAACATAAAATGGGGGGAACAAAAAACTGAAGAGAAAATAAACTCAACAATAAAAGACATATATAAGCATATTCAAATACTCATTTAAAGCCATGGATGAGGCACAGCAATAGAGTTCAGGGTCACAGGGCTTTGGTAGAAAAGGTCTTTCCATCTTCCCTTTCCATGTCAGAAGCTCGGCTTGCCCTCTACTGCTGAGTAACTGTGGAGCAGGGAGTAAGCTGCACCCTGAAGTCTTATTTCAGACTGTGGAACAGCCACCATGACAAATTGAGCATTAGGTATTCTATTTAGAAAGCAAAAAACCTTACTACACAACAGTGGCCAGTCACAAGCAGCCACATTCCTCTTCACACAAAAAAAGAAAAGTTCAAGGACACTCACCTGGGAACACCAGAGTCATTATTAGAATTGTCAAGTCTTCCTCTCCTGCAAATCTCAGCTCCCCATGTCAAAATACAAGGAACAGTTTTTGCTTCCTCAGAGAGATTCTATTTAAGTCAGAAGCCATTTGGTGATAGAGGATTCTATACTGTGCTAATCATGGACCCTCATCAGTTTTTTTATATTAATTCTGACAGCAAAATATTATGAATGCTGACACCTAAACAAGTTGAGTTACCCTACTCTATGAAAGCAGGCACTCACATAAATTCCTGTATCTGATAGTTATAACATCTTGCCTAAAAATCATGAAGCATTTTGAGGACAACCAGAGCCAAAGAAGAGGGCTTGCAACTCCTGAATATTTCAGGACTAGAGTAGCTTTTCCCGACAAACAGGTTTGTCTTGAGTTTGTGACTGTGGCTTGCCATTGGCATGAACACTTACCCATCATACAGCCAAGTAGAGAAGATTTGAATGAAAGCAACTGAGTTACTTCAGTTGACATAATGTATCCAAAAGTCCTGTTAGAAATTTGCACTTGCAAAGTACCAGGCTTTTCTAAAACGTTTGTATTTCTAAACTGTGATGGCTACAGAATTCAAGGGATCTTTGCAAAATAGCAACTTTACCTAAGCTAGAATTCAGTAGCAAAATTATTTGTTCCAATTGTAACATTTGGATTGTTCAACTGTCCTTTTGATATCACCAGCTTTGCTTTTTATCCTTTATATCATGGGATGCCATTGTCTGCTAAGAAAGGTTCATGTCACTGACCACGAGGAACCAAGAAGGGCTGATCTGCAAAGCAATGTCAAACATTCTGTTTGCAACACTGCAATATCTACTGGGACTATACAGAGAAATAAGTATTAGGGAAAATTATTCCCAAAAAATGCAGTGAAGAGGTAGACACATGATGAAGGTGGAAAACAAGGCAGAATAACCTGTGTATTAAGGGAGGGGAGAAACAATTTCTCTCCTCTTTTCTAAAAGGGGACTTTAAAAGAACTAAAGATGTTTCTGAAAGGACTGTCCTGCATTTTCATGACACATGTCAAAGTGATCTTTGAAAACTGCTTTATAATTCATGTGAGTGATTTTCCTAACAAAAGTCCTACAGGACCCAAGCCTTTGTGGTCTACATCAGAAACTACATGAAAGCACTCTTTGTAATGACTCATGCTGCATTTCTTGCTTATGGCTTTGTGAGTTGATTATTAATGTTTTCTAAGCCTGCTTGAAACGTTCTGTCCCAGTTGAACAGGTTTGTTAATGTAAATATTATAATTAAAAAGCAGACTTCTTTGGAGGAGCTCTCACCACAGCTGCGCTTGCCTGAATCGCTGGTTAGAGGCTGATGGCCAGATTCTGATCTGAGTTTCAGGAGTGAGAAGTATTACCCTGGATCTGGTGATTGTAAATATCTGCAGGACTCATTAGGCTGCACAGATGCAGACAGCCTACCTGACTCCAGTTTCGTCTTTCTGAAGTGCTCTAAAACTCTTGTCTGTTTGCCCTCTTTACATCTTGATGACTGTGAGTGGTCCATGTGGAGCTGTCAACAAGAAAGTTTGTACCCTATCAGCAAATAAGAACATTATGAGAGGGAAGCTGGGCCTGAGGAAATTATTCACTTTCAACCACAAGAAGCATTTTGCAAAGCTGAAAACAGATAACAGAATTTATTTTCCCCCTTCTGACACATTTGACTTGCAGCAGTGTGATGCTTTTGTGTCCTGTGTAGATAAATTTACAAGGGGATGTCAAAAGATTGATACCACGGATGTGAGATTTGTTACCATTAACTGAAGTCACAATTGATTGTTTCTATTCTCTCCCCAGCACATCAGGACTTCATTTGCTTGCTTTAACAATAGGAGGGAAAAAAAAAAAAGTCTCAGCTTAACTTCCAGTCCAGTTTCACAACTAGGACCTGGGCAGAAACCCAGGAAAAGTCTATCACTATCTGACATCTGACTGCTGAGTAGCATGGAGTTATCATCCAAAGCAATTTTTGTAACTCATGAATTATCTGCACCTTCTACATTGACAGAGAGGGAAAATGCATTTCAGAGACCTTATTTCATGGGCTTTAAATTTAATATGGGATCTCATTTATACATTAATCTTTTAGCTCACATCCCATTGTACATTCATGGAATATTGTTTAAGTGGTGTAGCTCACACAAAGCTTTAAATGGTTCTTCCATTGCAGAAAAGAAACCTGTTTGGCACACTATTCTGCTTTAGTCAACACCCAGAGACAAGCTGTCTGTGTAGTAACAGATACTTTTACAACAAAAAATTTCCAAAATCACTGCTAGAATATTGCAAATTATGTCAATTTTTCAGAGGTCTCTTCCCATTCTCATTATCAGCTGACACTTGATGGGAAAGCTCTTGAGACTGAAAAATGACATGGCAGAGCTTTGGCCTCATTTCAAAAGACTCCAAGCTGTAGCTTGCATTTTGGTATGGCTTAGCTCCAGGAGTGACTCAAGTTTGTCTCTCTGAGGGAGAGATTCGCATTCCTTCCAATGGGGATTTCAGGTCTGAGCAGTGTTTCAGTGTGCCAATCCACGGTTTGTATTTATTGTTAACAAACACTCAAAGCTTAAATGCATATTTTGCTCACCTAATAACTAATTAACGATAGCAGTTCAGATGCAATTAGTTCAGATTAAATTTCCTGAGATTACTGTCAGTCTGATTACTTATTTGTTCTGTCATATTGTCTTGAAGCCACAATTTTTCATTTCCTCTGTATGTATGTACACCAACATGAGAAAGATTGAGCTTACTCCAATGATCTTTAAGTATAAAATGTTTGTGCATAGCTTTTACTTGATTTTCTCAAGTAGTCCTGGTTTCCCTGGATGTATGCGACAAGAGATGGTACAGTGTCATAGAAGTGACAAAGAAGTCCAAAGTCTGTCCAGCCCCGGCACTATATTGACCCAGCATCATAGACTCCACTCCAAATTCCTCACTTTTATGATCAGGTGCTTATGAATAGGAATGGAAGCCGAGGAGCACCAGTAAGCATGAATGCTAGGTGAGGTTTGTAGGCAGACTTTGAGTTCTAGAGATGAACACTTACTGTGCCACTGCTGCAGCCTTTTTGGTCAGTTCTCATTATGCTGGATGAGAATGCAGTAAAAATTACCTGTCCTATCACACAGTAAATCTCATTTTAGACACAGTGTATATTATGTCTTGGTGTTTCATACTAAGGTTAGAAGAAAGCTTGATTCTATTCCAGAGTCAATTTAGAAGGCCTGGGGGAAGGGGTGAGGAGGGTAATAGGTTTTTATGGTGTATTGTATGGGCATTTTCATTTTGTTTTACAAAAGTTAATGGGAAAATCAGATAAAGAATAGTGTCAGCTTTGAAACACTATCCAAAAAATTGATTCAACTATAAATATGTCTACATTTTCATTCTTTCTGTGGACAATCTTTTGCTTATATTAATGATTCCCACACTCTTGCTTACAGTACCTAATGAAACACACAGAGCCAGAAGATGATGTAGCCCTTGAAATCAAAATCAAACAATGTTTCTAAACTTCACACATTTATTTGTTCTGCTCTAAGCTTTCTTTACAACTGCAAAGGTCTGTGCAAGATGCTAAGTTACTAGACTTCTAATTCACTGTCCAGAGTTTGTAATGAAATTGTGGTGTTTCCAGCTGTCTGCCGGTTCCCGTGCCAGAACGGCGGCATCTGTGAGCGACCCAACGCCTGCTCATGTCCGGATGGCTGGATGGGCCGTCTCTGTGAAGAACGTATGTATACCACCCCTAACTGTAATCTTAAGGGTGTTGTAAGTAAGACAGATATATTTACTGCAGTGAAACAGAAAATGCATAAGAGATAAAACCATAAAAATCATTAATATATTCTGCTTGACAAATGAAAGTGAACAGAAAGGTATACACTCGGCTTGTTTCTAGAAAAATAACCATTCCCTTGCATCTTCAAAGCAAAACAAGCACTTTTTTAATTGATGTGATTTTGTTTCTGGGTACTCTTCGCTGTGGTTGAAGAACACCTTGTTTCATTTCTCCAAAGTCTGTTTCTAATAGCAATACCCCTGATAGTTTTGGGGAATGCACAGGGATTAGAACAGAAGAGATGTGAGTGTTCTGCTGGTGGCTGCATTAGTTTCTTGGCTTTCCTTTTTACCAGTCTGTGAACCTCGTCAGTTCATATTCAAATAATGTAATGTGTCACCTTTTCCATGCTGTCCCTCCTAACCTGTGTACTTGTGCTTCACAAATTCTAGACTGGTTTCTCCCATCATAGATCTCCAAATTATTAGAGAACTGGATCTGCTCTCACTGAAAAGAGACAAATTTGACTCTTAATTAGATTACCTAGGTGACATTGGGATGCCAGTTTGATCCATGTTTCTCTTCATGGTGGTCTTAGCACAAAGAATTTGGGAGATTTAACTCTTTCAGGTAGCTGCTGCATGTGGAACCTTGTTACTGTACACATAGTAAGGCATAGACCTGTGTGGATAGAAAGGGGAAGTGCCTTTATTTAGTATTTAGTATTCAGTATGGTCCTGATGTAAGGCTTTAGCATGCCCAAGATCTACAGCAGGGGTGGTGTCACTGTCCCCAAATCTGAGTCACAGCCCCTGAATCTGAGTATACCTGAAAACCTACAAAAACTTTGGACATTCTCATCTAGTTCTTGGAAGAGAATATGGTTCAAGAACTTAAGATGTATCGTATGTTAAAATGGTCCTCTGAAGTTATCTCTGCAGCTTTCAAGTCTTCTCTGTGACAGTATTAGTTGCCCATGGCACAAATTAGTGGTAAATACAGAATGAGAACAAGAGGTTCAGCAAGTTTTATCTTTTTGTGTTTATGGAAACTCCAGCTATGTGGTATACTCACACTGCTCCTCTTTTTCTGTCCCTGTGCCTGGCAGTATCACCACAGCCATACATGCAATTTAGTCTTATCTATAAGTCTCACAGTCTCAGCAGAAGAGTATTGCACCCTGTGTCTGACAAAATTGTGTTTGGTATCTCACAATTGAGTTTATTAGTTTCATCAGTAATGACACTTGAAGCATTCTCCAGAACCAGCCATTTCATTTATGATCCCAGCCATTTCAATCATCATCCAGTTCAGACAGGCAACAGACTAGGCAGACCACATTTCATGCAGGTACAGGCACTAGCCTTTTTTCTTTTTCTTTTTTTTTTTTTTTTTGCTTTTTACTTTAGTATAGAGTTAGAAAAGGGGAAAAGAATTCCCACAACTGGCCAATGCAATACCAATTTTGCATTGCTTGTCAAACAAGGTGCATGAGTGAACAGAAAAATAGTTGAGGGCCTATTCTGGAAGCCCAAGTAATTTTTGAGTGCTGGAACTGAGCACTGAGCACTGACCTGTCAGTATCTGGCCACAGTAAGGCCATTGAGAGAATTCAGTCACATTGTAGTTCACAGTACATTTCACAAAAAAGATAGGATTCATCTTCTTGAGAGAGTCCTGGCCATTTTAAAAAACTTGCATGGTACTACAAGTTTAATGATAGAGAAAAGTATTTCCTGGTGATACAGGTTAGTCCTGTGAGGTCCATGGAAGTTCACAATTCTTTTCTTATCCAAGCTGACTCCACCTGCTCAGCTTGACCCCTGCTGTGCAGCAGCAGATGAAAAGCCCCTACAAAAGTGTTGTGCAGCCCCCATCCACCCTCCCAGTATTAAGCTCTACTGGACATGCCACTTGAGTGACACTTCCAGGTCTATTTGGACTTGAATCCAAATTTGAGACCTAACTCAACTCTTGTTCTTCTTAGAGCATGTATGCTCAAGTACTTTGTTCACTTAGCATAGGGGAGATGATTGTTTTGTGAAGATGCTTAAAGCATGAACAGGTGGGAGTTTCCCAGATCTGCTCACAGGAGCAATGTAGCTCAATTGTTGCTCTGCCCAGAGGTCATCAGCTGCTTAGTATGTGCTTTGCTTCTTCCCCAGAGCTTCCAGCCCTAGACTTCTTCACCCAAAATGCCAAATTGCCTTTCCCCAAGAGGCTTATGGTCTCACCTGTCTCAGCATGTTTTCACTAGCCTAGACAAAGTGTTTTTCTATGGGCGGGGCACAGGTTAACTTGTTTTGGGTGCTACATCTCCAAGCCCAGAGAATTCACAAACTATCCCATTTTTTGTGATTAAAGCATGAACTGGTTTTGTTATCACCATCACAGAAGTGGCCAGTATCTGTGCATATTATATGCAAGATACAGACAGCCCTGGCTCATTTCCCATGAGCACAGAGCCTACAAGCATCTGAAGGACTCTAGCAATTGCTCCAGCCTATCCCTTTCTTTACCACTACACTTTGTCATATCTGTCTTCCATGCCAGTTGTATGTGCTGCTCATGCCTGGTGGGTAGATCCTGCTCAGCTTTGCTAATACTCTATGCAAACACTCGAAGGGGCAGTGGAGTTTCTAGTTAAACATAAGTTCACCTCTTGCACACTCTATTCTTTGCTTTCATGAGACAAAATTATTTTCTCTGGTTCTCTTCTCCTTAGCAATATGCATTCTGCCATGTCTCAACGGAGGTCGTTGTGTGGCCCCTTACCAATGTGACTGCCCCCTTGGATGGACTGGATCACGCTGCCATATGGGTAAAACTTCTCACCTGCATTTTTTTTCTCACTTTCTGGGACTCTGCTAGCAATACCTAGTACAGTTCTCTAGGGATTCATAGAACTCTGAAGTTTGTCATAGGAAAACCCAGGCCTACAATGATATTCCTGGAGGATTTGCTGTTTCCAGCTGTAAACTACATTCAGACTAGTCCCTCCCTGATGAGTCTTTAAAACTCTCAGAAAAGCTTTCTCTGAAAAAGGACTGACAGTATTCACTGCAAAATTACTCTCTGCAAAAGCAGTACAAAGGAGAAATGGTATCCAAGAAGAATAAAACTATTTTTCTCAATTCCAGGTGCATGATTTTCATTTTCATCTTCAGGAAATTCAGGTCACCATTAAATTCACAAAAAAGCTGCAGGTATTATAGAGGTTTTTCACCACACAGCTGTCTGGTTTGGTGCATGCCCACTAATTGCCTGGGTACTGAATCAGGACAGAGAGCACACCAAAGCAAGGATTTAAAGGTGATTGAGTTCAATAGATACATCGTATATGGGTACCTTACATTAAATATCATCTAAGTTCTTTGAGCAAATTCAATGTACACTTCTTTTTGCTAGATATCTTACTTGCACCTCAACAAAGGTGAAGGTCATGGAGTACTCAAAAACAGTGAGGGCTAGGAGGGGAGTGATTCTGGTGTCCAGGCTTGTGGCCTAACCAGTCCGTTTGTGCGAGATGAGGTCGGCTGCAGTTATGGAAAATATTTAAATCTGAGTTTAGAATATGTGGTTTCATATGAAGACTGAATGAACACTGGGTTTTGAAAGACTTTTCTCTGTGAAAAGGCAGTTAAACTCAGCAAGTGACTGATTACTGAAATATTTTTCAATCATTGTTAAATCTTAAATACTTAGAAATATGAGCTATTTTTAAACATATATTACAGTTTCTTCATTGTATTTTTATTGTCCAGATGAGCCTTAACTGATTTATAAGGACTTAACATGAAAGCCCAGTTTTGGCCTTCCTGCAAGGCTTTGAAGTGGCTAATGGGATGAGCTGGGAAAGAATCCACGCCTCTGTTCATAATATTTGTTTGACTGATAAGGATAGTGAATTTGGGGGAATAACCTGTGCAATACACGGCAAACCAAATCCTTCTGCAGAAAATTGAAATACCGGAGAGAACATTTTAACTCTGAACTATTGTCTTTTGAAGGGACTCTTGCCTAACACATAATGCATCATTTTCTCTCATATTTCACAAGCTTTGCAGCTATAATAGGTACTTGAGGAGGATAGATGGCTCCTTGGCTTTTTGGCCAGCAATTCAAATCTGTACAGGCTTGACATGCTTTTCAGTAGCTAAAGGGAAAATTATAGTGAACAACTACATCTGCATCATAAACACTGCTTACGAAGTTTTTTAATCACTTGTTGTTTCAGCTACTGATTTTGACATTTTGCTGTGATAGAGAAATACTTCACTGACAGCTAAAGATGTTTTGGTCATATACTTCATTCCAAAATCAGAGTAATTTTCAACATTATGTCCTTGGTGCACTTAATTGTATATGGATGGCCTATCACTATGGCCTTCTTCCATTGTTTGTTCTTGTTTGGCCCAGATGAATTAAAGTAGGTTTTTTGCATTCCTGTGACTACTCATTTCCATTTCCTGTAATTCCATAATAATCAGTGCTTCCTGATGCGTATTCCTTGCAAAAATATTACCCAGATTTTGTCCTCACTAGTATCTTTAGGTCTGTCCTCTATGTATGGCATTATCTGCTTTAAAGTATTCACATCTTTCCTGCAATATAAATGTCTGTATTTGAAGAACCTCATTAAGTATTTATCTAAATTTGTTCTATAAATTGTGTGGTTCTTTACCTTTCAATCTCAAAATTGACAGGAAGACTTGAAACTTTGATTTTTGTTTGGTTGCTTGATACCCCTGGGTTAGACTGCCACACAAAAGCATGTTCAACCAGGCTCAATATGACCTGTAAGGCAGACAAGGGTTTTTTCTCTAATGCCCTGTAGTAGTCTCACCTCTTAGGGCAATCCAGTGCCTTTCAGGAACTTACTGTCATTCTCTGCTTCCTTTCCTTGTCTCCATACAGGTGCCATTCTGTGAAGTCTCACTCCTTGCTTGCTATTGATCTGCATGTAGCCTTCTGACCTTCACCTTCCTCTGCTTATGCTGTCTCTTTCTATACATTTTTCCCATGTCTGGTGTCTGTTTGTCCTGGCTAGTATTAAGCTGTCATATTCTTTTAAAAAAATCTACATTTTATTCCATTCTCCTGTTTATCTTATGATTCTTATAATTCTTGCTCCTACTTCTTTTTGCATTCCTTTGTTGACTTAACTGGAATCAAAGAACAACAGAATTTTTAAGGCAATGTAAAACTACACACTGACTGTTTCATACAGTTCATACAATATGTCAGACAACACAAGTAGTAGAAGTAGTCAAGTCACACTTAGCAGACATATGCTTCTAAGGCTGCCTATCCCATTCTTAACAGCATAAGGCTGGGTGGATTTTCAGTGTCCTGCTGCTATATCAGTTTGTTGTGGATGTGCTCATTAATGCAAATTTGTGTGTGTTTGTGTGCAGCTGTTTGCCAGTTGCCTTGCTTAAATGGTGGGAGGTGCATACGACCAAATCGGTGTTACTGTCCCTCTTCCTGGACTGGACCTGACTGCTCTAGGTAAGTGTCACTGAGCACTGTCCCAGGGCTAGGCTGAATCACACCCTACTGAGCTCTAAATCTGAGGAGCAAGCAAATAATTTTAACCTTTTGAGTATCTCTGTATTCTGCAAATCAGTAACCTTTAGATACCTCAAGATTTATGGGCAATGTGCAAAGACGTTAGAGGGTACTCTGCAAAATGATTGCCAAACTTGTAGAAAACTCAAAAAAATGTATCTTTACATGTAAGCAGACAAGCAAACCCACACTATTTAGACTGATTTTTCATTATGTAAATGGAAGTGGGATTTTGACATGTAATACAGAATGTTCTTTGGGAAATTTTGGTGGCTTACTCTTTTCTAGTGCTCATTTTGAACTGTATAGACCTCAGCTGGGTCCATGTGCAAGACTGGGTCATGCAACATTTATTATAAATAGGTCATCTTACACCCAGCTTTGAGTGATGTAATAATTTAAAGAGTACAAGAAGGTGCCTCTGAGGCAAGTCCAAGTTCAAATCTCCTGGCAGTTCTAGGTCCATGATAGCAAAATATGTATATACCTCAACTCACACAGGCTCCTGCTGAACGCAGTGATCATTATCCTGGAAAGCTAAATAAGAACCACATGAATATTAATATTTTTCTGCAGGGAACAGCTGAAGGTTGTGACATTGTAAATTTTTCTATTCTTCTTTCTGGGCAGATAGTGACAGACATTCCTTCCTATCTCTCTCATATACAGTTTATCTTAAAGCTATAGAACAGATGCTTGACTGAGAAATCACATTGTCCAAAATTAATAGTTTTCATTTATCAACTGTGATTATATGTGCCTTAGTGAAGCAACTTAAATATATTGCCAACAATACCTTTCAGCTTTAGACTGAAAGGTATACCTGGTAGTATTTCCATTTAGGATATGAAGCAGAGAAGCCCAAACCCAGTGGCCATAATAGCCAAAAATTGTGGAGTTTATTTCATGAGAGGCAAAGCAAAGTTTCAGGTTATTCCCAAACCAGACTATCCTTGGCTTCTTCTGTTGGGTTTTTTGGTCCAAGTCCATAGCTCTGTGCAGCATGGGAATTCTGACAGAAGGTGGGTCATTAGCCCTTCAGGATTGGAGTCTAGCAGCTTGTCCCTCCCAGAGCTGTTTGAGAGGACATTTCCCAAACATAACCAGGTGGGTGAAGTGAAGACAGAAACAAGCTCTGAGACCTGTTTCACATTTTGTTAAGTTTTGGCCTCAGTTACTTGTGGCTTTTTATGGGGTATGGTAACTTTCTGGGAATTCTAAAGTAACACAGGCAAATAACATGATAGCAGAGATTTCCTGCTGCAGGTTAAAAAGGTGTTGATTTATAAGGGGAAACTGAAAGGTCACAAAGTTTTTATCAGCATGCAGAATAAGACTCATTCCAAACTACTCTGTGATGAGCCACGACTTAAATTAAATGTCAGATATTTCTATTTCCCATGCCCACTCTCCTCGCCTCTTTGAGCTGTGGCATTCTAATCCTTGGTATATTTTCAGATGCCATCCTCTTGTACCTCACTGTTGATCATTTGGTATGTTCATCACACCACTGATTTTATTTTGTTTGGGTTTTTTGATGCAGGAAACGAAAGGCTGGATTCTATCCCTTTTAATATCAGAGCAGCAATTCTACATTCAGATATCTTTCTTCAACCTAGGCACCAGAGCTTGGATTCTAATGCATTGTAAATTAAATCCATTGTTTCCCTTCTCCACCCCTCCCCAGCTCCCTTGTTTTGTATTTTATTTTGTGATACATCTTAAAGTTTTTAAAGAAATCCTCTGTATTTTTCATTTATAAAAGTATTATCAAATATATGCTGCTACACAGGTGTCATACACACATACACATACAAATGCAAACATTCCTACAATACACTGAGGAAGTGGTTGTTTAAAGTGAAGTCCCTCCCATTTCTTACAATAAGTAAGCTAATTAAACTCTACTATACTGCCAACCATGATTAAACAGAATATGGCAATTCTGCTTACCAGAAGCCGAAGCATACTACTGTCCAGCAACTCAACAGTTACACAAGGCTGAACGAGCCGCTAAACCCTCCATTGGGCCTCTCTCGGAACTTCAGCTGATAAAAATTATAACTGCATGTGATAAGGTCTATGTTGCAATCACAGTTTCTGGTGAGTATAAGAAGAAGATTCTGTAGTGTAGTTTATGCGACATTAACTTCATTGGAGAGTGACTTAATGGGAGGCATCAGCATGAGTTTTACCTGAGATTTCTTAGTAAAAGATATGAGGAAACATCATTTCATTCAGAAAATAATGATTTAAGTCTAGCCAACAAGAGCTGTAGAAGTTTTCTGACCTGCAGGCCATTCAGGTATAGCTCTAAGATGGATAATCCAGGATTCAGCAGTAGGAAGCAGATGGATCTCTGAAACTTGCACTTTTCATTTTCCATGGGAGTCAACACCTGCCTGTAACCACCATCCCCTTCCGATAAAAATGAAGTACATATCTTCATCTGCTAGGTGAATGTTCTTGGTATCTTATGTTTGGGTCCCAATCTTATGTTTGGCCCCTGAGATGGAGAGAGAAGGCACCAGTTATGTTTACAGGTAAAAGTTTGCTATCTTTTTGCCAAAATGTTGTGGGTTTGTTATGCAGAATCCTCAAAATCTGGAAAAGGCCTCTCTTGAGAACACACACAGGCAGAGATGCTAAGCTGACTGAGAAATACTGAGAGTACATGTATCAGATTTCTCATTCTCAGACTGGTGATCCCATTGTATCTGAGGAAAACACACACATTGATTGCCACCATTAAGTCATGCGCTGATGAATTGAAATATTAAAATTTATTATTAAGTAGGGTGGTGGAATTACAAGACAGAAATCACATGCATTTTTCAAAGTCTTGTGTTTGGTAATTATTACCAGTTTGCAAAAACTCTGATCTATGAAAAAAGATCTTAGAATCAGAAACTGAGAGTCATTGATCAGAAGGTCCATTTTTTCCCAATAGTAACAGAAAAGTGTAATTTGCAACTGCACATCATTGGGAAAGAAAAAGGAGAAATAAATTTTACCTTCTGTAGCTTCCTATTCCTGCTTAGTTACCCTCAAGATAAAGGTGTGCACAACTGTCCCACCCCACTTTATGGATGTATCTTCCTTTTATGCATGAACCCTGATACAGGAAAGTGATAGAACATCAAAAGGAGCTCACAGTTACAGTAACAGAGCTCTAGTAAATACTGACACATAACTGATGGCTGGTAGCCCAAGACCAGAAATGGGGAAGAAAGAAACAAGCTCTTCACAAGACATTCGGACCTTTCAGCCAATTAAAAGAAAAACAGATAGTAAAAAATAGGAGTCATTAGGGGATCAGATTAATGTGAATGTAGATTCCTTCCCAGTGGGAGCTGCAACCAACTGAAGAGTTGTGGTTTTAGCTCCCACAACCTTCTTTTTCTAATGGACTCTGCTAGCACGTAGCAAAAATCTTCTGTCTCCCAGCTCCACAGCCATCGACATTTACAGCTTTGACTGAAGTTTGTGTTCACATTTCAAAACACAGTCACCACCATTTGTAGGCACTTTGTTCCTTGACTTCCTTGCTGCCTTAACAGCAAGTGAAGGGAAGCTGAAGTGACCAACACAGGACTTCTCAAGGGAAAGAGTGCATAGGTGAGAAAAGAGATCTTTATTTATACATCATTCTCATGTTTTTGTCCCTTTTCTAGTGTGCTTCTCTAGTGTGTCCTCTGACTCTCTCCTGGTCATCTCCAGAACAGAACAGCAGTGGTGAGGAGTGTGCTTAGATCTGGCAGGACATTGCTGGAGAGTTTAGGGCTGGAGAATAGCTTTTAGTATAAAGCTTCACACTAGTGACTTGTACATGGAGTCCCAGGATTAACCCAGTCAACACATTTTGTAAGGAGATGTGGTGTTAGGACAGAATAGCTGAAACTAGAGGCCGTCATATTAGTGCTATTGATGATGTTTTGATACTTGCTGGAATATTTTCCCCTCCCTACCCAGTACTGTATTGTCATTTATGTCACCGCTCGTTGTGTGTTTTAAAAGACTTCTATGTGATGCACTTTACACTGTAAATAAAGTTGCACCCTGTTTAGTACCTATATAGAGGCAACTTGGTATTCTTTTTGTAAACCCTCACAACAATTATATTAATCTATTAATCTTTAGGATTTGATGACAAAGACTACAAAAATAAACCTCCACTCAAGCAAAAAGACAAAATAACTGCCAGCAAACTTAAAAGGTCGTGATGGATTAGTCCAGATTTGATGTGTGGATAAAAAAGCAGTTAGCACCGCATTTTTCAAGTCCTTTCTTCTGCTATAGCATATTTTTAAACCTGTAAAGGTCAAATGTACCATTGTTATGAAGAGACAGGTTAAAATCTGCTCAGTCACTACTGAAGGAGATACAACTTGTTTTAATCTGCACCAGTACTGGAATTTTAAAGGTATGGAAATGCCCATATTCCTGGACAAATGAGGTAAAGAATCACTGTAACAGGAAGAAAATTTTGTAACTGAAACACCACTCCCTCAAACACAGAGCATGTATGACATAACAGGCAAAATATTTAGGATGTGGTGTTTTTGGAGATAATGTTGTAAACCTGTCAATGTTTGGATACACAGGCATAAGTAGAGACTTCGAAAAGCAAAATGTGGTCAATTTTTGAAAGCCTTCCCCTAAGCCAGCAACTCAAGAGGTGGTGAGAGGTTACTGATAGTGTTGTTAATGAAGCCCTGAAATTTAATGTGTATCTTATAAAAAAGATATTAATTTGCATCTCATATTTGCAGTACTTGAAATATGGGTAAAAATCCTGAGTCAGAACAGCTGGGATGCCTGTGCAGATGGACCCAGATCTTGTGCATGCTCTAGAAACAGAGAACTGCCTTATTTAAAGGAACATGTGGTAAGAACAGGCTCCTTCCCTGGCCCTGTTCTCTTTGTTGTGACCATTGAACAAGCTAAAACTCTGAAAGGAGTCTACTGACACCTATGTCTCGCTGTTTGGAAGTACACTGGGAAATGTTTGAGTGTTGACTCTGATCTCATGGGGAGGCACTGGACAGGGTTAGTGCCAGCACTTGTTAACACACTTTAACAGTCTGACCAGAGGTGTCTTTTGCATCTCAGAGCAGGAACAGTTTGTGCACCTCTGAAATGTCTTAGATCAGTTTGGATCCTCACTGGAGAAAGGATCCCTGCTGCTTTTACCACACTGCAGATTCTTTTCTGGGAGAACATACCCTGACCACACATTTCCAGTACCACGAGACAGAAATTTCAGTACCCAGGGGCAAGGAAGGTGGAATACGTAGTATCATTATTGATCTGTTTCTCTAAGGTTATTTCATTCATGCACATGATGCAGAGCACTTAATCACATATCCATCCCATTTACAGCAAGCTCCTTCCCCAGGAGCAGGGCTGCACTTCCATTACCCTTGCTTTCTAGCCTGACGTGTTGCTAGTGCCTGCCAATACCAAGCTCTGCAGGCCTGCCACCTCTCCCTGCGGAACTTTGAGCACTACAAAGTCTGGTGCTCTTCACAAGCTGATGGATGTGGTTCATCACATCACAAGCGCAGGCTTGTCCATCCCGCCAGTTGTCCCTCATGTAGATGGACCACTTTGTGCTGTAAGAAGTACCATTACATGGTCTGCTGAAGAGGATACTTGAGTTTCTCTGAGCCAGTGGCAGATTGTGCCACCACAATAAAGTAATTTCAAATCTTCCCATTTTATAGGTTAGATGAGCCCTAACTTCTCCCCCAAGGTGCTGCAGTTTTAAAATGGCAGATGAGATTTAAGCACTATTACCATCTTTACTAATGATAGCCCTACTGCAGATGTCATCTGCACACCTCATTGCTAGCTCAGTGGACCAGCACTAACCTTAATCTTTTCAGTCCAGTATCTTTGCTGAATGTAAATCTTCCTCCTTCAAATTTTCATTTGCAACCAATGTCTGCTAAACAGATTGTCCTGAAAACTCAAGTTCTTTCTCTGCCTCCAGAAACTTTGAAGCTATGACAATGTCATCAAGCCCAGACTGGCACCAGTTCTGTTTGGACCCAGAGCCTGCATGCATAGCAAAGGCCAGAAAAGGAAACTGCTGGGCAGGGACAGGTTGCCACTGTGGTACTGCTGGCTTGCACCACATAGCAGGCCAAGAGCATGGTGAGGACTGACCCTGGATCTCTGCTGAAGGCTCTTCTCTCCTGGATGACAATTTTGCCATGCTCTATCCCAGCAGCCTCAGGAAATCAGTCTGTCATTATGCAACCATGTGGCAAAGAAAAATCACAGCAGTCACCAATCCCAGTTCATCTATACCCTGCCAATCCAGGACTTTTATGCTGCCTCTTAGTCATGCCTTCCCTTCCTATCTTCTCTGAGCTGCTTCCTCAGTACAGTCCATTTATTTCACTTTGTTTTCAATGGTCTGGCTGTAGTACTTCCTTCTCAGGTGGGAGTGGCATGTTTTTTTGCAGCTAACTCAGAAGTCACAAGGATTCATTGGATGTGAAGTCATCAGCCTCACTGGCTGGGAGGGAGGCACAGTGTGAAGGGTAATGAAGCTGCAATACGCAGTGGCAGCCCTACAGAGCTGAGCACTCCTTCAGTTTCTGCTGCCTCACCTTGCCTTGCCATCCCTTCCTCTTGCACTCTTTGGCCATGCTTTTCATTTTACAGATACAGGTTATGCTTGCAGCTGCTGGGGAATGTCTGCATTTTCCAGGCAGACACCAAAGGCACAGAGCAGAGGCGCATCCTGAGCAGCTTGCAATAGCTGGGGAGAAGATGCTGTTGCCTTCTCCAACTGCACTGCAGCAACCTAGGGTTGCCCTTTTCCCTGATGTCTGCTCCCTGTTGTGGCTCACAACTGAGTTCTACATCTCTCCTTGTGCAGCTCAGTCCCAGAAGCTGCAGTTTCATAGGCGAGGTCATGAGCAGGATCCTAGGCTGGTGCACAGGATACAGGAGTCCAGCAATATGCAGAGACCTCATCTACCTCATGTGTACATACCTCATGAGATATTGTAAGCAGGTCCCAAATATTGTTCAGTGCCAATGGAGTAATTAAGGCATTACTGCTCTTGGCTGCTTGTGGAGGGTGCAGTATCAACAGATAGCCTCCAAGCCACACACAGCACCAAAGCCAGGCTGCATGCCCATCCCTGGCTCAGCTGGGGAGGCAGACAGTTCTTCAAGGAAAAGGTAGGTTCACAACACCCTCTGCAAAAACCAAAGCCTTGGAGTTGGACCTTGTCCTGGCTCAGGACAGGCAGAGGGTGGAGCCAGGCAGTAACACCAGGAAACAGACATGGGAGCCCAGGAAGGACCATAGTCCATCCCTGGCAATTAGGACAGGGACAGAAATGCCTGCAGTGGTTACTGGTCATGCTGAACAGGGACCATCTTACAGCTCTCCCCAGTGAGAACCTGGACACAACTCCAGACCCATCTCACCTAGCATGGGGCATTTGGGGAATTCCCAAAGGTGAGGGGAGGTTTCTCCATGGTGGAAAAGAAGGGGTGGCAAAATGGGAGGCTGTGTGGTATGACAAGAATGGAAACCTCAAGAAAACTGCAGTTTAGAAAGCACTTAAGTATATGGTCATGTCATACAACCATTCAAGGGTACTTAATTGCACCTATGCAGTTAAAAATATGTTTAAGCATTCTTCTGGGGTGCAGCCTTAGTTCAAGATTATAATAAATATTAAAAACTGTGTCAGCCCTGCAGACACTGGTGAGATGGCTGCTACATGCCTGGCACTGAATATCTGCCATCAGCTGAATGTAGAAAGTTGATAAAAGAGGTGGCTGCCCAGTCAGATATTGCTAGGCCAGATGTCTGGTATGATTTTATGAAATAGCTTGGTTAACAATGTAGGGTAAGGGATAAACAGCTCATTAATTAATCATGTTGATTGCAGGGAAGTGCTATAAGCACCTGTGAAAATAAATTACATGAAGGAAGGATAATCATATTAAAGGGAAATGATGTGAAATTGAATTTAGGAATGACAAGTCAGTGCTTCCTGAGGGGAGGAAAAAAAATTTTAAAAGAATGTGCCCCTGGGGAGGGAAGTGTGAAGGCAGGCTGGTGACCTGGCTATTCCCACCCCCACTTGCTTTGAATTTCATGCTTGTGAACAAGCAACACTGGTAGAGTCCTAGACAGATGAGAGGAGAGCAAAACCAATACCAGCCCACAGCACTGGGGAGATGCAGCAACAGAGCTTGTAAGAATTTTATTTCATCTTAGTTTTAGTAGTGTGACTTCTCTCTGGCCAGCACCAGTGAAATAATGTTCCTGCCACTCCTGTGTATGCTGGCAACTGGTATCCACACGGAAGGAAGGAGGGGGAGTGTCACAAAACCTTGAGTCGGGACACTCTAAAATGGCAGATAAATAAGGGAAGATAAACAACAGCCAGCTGTGGGTAGGGGGCAAGCAGACCCTGTTCATGCCACCAAGGATCACACTGCACAGCACCTGTCCAGAGTGTGATTTTGCAACCTAAATGTTCCAGAAGCATGGGGTTCTTCTGATTTCATCCCTGGTAAGATTACATAAACCAGACATGAGTGGCTGCCATGTATAAATACCACTTTTGAGAACACTTCAGGGAGGAGTCACTATGTGGTTCAATATAACAAAAGATTGAATGTAAGTGGGGCAGATATCCCATTGCACCAAAAAGCATATGAGTTTTCTGGGTTACCTGTGGGCTGGGCTGCCTCTAAGGAAACACTGGACTTGATGAGTTGAGTTAGTGTAAATCAAGGCATGATACAGCATTATAAACACACTGTAAAGTCAGAGAGCTCAATCCAGAAGGTATCTTATGTTTTTGCTTTCAAGAAGCTACTGGAGATTTTTTAAGACTTTCAGGTTATTTATTAAAAGATGAAAAAATAGTATAGAATGCAGTCTGGCTGGGAATAAATGACTTGGTACACAGACACCAGCACTCTGAAAACCATCAAGCACTTAAGGACCAAGAATTAGAAAAGGGAGCCCTGTCTATTCTCTTACATTTTTCAGAAGATCTGTAATTGAGCCTTAGGGCAATAGAGGTAAAAGCTATGCAGCAAAAGTGAACCACAGAATTATAGAATTGTTAAAGTTGGAAAATAGTTTTAATAACATTGAGTCCAGCTGTTAACTTCACACTACCAAGACCACCACTAAACCAAGTGCCACATTTACATGTCTTTTAAATGCCTCCAAGGATGATGACTTCTGAGCAGCCATTTTCAATGCTTGGCAACCCTTTCACTGAAAAAAAAAAAAAAAAAAACCAAACAAACTGATATCCAATCTAAACCTCCCTAGAGCAACTTGTTTCCACTTGTCCTGTCCCTTGTTATCTGGGATCAGAGAGAGAATGACCCTCACCTGGCTACAACCTCCTTTCAGGTAGTTTCCTTTTCTCCAGGCTAAACATCCCAGCTCCCTCAGTCACTCCTCATGAGACTTATGCTTCAGAACTTTCCCCAGATCCATTGCCCTTTTCTGGACATGCTCCAGCACATCAATGTCTTTCTTACATCAGGTGTGCAATGTAAGGTATACAAATCTGGGCACAGCATTCAAGGTGGGACCACACCAGTGTCCAGTACAAAGGGGACAGTCACATCCCACAGTCCTGGTCCAAAACTATTGCTGATACAGACTAAGGTTCCACTGTCCTTCTGGGCCACCTGAGCTCCCTGATGGCTCATGTTTAGTCAGATGTTGACCAGCACCCCACAGTCCTTTTCTGCTGGGTAGCTTTCCAGCCTCTCCTCCCTTCATCATGTGAGGTTCTTGTGACCCAAGTGCAGCATCTGGCACTTATCCTTGTTGAATGTCATACAAATGGCCTCAGCCCACCATTCCGGACTGTCCAGATCCCTCTGCAAAGCCTTCCAGCAGATCAACATTCCCACCCAGCTTGGTGTAATTTGCAAATTGACTGCAAGTGCAGTCAGTCCCTTAATCCAGATCATTGATAAAGATTTTAAATAGAACTGACACCAACACTGAACTCTGGGGTGCACCAGCAGGGACCATTTCTCTGTGAATTATAGGGACTTTATTCCACTCCATATCCCTGCCTTTCAGCTCAACTACCCTGACGACAACAAATCTTAGTATTAAAGACTGAAGCAAAGAACACTTGTAATAGGCTTGCACGAGAAATTACCTTCACTTGTGCCAAGTTCTCTGTCAGACCCAAAAAGGCTCAGAACCCTGTCCCATTTGACATATAGCTGGGTACACTGTGTCTCTCAGTCTTGTCCTCATCACAAGTGGGTGCCTTTGGACCCAAAAGCAGTTGCAAATATCCCCAGCAATATCCGGGCAACAGCCCTTGTAGTTTAATGAAATTCAGATCAAGTCAAGGATCAGGGTCTGTATGAGGCATCAGTGGGCTAACGCAGGAAATAACAGCCAGGGTGACTACCTGCAAAAGGACAACAAGACCACAATTGGATCTTCCACTTGGTCCAACACACCAAAAAATTCCATTGGGAAATAAAGTGACATCACTCAATCCAGACCATCGCTGCTATCAGAAAAACTTCATTGCCAATATTCCCCAACAGATGAGTTATTTCTACACCTCCTTCATGCACACACATGTGCACAGGGGAGGCACTGTCTGCCACTTGTGGGGAGTAGTGCAGACTCTTGTGCCAGCTCCACATCTCCCTAGGCATGAATGGAGAGTGAGCTGCAAAGGACAAACCAGATCATCTGCCCATGGTTAAAGTGACTTCCCCTAATTTAAAAACATCAAAAGCCTGTTGGTGGGAGATTTAGTTGTGTCCTGCTTATGCAGGCACAGTGAGGCACACAGGCATCTTCAGGACTACCAAGCAGTGAGCCAGATGCACTGCAGCCAGTGTCCTGCAGCCGGGCACAGACAGACCTCTTTCATGGGCAGCACTGCTCCACACAGCAGCCAAGTGGAGAAGCAATTCCCAGCGCATTGTCTCAGCTGCCTTGGAGGAACTTTATACAGGGTGTATATCTCCGCAGTGCTTCTGTTGCAATCAGCCCCGCAGCAGGGTGTTTTAAGGTCAAAAGTGAGTGCCACACCTCCTGCAGGAAGCAGGGGTGCTTTCACCGAGCAGGGAGCAGCGCAAATGGGATCCTGAGCAGGCAACATCTGCGGGGGTCTTGTAAGGGAAAGTCAGTCTCCAGGGCAACAAAGCTGTTGTCCCTCTGGCAGGAAGGCAGACTGGCAGGAAGCTGCAATGGCTCCTGTATCTCAAACTACGCAGCTGTTATGTCAAAATCCAGGCTTGGCCTCCAAGAGGAATCTTATGTCCTGTGGGGCATCCTGCTGTACTGTAACGAGGCTACAGAACTCCTTGGTCCCCTGCACTCAAAGGCAGAGCTGGCTGCCAGGGTAGCACACCAGGCTTTTACATAAGGGTGCCAAAAGACCAGGCTCCTCTGCCATCCCTGCCTAGATATGGTGAGGAGATTGGGATGGGATGGGATGGGATGGGATGGGATGGGATGGGATGGGATG
>QUSF01000063.1:1326428-1343221 GCA_003676055.1 Chloebia gouldiae
GGGATGGGATGGGATGGGATGGGATGGGATGGGATGGGATGGGATGGCTACTGCCACCCTTGGTTTCTGCCTGCACCCATGCGTTGCTGCAGCTGGGTTGGTTTGCCACTCATCTTCTGACAAGATGAGGTATGGATGTCACTTGGTGTGATGCCAGGCTGGTGTTCTGAGTGTCATAGGGCAGATCCTCTGCAGAGGGGTGTGAGCTTGGCCAGTGTTCAGACCATAGCCACATGTAATTAATTTCCATAGCAAGACTTGCAGGTATTGATGTCATCTATGAAGATGGAGAAACTAAAGCACAGGCAGAACATAATTTACCCAGCCATGCACTGGAGATGGAGAGATACAGTCTGGGCTGGAGCTGGGACTTCTCAGTTCTTCCCTTAGGCTGTACTGCTGCCAGCCCATGTCTCCAAAGCTGAGCTTGTAGTCAGTGGCTCCTGGAGCTCTCAGAGATGTGGTGGGGTGAAGATGCAGGAGGAAAAGTGCCACATGTCACCACTGCCTGGGTACCCTCTGCCTCAAAGGCAGACAGAGGAGTATTCAAGAAACCTTGGGAAAGCCACATGTCCAATCACACAGTAGATCATCAGGACCATAAAAGCAGCAAATAACTGGAAGCACTTAGAAATAAAAAAAAATATCTGAGTGGGCAAAAGTCTGAGTCTTAAGATGCAATGGGTTTGGGCCTTCAGGCTTACCTTTTTGCAGGAGTGTGCAAAGCCCTGCCTGCTGTAGCTCTGCAGGGCTCTGGGCTGCTTAGTCCTCACAAAGTTTCTCTAGAAAATGGCAAGATTTCAGTTTCCCTCAGGCTCTAGCCACTGCATCAGCAGCACTGCCTACCACATCAGTTTGTGAGACTGACTCAACCAGATGTGAAGTACAGCAACTGCAACTGCATATTCTCTGCTGAAGGTGCCTGTTAGAATAGAGAAACAAAAAAAGAGAAACTCAAAGAAAGACAGACATATTGTTTCATGGTGTTCAGTCTTATCTGGAAAGATCCAGGTCCTGGTGTATTCCTGCTTCTGGAAGAAGGCAGTGGGGAGCAGTCACCCTCACCCTCAGCTGCCTGCCCAGGACAGAAGCGTTGGAAGGCCTGATAACAAGCTTTTAGCCATGCTGTTACTTCCCACAGCCACACAACATGTCTACCTGGAGTCCCAGTAGCCTGTATTTTGACTGCAAACACAGATCCTGACTAAAACCAGCCTGGCAATCCCCACACTAGGATTTTTGTCAGGGCATTGGATCCTTCATCTGAGCAATGCACAGCTCCCACCCCAGTGTAGAAGAGATCTACATTGCACCACAATGGTGCTCCTCTACCTCTCCCTGAAAATTATGCTTGCACCCAAGGTACCTGAAAATCCTTGCTACCATGAGTAAAACAATCCTTGAGGGTCATTTTCTGAAGGAATTTTGCTGCTGAAAACCAACACTTTGCTGCTGTCTTTGTCCTAAAAAAGGCTGTTTTCATTGGTCTTCCTCCAAAGCATCTTTAGGAGGAAGCACTGCTTTTACCATATGAGCAAAGCAAGTACATACTGCTCTGGTTTGGCCAAAAAAAAAAAAAAAATCAGATGAAGATGACTGTTTCCCTGCCAGCCTTGTGATGTTTCAGCCAGGATTTGATACAGTCTGATTGATATGTCCAAATAAAATTCTCATATGAGCTGGCCACATTCCTGAACTCTAGCTTAATTCTCTCAATAGGATAGTGATTCTCCTGCAAGTCCAAAACAGCTGCCTGTGTCCTGCCACTTTCTGCAGAAACCCTTTTGCCCCCAGACCTTCCCACATCAGTCTCACCTTGCCAGAGTTGAACTAGCAGCCATAGAGGGATTGCCCAAGACAGTTTCACTTTCTCTGTGCTCTGTGTAACTGCAGCTCTATCTTTTCCCATCTCTGTAACATCTTGTACAGTTTTCTGTCTTTTTTTTCCCCTACCTTTATTCTGTTTTTGTTTTGATTTCCCTTGGAGATGTAGCAACCATGTCCAGCCAGAACCTTTTGACTTCATACCTGTGGTATCAGCAGTTGTGCATTCCCACTTAGTGCTTCAACAACATCTGTGCAAGGCAGCAATGCATCCCCAGTGAGCTGGACCAGGGCTCCTGCCAGCCCTGCTGCAGGCTCATGGTGTGCTCCTGAACAAACCACTCATCCCCCACCAGTTGCCTTGCAGACCTTCGACACAAGCTGCCTTTGCTGGGCAGGCATAGACAAGCCCACATCCAAGTGTGCATTGGAACAGGGACTTTCCTGAGGGAAAAGCCTTTTCCAGGCCCAGGTACAGGCTAAAGTCTAACTCACAATCCCAGCCTGCAACTCCATCCATCCCGGTGAGTTAACTGCAATGTTGGTGTGTCTCCATAAATGCCGTGCCCAGAGCCCACCAGCCCTGGTTTGCACATAAATCCTGTTCTTCAACGTATCTGTAAACTTACTTTTCCACTTTCTACTGCTTTTGTTTGATTTTTTTTTCTGCAGCACCCAAGAGGTGGTACTTAAAAGCCTCAAGCCCCTGCAGAGTACAGTGGGAAGTACTGTACATGGGGGTATCCCTGATCCCATGCTCCCCTGCAGTGCATTGGTCTCTGCAGAAAGGAGGATGGCAGAAACCCATGCCTTCCAAAATAATCTATATTTGCTACTTCCTTTATCAAAGCTGTTCATGGTCCCCCAGGGTGTTTTGGTTCCTGTTTGTCCTAATTTTATTTGTACAGAAACAAAGTGAAGTAAGGAGACAGGGAGAAGAGAACCCTCTGCAGTGCTTGCTTCCAAGTCCAGGCATCTCCAAGGCTATCTCTCCAGGGACAGATGGCCTCAGGGCCATCTAGCACCCAAAGACTCAATATCCAACAGGCACCATCATGTGGTACCTCTTGCCTCAGCCACCTCCCAGACATCCCTGGTCAGCACACATGAGCCATATGAGATAACATCTTTCATGTCTTGTGCTGATTTTTTCTTTTCTATTCTGTGTGTTCAAGAGCAGCTTGCCAGCTATCAGAAGAGGAATAAGTTTCCCAGACATAGTTCAGGGATGAAAACAGGTTGTTTGCACAAACAAATGTTTGCGCCTGTCCTTTTTCAGAGTAATTCCTTTTATTAACTAAACCACTTTTCCAGTTTGCCAGAATCATTATCATTATTCCAGTGCTTCAGGACAGTGTATCCCAGTTCATCATCATCTGTAGATGTCAGAATGCCACGGTCCAGCATTCAGGTCAACACAAGACTCTAATTGGGACCAGACTGAGGAAAAAAAAATTATCATAATAAATCAAGAACATCTGAAGTTTATTTAAAGTATCTCATCAGTGGGCCAGAAGTCATTGTCACCAGATGCATTCATCTAGCAAATCTGTACCCACCTTCTAGTAATCTCTTTTAAACTATGCTCCAGAAAGTTTCATAGGAGAAGGGATAAAAAGCCTCAACAGTGCCAAGAGATGTGTCAGGTGTCCTGCTCCTGCATGTCAGCATCACCTCTCACCTCCCTTCAGGGAAAAACAGGTTTTTATAGTATTATCTGCTGTGCAGGTGTCATGATGCAGTTTTTGACTCTTCTGTTACATTTCCTGTCTTCATCAAATTTTCAGTGGTAATTACAAACAGTTCTGGGATTGACTGAGCCAACTCTTGCACTGTTTGAAGATTAATTTTGTCAGGTCATGACAACCTGTCAGTGTCTCAGAGCTGCGGGTTCTTCTCCTCCCCTTGGCTGAAATCTCATTGGTTGCTATTATAGTTTAACAACTAGCACAAAATACAGCCTGCACCTCAAAATTAAGACTGATGCAAATATAGAATTAACCATTTTAGCCCTTCCAGTGCCAAAAGTTGCTGCCTGGTCTTTCACATTGAGTCTCATAGGCAGCTACCACTATATGTATTTACTGGGACTTGCAGTGTATCTGCTTGAGCTGTCTCACTGAAAACTTGCATGGAGTAAAAACTTGGGGGAAAGGGCAAAAAATAAACAGAGAGAGCTTCTACTTTATTCTTAAAAATTCACTATTTCTAATGAAAATATTCTTCTTCTTGATCAACAACAAACTGGTTTTTTCTTGGCATGCCCATGAACCCCCAAGTAGCACAGAAAGCACAAATTTAAGTTTTGGAAGTACCTGAGGCATTTAGGTCTACCTGAGGTCCACAATGGAACAGCCTCAAAGAAGTGCTGCCCACCTGATCATCTTCTCTGAACACAGACTTCACTTGCAAACTCTGCTTGCATAATGGTGCAGTTTGTCAATGCCATGTGTGCTTCAGCTGTCACTATGTCACCAATTTCCATTCATCTGGCTGGCTCCTGATTGATTCAAACAGCCCACTGCAAACGAGGTAACTTTGCAGGAAGTTCAGCTGTGTGCTTTTGCTTATGAGAATGAAGGTGCTGGACCTTATGCCTTACACTGGCAATACAGCAAGGACAGGGTGCTGTGAAACACAAATTTTGGTCTTTACGAAAAAGGTGTGTTTGGGAAGAGATATTAACTAACAATGCCCACTCAATGCATGAATGTCCTACTGGTACATTTTCCTTCAGACAAACTGCAAGCATGAGCTTCATTCATTAGCTTTCCCGCACTGGTGGCTCGTAAAAGCTGGCCACACAATCAGGGCAAGAGCAAAATCACTGCACTGCTGCACTTTTGGCAGGGAAGGAACTGTATGCAAAGTGCATTTAATGGAGCAGGTCAGGATGTGAATGCCAGGCTCAATGGATATTTTTTGGATTTGCCAGACAAGCAGAAGTACATCAAATGCATCATACCACTAAAGCACTCAAGTGGGATGGGCACTTTTTTTTGGCAGGTCCTCACCACCATCAGACTCAGCAGACTTCTCCTTAGCCATTGGACAGAAAAGTTCACATACCTCTCTCTCTTTTAACCAGCTGTATGGCAAGACTTTGCTAACAAGGTGGGACTTCTGTGAGGAGATGCCAGAAATTTCCCCTATGTGTGATGGATGCAATGCCAGCCAGTTCCAAGACAGAGCTGCCACAGGCCAAGCCTAAGCCTATTAGCAAGGCTGGTAGTGCCTCTGGGATAACAAATTGCAGAAGGGTGATAAACTGCTGCACAACAGCAGCTGAAGAGAGGAATGAAAATATGTGAGAAGGAATTCTGCAGACACCAAGGTCATTTTAGAAGAAGAGGAAGGAGATGCTTCAGAAACTACAGCAGAGATTCCCCCTGCAGCCCATGGTGAAGACTATGGTGAGGGAGGATGTTCCCAGCAGCCCATGGAGGTCCACAGTGGCGCAGTCCACCTGCAGCCTGTGGACTGCCATGCCAGAGCAGGCAGTTGGGAAAAGGAGGCTGTGACCCTGTGGGAAGCTGGTTTTTCCTTTCCCTAACAAAGAGTAGAACTAGCATGGAAAAGTTGTGGGACCATAAATGCCCATCATGCAAAAGCCCTTCAGAGGATGCTTCTCCTTCAGTCTCCCCACCACCACAGGCAGCAAGGTCCATCCTCAAAGTTCAGTTTGTAGGTGAGGGCTGGGATGCATCTTGGTGAACTGGCACCTGTACATTTCAAGGGGCTTTGGTGCACTTCCTCACATTTTTGTAGTTTGTCAGTGCTTCTTTGAAAAAGGGTTGGTGTGTTAAAGCAACAGAAAAGCTTTGGGCTTTAAAACAGCTCCATGTTTTGCCTGGAAAAACTTTTTCTGAAGCTGTTAACTGGTCTTCCAGAACTGCTGTTAGTAACAAAGCAGTGGAGGTGATGCATATAAAAAATTAACTCTATGCCTCATTTACAAAGCCTTTATCCAATGAAACCGTATTTTTTGAGTCACTCATCTTTCAAAGGAAGTGGTTGTAAAACACTAGGTAAATTCACCTCCTGCACTATCTGGGGCCCCACTCTAAGCCAGATGTTTGGGCTGATTGTGACTTTTGGGCACTGTAGAAGTCTACCTAAAAACACTTCCTGCATTTGGAGAGATGCTGCACAATCAAGACCATCCACCTGAGAAAGCAGCAGCTTTGTGTCTTTTAAAATATTCAGAGCATTGTCTCCAGACTATCCAGCCAGTTGCCTCCTGTTGGAGTAGTGAGTGGCTTCGGGAAGGCAGGACTCTCTCCCAACCCCCCCCCATCAGTGTGCACCTCACATTCTTCTGAGATGCCAACCAGCAATCACTCCCTACCATCCAGATCAACTACACAACATTGTTTAACTGGCAACAAAGATTTAACCTACTCAATGCAGGTGGATGTAGTCTTAGCTGACCATTTTCCTGAAAAATTCTCCCTGGGACTTACAATTCTGTAAACAACTCTTCCAGAAAAATTATTTGCTCAGAAGCATGCACAGCAGAAACACATGTCTAAAACCCTTTCAGCTGTAAAATAATAGAGACTATCAGAGATTCTCTTGGTTTTACTTATACAAGGCATGGCTTTGTTACCTTACAACTGTACAAGTAGGATAAGAAGGTTTACAAGAAATTTGCCATTGAAGGATAAAGATCTGTTGCTACATTGGGCAGACATATTCAGACAACTACATGAAAACATAGGGATGGTATAACCAGGGGGGATGGCAACCATCTCTTGCACTATTGACATGAGAGAAGTTGGCCTCAGGTGTCATCAGCTGTTGAGATGCCACTTCCAAGTAAGGGGGTACTCACCTATTGAAACCTCTTGCACAAAAGCTCCTCCAGAAGACACAGCTACTCTCCACATGGCAGGGCAGCTATTTCATTCCTAAAAAGAAGTCATGGTCTGAGCTGCACCTTTGGGTTTCCTTTTTTTGCCCCAACACAGGCAGTGGGAGAACTAACAGGAGGAGAATGGAATGCCACCTCCAGCAGCACAAGGATTTGGGCCTTCACTTTTGCAATCAAAGTCAGAGGGGCTCAGCTTCTCCATTAGTCAGATGTATTCCTTCTCTGTTGTTGTTAATTTATCTTGTTTTCTTGTTTTTGTTTGTTATGGTTCTTACCTCTGCTATATGGTTTTCAGATGTCCAGAGTGAAGTGAATTTCAGCTGGGTGGTCAACAGCAGGTTTTCCTCCTGCAGACCAAGGCAGACCCACATCTACTGGATCATGAGAGCTTGGAGTTATAAATTAGATTTCACCTAAAAGCTTTGGTATTGCAGCCATGTGGTGAAGGGAAAGCTGGACAGGTGCATGGCTGCTGCAGCAAACTCATCTCATGCTGCACTTGGAAGACTTAGACTGATTTTTCATCTGCCTCTGCACCTCAGTGGCAGAGAGAGGTCCCTGGGTATTATCCACACTGCAGCTGGCTAGGCAGTATCAGGAATTCAGCCTTTTCCTGAGTAACAGCTGAAGCATCAAGATGGCTAGTTATTAAAAAATTATTTCCATAGATGCCTCTCCATTGCAACAGCAGCCCCAAGGTTCTACAGAAACCCACAGAAATATGTGTAATTGCAAAGGTACACATGCCCCTACTCCTGATTCCAGTACCAGTGCAGTCCTGCTCTGACCTGCTGAGGCATCACTGCATGTTCCCTGTCTGCAACCAACCCTGAGCACCACTGGCAACAATAAAACCTTGAGGCAGCTGGACCTCTGGTCTGGCTCAGCATGGCCCATTCTGTGTTTCTATCTCATGTAAGGATTGCTGCAGTCTCCTTTGCTGCAGACTCTCTATGGGTCCCTTTGAAACCCATTTTTCAGAACTCCTGGAGTTGAAGAAGCTACACAAAGTTTTCTAGTAAAAATAATATGCCTGTTCCCTATTTGCATTTAGTATTCCCCTATTTAATACCCTTAGTGCATGACAGCATGAAAATACCTGTTTCCTGCTGAAGAAAACATCAAAGACCTAAAAAAATCAAAAATACTAACTGATAACCTCCATCTTCTGAAGTCAGAGCTAGCAATTTTCCATCCTTGAGCTCTTTTCCACTCACACCATGTGATTCTGTATTTAAGGAGCCTTTCTCATTGTTATATTCTGCTTGCCAGAGATTATGATCCCACATTCAAGAGCCTTAATTAAAGAGCAAGCCTGCCTAACTTGAGCTCTGCACTGGTTGCTAATGAAGCCAACTTTCCATTTGACTTGTACTAGATTCAGTTTGTGAATGCCATTTTCCTTCCTTTTTAAAATTAAATTGGATTTCCAGGTGATGAAACCCCCTTTCTCTGATGCAGTGCTAGAGGAGGTAAGTCCAAAAAGCCCTTTATGGCCTCTCTTAGCCAGCACTATGCTTAGTCTTACATTTCCCCTCGTATAAAGTTGATTTCACATATGCACTCACACATACGTGTATATGCACACACTCGCATAGGCATGATCATATGAGGAGGTGGACAAATCCCCAGCTGAGGAGCTCCAGTTCTCCTAAGCCTGAAACTTGGCAGGAAGACCTGGAGACATCACAGCCCCATTTCCCAGACCTGTTGGGAAATGTACCCTTCCAATCCAAAGAACCTGGTGGGGTTTATTTGGAGTACATCTCACTGTGGTGCAAATGAGAACACATGAAAGTGTGGTACCAAAACCAGAAAGTCTGGTACCAAAACCCCAGAGGCTGTCTGGGTATGTCCATCTTGTGGTTCCAAGGACTCCACAGAAAAATGTCCATCCAACAGACACCGAGTTTTGTCTGCCAAACCCCAGGTGCAGCCAGCTCCCAGCAGATGGAACAGGCTGCTTCCCAGTCTGAGAGACCCAAAATCAGAGTGACTGAAAGATGCCCTTGTGGACATGTGTGTCAGCACAACAATCACTTTACCCTAAAGCCCTCAGAAAAGGGCTTCTTTAATACCTGAGCTGACTTCTCAGACTGTCAGTCACAAAAGATTTCAGTGTTGTTAAAGCAACCAAAATGAGAGTAAGGGGAATAAGATCAACCTTACTTCCCTTCAGGTCCATGCTTTCCTGTGGTTGATGCAGAATTCTCTAGTACCTCATCACATTTTATTTCACTGATGATGACTTCCATGTCAGGTGGGGCACAATGTAAAAATTATCTGAATAATTTATTATTGACCTAACAGGGGAAGAAGCTAATAATGAACAAATTGTTATGAAGGAGTTTTTAAAGTTAAGGAAAAAATAAATGTTTTACTGCAGATTGGAAATTCTTTCTGCTGACAGCCAGCTGTGACCACTGACAAAAACCTTGTTCAGTCCAATGTCTCAGTTACGGGGTTTTCTACAGTGCTGGTACAGTGGTATTTGTGGCACACACCACCACACGCTGGAAAACCCATGTGTGCTGTCAGACATGTATGGAGGTACATCAATGCACAGAGCATATGCTGCTGAGCCAAGGAGGCTCCATACTCCACAAAAACTCTGTGCCAGGTCTTGTCAAACTGGGACTCCATTTTTGATGTCAACACTGGACAAAGTGCTTTGCCTGCAGCAGGAGCTTTCCTGAGCATGACCATCAGGATGTGCAGAATGGAAAGAAAAGATCCCTAGGAAGTTTGTTAAATAAGAAAAAAAAATGTTGAACTGGACCTGTTTTGCTGAGTCAGGATGACATAAAGGTGCTTGAGAAGAATAAACGCTCCCACTTCTGAGTCATCTGATAAAATCACATCTTTTGACTATCTCTTAGCACTGCTGATATGAATGACTTATACGGAAAATACTCAGGAGTTTGCAGGTTGCCAAATTCAAGAAAGCTCTTGGGAATACACAGACTGCCTAGTGGATGGGTGTGTGCTGCACCCTGTTTCTGTGGATTTACACAAGCTCTCTTTTTGATTTCATACATTGACAAAGTAGGAGTGCCACAGCACTGAGAATAAAACCGAGCTAGAATAAAAATGGTGTATGAACAAATCCAGACACCTCAGATTTTGCAAAGTCCAGACAGCAGAAAAGATTTTCTACTGAGGCATCTCAGCTCTGAGGCATTGCCCTAGGAATCTGCTACTTCTTGGATGAGCAAACTCAGCCTACAAATACAGCAAGTTCCCTAAGAGCCAAGGTATAGGCTGGCAAAACTCTTGGATTAGTGGAGGGGAGAGCAGGTAGAGGCTGGGGAGCCATCCTGCATGCCCTCAGCCAGTGCCCAAAAGGCTCTTTTGCCCTTCAAAAGTACATGGGTGACATTGTCACCTCAATAACAGTTATTAGCAAAGCACTGCCTGTGGCAACTGCATCTGCTCTGGCAGGATTTGTGGATTTGAGTATAGAAAGGGAGAGGAATGAGGGTGGATGTCTGTGTCACTAACTGTGTTCTATTCACTTTGTCCCAGACTACTCTTTTATTCATCTAGTGTGAATTTGACAGTCATTTTTAGCTGAAAAGCTCCATTGGCTTTTAGCATCCTTTTTTTCTTCCACAAGGAGTGCTCATTACGCAGTGAACAAGAAGGTTTCTGCGTCAGAATGACCTGTTGGCTTGTGCCTTAGGATCGGGCATCTTAACTGCAGTGGGGAGGCACCCAGCAGAGCACCTCCTTGGGCTCTGAGAGAGCAGAGACCCTTGACCCCTCGTTCTCAGGGCATTAGCCAGACACCGCTCTTGCTGCTTAGGATGAAAGTGAAGCAGAATCCCAGCTCTTGGGACTTAATAACCATCTATAATAAAGACAACTAATGCTACAAAATGGTAAAACAACCATCAGTTACGCTGAGAATGTCACTAATGGATATTTTTCAAGCCCTGCTTCAAAGCATAATGATGGGTTTTCAGCAGAGTGATTAGAACAATGCCTAGAGTGGAAATATCTCATATGAACCAAGTCCTTCCGGGGTGCTTTGGCTGCAAATTTTACTTGTGTTTAAGGTTCAAAGGACATGAATAGGGTTCAAAAATTTGGGGAAGGAGGATGATGCCCATTTTCAAAATTTAAGAGGGACAACTCAGGAAATATAGTGCCATGGCATGACAGAAAGGTGACCTTACCTAAAATTGGCTGGAAACAGACAACATTGCTTCATCCTTGTCTCTCTGTCTCTCAAAATTGCTGTGTTGTGCTATGTCCCCATGAAGAAGGCTGCCCTTCAAGCATGCCCATAGCTAAGGGAGGTTTGGGACCTGCTCACCTTGGAGGAGGTGGAGGACACTGGTTGGACAACCCATACCTCTGGGAACACCTTGTGGTGCCAGGGTTCTGTGCTGCACTGTGTCCTGGTGCTGCCTCAGAATCAGGCAGAGACCTGCTAATATACAGTAAGCAACACATAAAAGTTGGGATCACGTGGAGGGTGCAACACTGTGCTGCAGTGCTAATCTCAGCAGCAGGTGGACCCTGAAGTAGAGTCCTTGATTCTGGCAGAGGCAACCAGGGTTATTGCTCATGGTGACAGCTGAGCAAGCCTCCCCAGTGCAGATCAGCCCTCAACACCCTGTGGGTCCCACTCACAGGCAGCTACTCTGATCCTGAAATAAACCCCAAACCCTTAGCACTCAGCTCAAGCCATGCCATCTCTAGAGCTGCAAGATCAGATAAACGGGGTGAAATGCGGCCTCTGGATTTAGGAGTAAAAAAAGACTGACTCACCTCTATTTATAAAGACCAGCTGTCAACATTATGTCTTGAGCACAAAATCCAAACTACTAAGACCTTCCTCCCCCAACTGAAAGAATTTAAAACACCACCAACTCAAATAAGTAAAGCAGTCCTGTTGACAGCAAGAGGCTGCCTTTTCAAGGGTTAGACCAGTGAGTAAACTAATATTTGCATGTAATATTTGGCAGCTTGGGTACAAAGGAGATGTAAGGCATGAACAAATAGGCACTTGCCCTTCCGAAAGTCTCTTGTGCATACTCCAGCAACTAAGCTTGCTATAGTATGAGAAAGGAATCAAACAGCTCCAGGATTTGATTCGTATACAACCAAAGCCTCAGGTATATTGAAATATGAGTCCAGCACTAAACACCCCAAAATACCCACTTATTCAGGATTGTTGGAAATATATACTGGGCATCTAATGCAGTTTCACATAATGGAAGTCACTTCAGGTTAGGTCCTACCAAGTAGAGATCTTCCCCAGTAGAGATATGCATAATAAAAGGAGTTCCAATGTATATTTCTAATATTTTTGCCAACCTTTGTCCATTTTGTTCAGTGCTAACAGTATATACAGCAACTAAACAGGTGATATTAACACACCAAATATAAAAACACACCTTTTCCTTTGGTTTTCTGGTAAGGATTCTTAGTTTCTGAAAACAATCCTGTTCTACTCAAGCTACCAGATCCATGCCAGCTGACAAGGAAGGATGAGCAAATCCAAATCAAATACAGACAAATAAAACAGCATGTTTTATTGCTGAAAATAGAAGAGGGTTTCTGGCCATCCTCCAGGAAGATAAAGAAGGATTAGCTGAACATTTCTTATTTCAAAACCCTGACATTTTATCACTGTTCAAATTTTCACCTTGGTATACAGTTTGGAGAGGTGGCTTTTTCTCATCATGAGCAAATCTCTTAATTGTGACAAATACTTAAGAAAAAAATGAGGAACAAGAAATCAGGAAAAAGCAATTTTGCTCCTGAGAGGGGAGAAGCAGACTCTGTAGGATAAAATGTGAACACATCTTGAAATGTAGGAAGGCAATGTGTTTTCTCAAAAATATGCTTCAGAGCAATGTTTCACGGTCTCTGTATTTAGTGGCCACTTATTTCTATCGGTATCAATAAATAACTGGAGCCTCAGCTTCTCCACACTTGGACCTGGCTCTCTTGGGAGAAAACTGCATGCGACTCAAACATTGCAACATTGCTCTTTTGATTCAATTTCAGTCCTGAGGGCCCAGCACAGACAGGCAATGGTGACAAAGGACAGGTGAATTTTGAGTGGAATGGGAACTAGAAACTCAAAGTTTACACTGTCATGAGTGAATGGTTTAGGTCATTAACCAAATCACCATCAGCAAAAGCAGGTTTAATATAAATTTGTAATAGCACAACAAAGTTCAATGGCAAGCTCCACTCTAGCACTTACTACCTAAATGAAGCACAAAGAAAAATTGCATTAGAATCACTTTAGAATTAATTATACAGAGGCAGGGGACACAAAAGGGTAAGAGGGAGACCCTCCCATTGAGTAACAAGGTTTGGTGAAGAACCCCTTTTTAAACTCTTGATGAAGCCTAGATGTGGCTATGGTCAAATTTAGTCTCAAAATAGATTAAAGCTAATGAATTTAAGATCCCTTAGTCATTGACTAATTTAATACTTACAAAATTATTCAACAGGGTATACTGTAACCATAGCAGTAAAATGAGATGGCGACATTTAATCTACACCTGCTATAGGTTGTATTCACATCTGCACACACAAGACACACAGAAGTATGTACAAAGTTGTATCTGCCTGTTTAAAAAACCTACTCAAGTTCAGTGAAATATGTCAAATGTCTTTGCATTTCTCAATGGGCAAAGGACTGACCCTAAAGGAGGCTGGGGTATCAGCCCAGTCCCATGGGCAACTTTTGACGACAGCTCCCTGAGTCCCACATGTGAGAGCTGGTAAGCTTCAAGAGGCATCCCACTCAGGGAGTGTGGTGGGTTGACCCTGGCTGGACACCAGGTGCCCACCAAAGCTACTCAATTACACCCCTCCTCAAATGAACAGGGAAGAAAGCTTCATCAGTCAAGAAAAAAACAGGAAGATGTTATTCATCAGTTACTACCATGGGCAAAACAAATTTGACTTAGTGAAATTAGCTGAATATATTACCAACAAAAATCAGAGTAGGAGAATCAGAAGTAAAAAAAAATCTTAAAAACAGCTTGCCCACACTCCTCCCTCCTTCCCAGACTTAACTTTATTACTGAATCTCTACCTCTACCCTATATTGGTCCAGGGAGACTGGGAATAGTCAGTTCATCACTTACTGTTTCTGCCACTGCTTCCTTCGCAGAGAGAGGAGCCCTTCCCCTGCTGCACAGTGCCATTGCTCCCAGGGGAAACAGTCCTTCATTAGCTCCTCCAGTGTGAGACTTTCCCACAGGCTGCAGTTCTTCATAAACTGCTCCACCAGTGGTTCCCTCACATATTCACAAGTCCTGCCAGCAAATCTGCTCCAGAATTGGCTCCCCTCTTCATGGGTCTGCAGGTCCCTGACAGGAACCTCCTTCAGTCCAGGTTTCCCACCATGGGCCTGTGAATGGTGTATTTTCAGCATCCATCTTGTCCAGCATGGGGTCCTCCATAGGCTGCAAGCGGATCGCTGCTCCACAGCGGTCCTCCTTGGGCTGCAGGGGAACATCCTGCCTCACCACGGTCTGCACCACAGGCTGCAGGGGAACTCAGCTCTAGTGCCCCTCCTTTGACACTGACCTTGATGTCTGCAGAGGTGTCCCTCTTATTCTCACTCTACTCTTCTTTGGCTACAATTGTTCCTGTGCAAAAATCTTTTTCTTTCCTTCTTAAATATGCTATCATAGAGGTGCTGCCATGTCACTGAAGGGCTTCGCTTTGGCCAGTGGCAGGTTGATCTTGGAGCCAGATGGCATTTGCTGCACAGCCTAGTTTTCAGTAGTGGGTGGTGCCACAGAGGTGGCTTCTGTGAGAAGCTGCTAGAAACTTCCACCATGTCTGATAAAGCCATTCTCTGATGACACTGAAGATGGACATGCTGCTGGCCCAATTAGGTTGGTAACTTTTCTGTGATGACATATTTGAGAAGAAAATCAAAACAGGGCACGCACAGTTTTTTTCCAGAGGTAGTGAAGCGCTGCCAGGGGCCATCCCCAATATGGTAGCTGGTGATGTGCTTCCACAGCCGTCACCATCTCAGCATGGCCGGCAGCAGGCCTTGCCTGTCTGGCCACCCCAACCAACTACACTGTGGGTGAAGAGGGCAGGGGCAGGGGCTCTCAGTTCCCGGCACCCTGCATGAAGAGAGGTGTTAACTATCAGCAGCGCCACAGCAGCCACCACTGCCCACGTGATGGCAGCGGGGCCAGCTGGCTGGCAGTGCAATCATGGTGAGCAACTCCCTGATGTGGAATATAGATGAGATCAACCTCTCAGAACCATGGGATTCTGCAAGAATCTTTGAATTAGTGGAACTTGTAATGGTACCTACAAACAGCAGTTTTTCTTCTAGACAGAAAAGAGGAGGACAGGAGGACATGTGAAGGAAAACATGGTGACACCAAGGTATGTGGGAAAGGAAGAGGGGGAGGAGGTGCTTCAAGTGTTGGAGCCGAGATTCCTCTGCAGGCCGTGGTGAAGACTGTGATAAAACAGTCACGCTGCATGAAATCCATGAGGGGAGCAGAGATCCCATTTGCAGCCCGTGGGAAAAGTGCTCATGCTGGAGCAGGTGGATGCCAGAGAAAGCCATGGTCTAAGGGAAGACCCAAATAGAGACCCTGCTTGCAGAGATAAAGAGAACCCTTGATCCCATATTAGAGCAGTCTACCCTTAAAAGATTGTACGCCATGGATGAGTGACCCATGCCACATCAGCTTTGGGAGGACTGTTTTGGCTGTGGGACCCCATGGCATGGCAGAAAAAAGACGTCTCTCCCTGAAGGAACAGCAAAAGATCTTGAGTAACGAATTGACCAAACCCCCATGCCCTGTCTTCCTGTACTGTACGTGTGAAGGACGGATGGCCTGGGGGGGGGGGGGGGCAAAAGGTGTTTTTAAGGCTTATTTTCACTTCTCGTTATCATTCTCTGACTCTGCTAATAATAAATTTACTTTATTAGTAAAGTTGAACCTGTTTTGCCCTTAGAGTGTTTTTTTCTCCCTATCCTTATCTCAATTCATGAGCCCTTTGTTAATCTTTTCCCCTCCCCTCTGCCCAATGTAGCAAAAGAAGGTGAATTAATTACACTTTTGGATGCCTGGCATTTGGACAGTGTCAAACCATGACAATGAGAGACAAAAGCAACGTGAACCAACTACAATAAAAGACACATACACACAAAAAAGGCAGGGTACATACAGTTCAGAAGTCTTTCCTTCTGCTCTGATCAAAATACCCAAAAGGCCAGTGACCAGTCAATGTAAATTAAGACGGGGTCCTCTTGAAACACCATCTTTGCTTGGAATCAAGAAACAATGGGAGATTGGTGTCAACTACCATTGAGTGGGTGGGTGTGGTCGAAAGACAAAGGCGAGAAATAACTCCCAGGTATAGCAGCTGTCAGTAACAGCCCAGCTCAGAGTGCCTTCACAGTCTTGTCCTTTCCATGTCACCAACACCAACAAACTTCCTTTGACTTCCTTCAGCCAGCCAAACACGGGCCTCACTCTTAGAAGTAAACCTAGGCTGGGGCCAGACCAAAACCCTGTAGCCAAACCCTGGCTTTCTGTTCTCTCCCCCTCCTGGTTGCCAAATGAAGTCTGTTAGCAGTGACTCACTAGTTTCAGCACTTTGCTGAATTGCTGCCTAAAAACAGTGTCCCGAACCACATGGTACAAGCTGGCTCCCAGAGAGGTGCAAGGCTATAGAAACCTGGTTCCTGTCTCCCTATGACTTTATTTTCAGCAGATCAGGAGCAAAGCTTTCAAGTAACAGCACTTGGGAATGGGTCCAGGCTTCTCATTGGACCATTTTCTTTTTGCACCCTCCCCCAAAAATAAACCTGTTTGTTGCAATGGCAGCATGCTTTCTGTAAGAATCTGTTGACAAAATATGGGCCTTTATTCCAAAACTGAGAAGATAAATTAATCAAGGGAGCTTGACTAATTAGTTAAGAGCTCAGAGGACTCTGAAATTGGCCTGTCTGGACCAGCTGTGTGTCTGGACACGCTTATTGTAACCTCTATTGCAACTATTGAAATTAGAGCTTGGGACCACACACGCAAACACACACACACACACACACACACACACACACACACACACACACACA
>QUSF01000063.1:1343231-1472056 GCA_003676055.1 Chloebia gouldiae
ACACACACACACACACACACACACACACACACACACACACACACACACACACACACACAATTTAATTTCTTTTCTTTATATTGTATATCCTATTTCCTGCTTGCAGGCTCTTTTCTTTTAGTTCTTAACAAAAACCAACATACTTCTCCATTTTAATTGGTTTTGTATTGCTAAGTTTCTGTGCTTTTCAGATGCTGGGAAGAAAAGCTAGGGCTGTAATTGCTTTAGAAGGAAAATACATACATATGATGCTAAAGAGTAAACTTAGGAATTAAAGTGCTTGTCTGGCACAGACAACATTCTGCAACACAATCTTAAGGGAAGGGTCCTGCTGAGCAACATATCAAGGTTCAAGTTTACACCCTCAAATTTGGGTAAAATCTGAAGAAAATCTCCAAATTTCAAAAAACTTCTGATTGAGACACGAATTTCCCCCAGACCACATTCAGGGGGGACTCTATCTGGAGGAGAGGATGCTTCATCTATCCCCGTACACTGGTGCTTGCCTGGTGCAGTGCTGCAACACTGCTGGGAAAAGCCAGGGTTTATCAGAAAGCAGATGACCAAGAAGAAGCCCACCAGCCCATGTGGACTGTCCAGGTACCCCCTGCAGAAACCCCCACTGCTCCAACAACATGCATAGACCCCAAATATGGGGTGGTCAGGGAAGAAACGGATGTCTGTCATTGCAGCAGGGCACTGCACCCAGGTACTGGTGTCCAGCCCATTTGTCTCTGGTGTAGTAGTACACTCATGCAGAAGCATCTCTCCTGAGGCCAGGGGTGCCCCAAGGCTTTTAATAAGTATCACACTTCTCAGAAATGTCTCATAAGGCATTCTGGAGTTGCCATGAGAGGAAATTGCATGGCAATAAAACAGAATGATTTGGTTCCTGTTAATTAACCAGTAAGGTGGTAAACATTAACTATCTTTGAGAATCACATGATGCATAGAGATGTTCAGGTTCCCCTCTCAGCTCAATACAGCCTGGCTGTAGAAGGGGGTGGCAAGGGGACCCATTGCTCCTCTGTGGCACACAGAAAAGGCAAGGGCAGGTCTTCTCCTCATGCCCTGTTGGCAACTGGGAAAAGGTTGCCTTGTAGTCCTCTGCTCCAACAGACAAAACTGGTGCTGATAGATGCCTGAAATGCATCACTGGCACACATGTGACTTGTAGCCAGTCACATGAGGTACATACTTGGATACCATCTGTCAGTGGTCACCCTGGCCATATGGAGAGACCCACAAACCACACAAATATGTTGGCCAAACAGCTGTGAAAGCCTTATGAAACAGGTGATACCTGCCACCAGCATGGATGTGATATTTACAGTGACATTGCTTCTGCTTGGATGTCGCTGTGGCTTGAGATGTCTGATGGATAAGTCTAAGACTAAAAGGCTCCTGTGTCCCGGGGCTCTTGTTGTGTGGTTCCTCAAGCCTATCTGTTATTGCATGAATCACAGACCTCTCCAAGCTTTTGAAAGGGGCAAGAGCACATGTCTCATGAGATAGCCACCTAATTTTGTTTCTTCCTATCTGTTCCAGGGCATTTCAGCCCTGTTTTTCAAATGCTTTATTACAGATGTCTTCAAGGATCCTAAGTTTTTTTTTCAGGGATGTGGTGACCCTCTTCCTACTCATCCCTGCATATTTGCACATCCAAAAATATAATTGCTTTGAAAAATGTCAGCTGGACTGCTGCGTCTCGCTCTCTGGACAGTTTCTGCAGTGTAAACATGGGTTCTTTCGCATTATTTGTTTGGGCACAGAAATGCAATTGTATGTGCACTTTCTCACCAGTGAACATGATGGTTCTGTTAAAAAAGCATCTAGGAAATCACAGATGACATGTTTTTAAACTTGGACTCCATACCTACACACAGCCATCCTGTGACCTGAGCCAGCAACAAGAGATGAAGCACCGTTGGTTCTGGGAAAGAAAATGAGACAGTGATGGGTTTATTGATGCATTGCATTTGCAAGGCAAGTTTTTCATAGGCGGGGAGCAGTCTATAGGGGCGGCTTCTACAACAAGCTTCTAGAAGCTTCCCCTATGTCCAGTGGAGCCACCACTGGTCAAGGCCAAGCCCTGAAGAAATCCAGGCCAGAGAAGGGGAGGAGTGTGAGGAGTCCTGCCCCTGCAGAGAAAGGAGCAGAAGAGAAAATGTGTGATAAACTGACTGCAGTCTTCTCCAACTCCCTGCATTCTGGGGGATGAGAAATTGTCCAGGAAAAAGGGAGACATGGGATGAAAGGTGATTCTATAGCATTTAGTTTTATTTTTTATTACTCTACTCTAATTTCATTGGTAATAAATCCAATTGATTTCTCCTCCAAGTCGAGTCTGTTTTGCCTATGATGGTAATCAGTGAGTGATCTCTTCCCATTCTTATCTCAACCCACAAGAATTCTCTCCTCTGTCCAGCTGAAAAGCAGAAAGGCAAAGCAGCTTTGAGGAGCCATGGGTGCAAGGACAGAACAATGCTGAGGCAGTGCCCTAGTGTTCTGAGGTACACCTTGTGGGAGGGATGTGATGCTGTCCCACAGCTGAGATGACATTAAGGCCTTGAGACACCTTGGGATACAGGTCCAAAGCTAGTTTGCCCTTTCTCTTTCCATCATTTTTCCTTCACACTGCTGGTAGATTCTTTACTGCACTACTATGTCTCCAGATATCAGATCACTCATTTCAGGGTTACAAGAGGAGCATGAAAGAGCTGCATGGAGTCCTCAGGGAGGTAACACGCCTGCTGTCCTGAAGCCAGTGAAGTAGACCCAATGCCCCAAATCCATTCTAGTTTTTGGAGCAGAGAGGACCATAGAGGCACTAAGTGTAGGGACACTAGTGCCAAATTTGTCTCTGCAGTGGTCCAAGGAGTGTACAAAACAGGAAAGAGAGAGCACCACACCTTCCCAATAGGACCATGAACAACTCTCAGTGTACAAACCACATCATGTGTTTTTAAATCAGACCTGACAGATGCATCATTGCTGAAGGTCAAAGTCTGTGTGGCTTATGCATCTGGGTCCCTCAGCCTGCAGGTAGTGCAGGAAGGTGGAGGTTTGTGAGGCAGATTCAGAATGATACAGAAATGTATTCTTACTTCCAGAAGAAAAGATGTAGAGCATGGTGAGAAGTAAAAAAAAACAAGGAGAGGTCAGGAATTAAGAAAAAAACAAGACAGGAAAGAGGGTGACACAGAAAAGAAAGCAGAACAGCTTTGGGCAGCAGACAAAACCAATGTTTGTCATTAGCATTGGTTTGTAATTTGAATGTGATGCAAAGAAAAATTAAGAACTGAACCTTATTCCCACACCCCTTCTCACACACTGTTTCTTGCAAGAAGCACAGTGTGGTGTGCCACAGCCAGCTGCCAAAAGGCACTGGACTCCTATACATTCGATCGGGAGATCAGAGCCAGGCTTGATGCAAGGACACCTAAATGGTGGCAGTCAGAACAAACACTTCAGGACCACAGGAGCCTACCTCAGGTGCATAGGTACTTTTTTCAGTCTGTGAACAAGAGCTGAGAAGGTAGCTAAAGATAATTACAACTTGCAACTTCTCCACATTACATAACAAAGCACCCATGTGTGATGTCAATACTGTTAACGCAAATGTGTTAGTTCACTTGTAACACACCAACTCAGTGTATTTCATTCACAAACTTGCATTTAATATGAAGAAAACCAAGAGCACCTGGCAAATTGTGCTAGGGGAAACTGGCTGAGCCCTGTAAACTTCCTGGAAACTCTCAGATGAAAAGGGTCCTGCCCACACAACAATGAACAGACTTATTTCTGGTGAAATATATACATTAGTCATTTCCAGGAACTAATTGTATTTAAGATAAATTATAAATGAAAAGCAGAGGACCAAATCCTCAGTGAATGGGAATTATGTGTGAAAGTTTTGGTAATAGGGGGCCTGCAGGGGTGGGTTCTGGTAGAGCCTGTGGAGCCATGGAGAAAGTAGCCTATACTGGCACAGGTTTGTTGGCAGGATTTCTGACCCCACCAGGGGACCCTGGCTGGAGCAGTCTGTGCCTGATGAATGCCACCCCAAAAAAGGGACCAATACTAGATCAGTTCAGGAAGAACTTCTGCCCATGGGAAGAACCCACACTGAAGAAACTCATGGAGGACAGTCTCCCATGGGAGGCACCGCACAGTGGAGCAGGGCGGGGAGTGTGTGTGCTTCCCTGCAGAGGAAGGAGTGGCAGAGAGAAGGTGTGAGGAACTGACTGCAGCTCCCATTCCCCATCCTCCTGTGTCACTGGGGGCTAGGAGGTGAAGAAAATGAACAGTGAAGTTGTACCAGAAATAAGGGAGGGGTTGGGAAAGATGTGTTCCTATTTCTAATTATTCTAAATGTGATTTTAACTAGCAATATATTTCCCAAAGCTGAGGCTATTTTATCTATGACAATAACAGCAGTCTGTCCTCAATTCAACCCACAAGACTTTTGTTATAAATTCTCTCCCCTCTGCAGTTCAGAAGAGGGAGAGATAGAGTGGCTTTGGCAGCCAGCCAAGGTCAACCAGCCACACCTGGAAGCAAAACATATACCAACCATTTTGTTATCTATGTAGACACCATATACACATTCATTCTGCATGGCCTGCTTCCTCAAAGACATCTCCACATATGTATCTCTACATGTCCTGAAACATCAGTGTTTGTCTACTGTCAGGCCAAATCAGCAGATACTGTCCCCCAGACAAAATGTTATGAAAATGCACATGCCCCAAAAAATAAAAAACATCTCATCTCCTCTCCAGGAGTCTCCTGATCTCCCATTCTGCAGATGTCCAGCACAAGCACAGCAAACAAAAAGTGTTACATTTCAGCTTCATGCTTTGGCACAGCCTTGAAATTCTCTTTTCCTCTTTGTCCACTGCTGTCCTCAAGATCAAGAGCCTTGTAATACCCTCCTGCACCCTAAAGAGTCTTGCTCCTTTGTAGTAGCAGGGGACATTTGGACAGACAGATTCAGCATCATTCCCTAGGAAAATGAAGCATCCCCTAAAAAAAAAAAAGAGACACAACATGTATTGAAAAAAAAAAATTGCAGATCTGCTTGCTCTAGACTGCTCTGCTACCCAAAGAAGAACAGAGGCTGGGAGCATGGAGGAGATGACTGAGTTTGAGACACTCAAGGCAAATACACAACATGTGTTTGTCTTGACATGAGGCCTGAAGTGCCTCTATACCAGAGAGTGCATATAAGCATTCCCATGTTCGCAGACCTCCTGTCAGGGTACCTTCCTTTGTGGAGACCCACAACAAGTGAGCTCACAGAAGCTTTCTTTAAAAAACAGGTTCCTTCTAATACAAGTCCCAAAAGTAGTAGCTTCATCAGCTCTGGAGTGTTTTGAAATTCTTTTCTCCAAAGAACTTACTAAAAATGAAGCAAAAATGAGGGAAGGGAACATGGATGTAAGGGAAGTGACATGGATGTTTTCTTGATTCCCAGAAGGGCTTTGTTAACCAACATCCCCCCATGGTAAGGGGAGATGAACTGTGGTCAAGATCTTTATTTCCTTTTTTTTCCCCACATTTTACTCAACTTCTCGTCTCATTTTTATTCAGACATGCTACACCAAGCATTCAAAAGACTCTAGGCAATTACATCTGCAGTACATCAGCCTGCAAGAGAGAAAGAAGTGTTTCTTCTGTGACTTATGCTGGCACAACACCAAGCACACCTATCCAATTATTAAACATTTATTGCATCTTTAATATATTGGTTACAAAAGCAAAATCTTCCAGAAGGGCAGGCTGGAAGGAAAGGGAAAGTACAATTAAAGGTTGCTGCCCTGTTGCAGTGTCAGGGCCAGATGTTACACTCTCAATTTACATTGCAAAACAATGGCAAATAACCTGGCTTTCCTATGGTAAAATCTGATGCTGCTATGGCTGGAGTTGCTGCCTCTAGCAGCTGCTTCATTTCTGCAGCTGGATGCACCATTTTGTAATGTTGGGCATGACTGACCATCTGTGCCATGGCTGTAGAATTATCATCCTTGTAGCTGTGCCTTTTACTCTATGACACATTTGAGAGGTCAGGAGACTTAAGAGTGGTTTTAGGAGACAGAAGTTTTTCTTAGCTATGCTCATGGGAGCTTGGAGAGGTTAACTTGCAAGAAGTTAGCACAAGCTGCTGGATCTAGTTTCCTGCTCTTTTTTTCCTTTTCCATTTCCTTTGTTCTTCCTTTTCTTTTTCCCTCTTATTTTCATATTTCCTCAGTTTCCATTGCATGTCTATGAGGAAATGGAACATGAATGACTGTTGTGTACCACAGTCCAAAGCCTGCCAAGAGCAGGTTTGTTTTTGGTTAATGCTTTGCAACACCACACTCAGGATATGCAGTCGCAGACCTACAGCCTACCTTGGGTCTCACCACTCCATGGCATTCCTCTATCCACCAACATAAACTGGCATATAAAGAAGAAAAGAAAAGCAAGCCCTGGAAAGTTGATTCATGGCCCCAAAGCCTTTAAACTACAGACAAGGTAAACAGATCTGGAAAGCCATGTGGAGCTGCGGGGGCATCACACCAGCACTGTGTGTCACAGCTCTGGTTCATACATCCAGATGGACACCATTATTTACAACCTGCCTCGCTGGTCATCCTGTCAGGGATTATTGCAGCTCACCTTTTCTACCCTGCTTCCCACCTCTCCCAGCAGCTCAGAAAGAACTGAAACTGTAATTTGCTCAGCCTCCCAAAACCCTACTGTAGGTCCGACCCTGAGCACACCCTGAGTTCACCTCCAGGGTGAAGCTCTTTCCTACTACTGGCCCATGTTGCTCTCACCTAACAGGTGACAGAAAACTAAACACAAACAAAGCCAAAAAAATAAAGGATGCCTTCCACCACGGGACTAAAACAACACAAACTGAATTCCCACCTGGATGTTTGTGATGACTGTGGCATAGCATGAGCTCTCCAAAAATACAGTCCTTTTTGCTGGCGTACACCTAAGTGGTACTGATTAATTCTCTTGAGGGCACCTAAATTTAGACCTTCTGACTTCCTCTCCCACATGTTTTGCACACATCCAAGGAGTGTGGCAAAGAAATACTCAGTTATAGTGCATGGGTGGCTCAGGCATTTGTCTATGTCTCCAGACTTTCTGCAAGAGAAACTATCTAGGGACTGATTTTTGAAAGTTACATTGCCTTTCCACTCTGCCCCTCCTCAGACCACATTTTCTGACTTCCAGAAGCAAGCAAACACACCTTCCTGAATGTCTTTAAGTGCTTCCCCGTTCTCTGCCAGCCCATATTTGCAAAGAGCCATCTACTGGCCACCATCCTATCCAGTGACTCCTGGGTATGACACATCATACAGCAGTCTGCTGAAGCATGAAATTCACATGATTTTCAACTTCTCCAAGGTCAACTTGCATATTTTTAACATCCACTCTCCAGCAGCCTGGGGGAGAGAAGTATGTTGCATTTGTGGTTGTGAGGAAGGCTGGTGGGATGAGGGCACATGAGAAGCTGTGGCTCCTATGGATGAGTGACTGTGTACATGGGACAGCTACAGCATTGTTGAGCTAAACAATGAGACATTCCACAGTTGAAAAAACAAAACAAAACAAGAAACCTAAAAAACATGGTATGTTTTCTGGAAGTGTAGATTTTTCCCCATTTAGAGGACACACATTCCCCTGTACCATTTTTATTATGTGCTGTCATGATAGTAATTACTATAATCTAAGAATCAAGCACAGATCACATAAATTATATTACTGTCCAGTTATTTTAGGCATCCATACAACAATCATACAGCAACATTTTGGACTTCAAACTGCTGTAGGCCTAAGCCTGTTAAGTCAAGTGACTGTGAGCACAGCAAGAGACAAGTGGCCACATATGACACCTGAGAAAAGACACACTTCTTCTAGTTTAGAGAGGGTTTACCCACCCACACTTGCCTTTAGAAAGCTGTTGGTTTCTAAGAATTTATTATTTGGGTGGGTTGTTCCCTGCCTTTGCTGGCACTGGCTTCTGCAAGAGCCACACGATGCCTGGCTGAAGTGGGGCATTCAGGAGTTGGACTTTGAAAGTAGTCTGGGCTTCTTATTTTATCCTGCCAGGCAGTAGGTTGTAGAGAAGGGTGCCTTGGCAGATGAGGAATTCCTGCTTTCTTCTGAGCCATCAGCAGCAGCTGCACCTCCCCAAAGCAGCACAGGACACATGTACCAGCTATGTCTGTCAGCCACAAGGCACATGGATACAAGGGCAGCAGGGACCAGCTGGAGGAAGCTGGATGAAAATACAAAAGCCAACAGAAATCACCAAGCCTTCATGGTGCTGCTTCTCACCCACTGGCATCCTGGCTCCTCTAGTGATGCTACCAAACTAAAAAAAGGGGATGCTCATGGCATCTAACAGGTGGGGGAAGGAGCAGAGAGTAGCAAAGTGTTTCAGGCAGACAAAACCTATCAGGTCTGGAAAGATATAGACAGGGCATGCAACCACAGGGCCAGAAAAGAGGTTACTAGTTCTCCTGCAGTAGTATGCCACACACTTGATAAACTTCCAAAATAAAAAACTACTTACTCAGTTTCCACCACAAGTAAAGCAACATATGAGGGCATATCCTGTTGGGATGGGTTGGTACCTGTATCCAAGGCAAACTGTCTTTTGTTTTCTTTTTCTTTTCAAAGTAGAAGTGTATTTTTTTTTTAATCCAGGACCTGCACTAAGTCTTCCCACCTCCTGCTCAACTGTATCCCAGAGCAAACTTTCACAGGTTGCTAACCCAGCTGCTAAAACCTGCAGAAACAGCCCATTCGTGACACACCTGGCACTAATATCCCAACACCTAACCTTTCCTGGGTCCCGTGTCAGCAACGTCCAGAGCCCAACATTAAACCCTAAAGCCCAACAGAAGGAGAACAGGGCTGTGGCAGACCTGTTCTGCACTGTGGGGCAGGCAGTGGCGTAGCATGTGGTGAAACAAAGGATGTCTCCAAAACACAAGAGAAAAAAACCAAGATGGATGGGAACTTTAGGTTCCACCGCAGAATCACCTCGGATGGGAACGCTAAGCTGTTCCCTTGGGGAGTCTTTCTGGTCCTGGCTGAGTCCCGGCATGAGGGGAGCTACGGGAGGCGGCCAGAGTTTAACTCGGGTTTAACGCCGCAGCCTCCTGCCTGCACAAGGGCCCACATCCCACAGACCAGTGGCGCCACTCCTCGCTTTTGGTGGTGGGAAGGAAAGCAACAAGGGGGGGGGGGGGGGAAGAAAGGAAAAAGAAAAAAAATATTCCCGTCATTTATTCCTGCCTTCCACTCTGCCCGCATTACGGGCAACACCGGCTCCCTTTCTCGTAAGGCGAGCAAAACGCCGCGTCACACCGAGCCGCTCCTCGCGGGGACGCGAGGCGGGGGGAGGCGAGCACTTCCTGCTCATCGTTACACAGCACTTTTCCAACCTTCCGGGTCTTTTCTTTCTTCCGCTGCCGCCGCCGGTTCCCCCGGCAGCCGGCAGGGACGCACTCTCCCCGGCCGGCCAGGGCTGCGCTCGCCGCTCGCCGCCGCCCCTCAGCGCGGCCCCAGCGGCGCCCCGGGCCCGCCGCGGGCGGGGGGAGCGGGAGCGGCAGGAGGCGGTTCGGGCCCTGCGCATGCGCGGCGCGGCGCCGCGCTGGGCATAAAAGGGCGGCCGGGGCGGAGCGGGAGAAGCGCTGGGACGGCGGGAGGCGAGGCGGGAAGCTGAGTGGAGTGTGGGGGAGAATCCCTTGGTTCCTTGCCTTTACAGCACCGACCCTCTTTCCCAGCCGTCGCCGCCATGGTGAAGATTGTGGGCAGCCTGGTGAGTCCGATGGGCGAGGCGGCCATGTCCGTTCGCCTTGAGAGAGGCGGACGGCGGGACGAGCATCATTGCCCGGCGGGCGGGCGAGCGGGGATTATCAGTGCCAGGGGCGGTTTGCAGGCGGGGGATAGTGCCGGGCTGCCCCGGCTCTCGAGGGGCCTCGGCCCGGCGGAGATGGCGGCTGGGAGCCCGTGTGCCGCCCGGGCAGGCGGAGCCTGCTTCGCCCATGCGGCGCGGACGGGGGAAGCGGCGCGGAGGGCTCAGCCGGGGCAGAGGTTGGGAGCGAATAACTGCGCGGCTCCGGGCGTCGGAGTGAGCGGGGCGGTGATGCAATTTCGCGTTGTGACGGGTTGCTCATCGCACTTTTAAATGAAAAGGTTTCGTTTCTCAAACGGATAGCAGGGTACTACAGCGACCGGAGGAGAGGACACAGTCTTAAGCTTCGTCAGAGGAGGTTTAGGTTGGACATCAGGAGGAATTTCTTAAAAAACAGGGTGGTTTGGCTTTGGAGTAGGCTTCACAGGGAGGTGGTTGAGTCAGTGTCCTCGCAGATGTTTACAGAAGAACTGGACGTGGCACTGAGTGCCATGGTGTGGTTAACAGTGTGGTGTTGGGTCACAGCTTGGACTCGACGATCTCGGGGGTCTTTTCCAACCTGACTGATTTTGTGATACAGGATCTTAATTTGGCAGTCCTGATTTGCCTTACGTGTGTAGGGGACTAGGTGGCTTTCTTAGAGTTTGGCCTGTTGCATTTCTGGGCAGGACATCGTGGAAGAGTTCATCCATTCTTGACTTGAAAGCATCTGGTAGAGCCCATTCCCTGTGCTTAAACAGCGGGAGTTGCTGGCATAAGAAGTATTTCCCTTGTTATGGTGCGGTTTGATGTATTCACAACCCTAATGTAGCACATCACTGTTTGGATGATTCTGTGAATACAAATACATCTGTGGCTCTGAGATACAAAATAGAAATAAAGCCTAGACACGTGGAGAATACCCTGCTGGTGATGAAATAGCATGTGGTCTTGTGCACAGCAGCTGATCTGGTTGATAGACAACAATAGAGTATTTGTTAGCTGTAACTTAGGAACCCAAGTCTCAAAAAATATTCTCCATGCAAACTTAGCAAGTTCTTCATTCCAGGAAAAATCCTGTTGGGCTAGTCTCACCTTTTTGAACTTGAAATCTGGTGCAAGTGTCAGTTTGATCTTATTTTTGAGGCATCTGCAAGTGATGATGTGTGGGTATCCTGTAAGGCCCCAAAAAGGAAGATCTTTAACAGGGCTTACAGTTAACAGATCTTTAACAGGCCTCATTTGCTCTGAGTTAGACACCGGAGAAATACTATCAAGATAGTCTCAAGAGGTCAGAAAAGACTTTACTGGCAACTTTAGAAAATCAGAGAACTTTGGCAAAAGGTTTTGTGTAACATTCAGTTAACATAAAACACTTCCCAAAGCATTAACTTGGCCCATTCAGCTTGGCAAACTCTAAACCTGTTTGATTTCAAGTCACTCAAAAATTCTGGGAGGAGAGACTTAGAAGAAAAAGATAGAAAAGATATTAGAAAGGGCACATACAGCTACCAGCTGCTGGGTCCCAGAGCAGTGTTCAGCTGATAGAAATTCCAAGAGGAGGTAGGGTCAAGACATGTGTTTGCAGCATGTTTGGCCTTAAGTGCCCCTTGCCTATAGTGTGCCCGTGATTGATGGACACTGTGTCTGGGATACCGGCTCTAGGGATGGGGGGTGTGCACTGCCTCACCAGAGCAAGGCCTGACCTGCCCCTTCCCCCAGACATTTGCATCTCAAAATGTTTTGAGACCTCAGTCTTTCCAGTCTGTCACACATCCAAGTTTGTTTTCTAGGCTGTGCTCTTCTACAGTCAGGTCACTTTATTTATGAAAGGCATGTCAGCTCTCTCCCACTGGACCGCAAAAGTGTTGGGATCTGATACATAAATATACAAATTAACACTTGTGACCACGGCTCAAAAACCGGTGAATGCACGAACCTCCTTAAGAGGAGTGAAATGCCTTACCATTCAGGTTCTGAAGAGAGAATGGTGTGTGAATACACCTAGAATTGTTGTTCTGCTTTGTATCTCTTCCCCCTTCTCTGTCTATGGTGCCACAGAAGGGGCAAACTTTAGGTGTAAGGGTTGAGGTTTTTGTTGCACACAGGAATAGATCAAACATAGCAAGTCAAACCTGGCTCTGGAGGAAGAGCCTGCTCTAAGTTAGGTAGGCTTTCACTATCCTCCTAGCTATGAGCGTTGTTTAATAGTCTGCTGTAGTTAAAGCGAACTTTGGTTTTGCATTCATGGAGAGTGTGAACTCAGCAGTCATGCTGACAACAGCATTTTAACATTGGTGACACCCAAAGTATTCAAGTGCAGCGCAGCTGGGATTTCTGGATTAATTCTGGCTTTCAGTAAAGCAGGTTTATATTATTCTCTGATACAAAGGGGAAAACCCATTCTTGCATTGTCTGCAAGAGCTTCTATGAGTGAGAGCTAGGTAGATGTAGCCCTTTTCCCTGCATACCTCTTCAGAAACAGACTAGCTTCAGACGAATGTCTACTTTCAGGGTGCTTGACTGATCCTTATGTAGTACCTGCTATAGCACAGAAGGAGCTGTATTGTTTTATTGTTTTTTAGCGGCCGTGAGATGAGTGACTAGTGTAATTTGTAAGAGGGTTTGACTATGGGACATACTGCTTTTTATAGCCAAAGCTAATGGGGTGTATAAACTTAAAAAGCTGCCGAAGGAGCTTAAAAAGCTTCCTCTTCATTCTAGCTGCCTGTCTTGTTATTTAAGTTAAAGAAAATGCTGAAAAATTGCAGCTTTTGCTGTAAGTGATAATTTTAGAGGTGGTGTGTGCTAGGGAGCTCAGGCAGCTGAACCTTTGCTTTGTTTATGCTAGATTCTGTATTTTAAAAAACCTCACTAAATTACATAGTAACCATTGGCACTCAGCCGATGACTGGGCAAGTTCAAGGGTGACATGATATGTGTTGAAAATAATGTTTACAGCCAAGCTTTAATCAAATATGCCAGATAGTGTGGACCTGTATTATCTGTTGCTGAGAGCAGCAGACTCCTTTCAGCACCATCTGAAGGAGGCCAGCAGCCTCCTTTTTGAAGCACTACCTGGTGCTGGGAACCTCTGAGGCACTAGAGGCTTTCATTATTAGAGCTTCATACTTGGCCCTAGGGAACAGATGGCTGCCACCAGTGTGTTTGTTGAAGGTAGCATGCCCTTTTCTGCTGGACAACAATTCAAGTAAAATGAGGTCTTGTGTTGTGCTCAGGGAGATTGTAGTTAAATATTTAAAGAAAAAACCCACCACCACAAGGAACAAAGCAATATTGACTATCATGCTAGCTGGGGTTTCCCCCAGTGAGCTGTTACCTGTTAAAAATGCTGTTTAATGAAGCTGTAAGATCCTTTCAAAGTGTGACAAATAGTCCTGTGATGGGAGGTTCCCTTTCTGGTAACAGAGATTATTTAGTTTTTCATAAAAAATCTTGTCACTTTATAGTTAACATGAAACACAACTAGTGAAGTCAGTTGGGACAGTTCAAGCAGCTTGTTTTTTGTTTTGCTCCTGCTACTGTCTTCCTTCTTCCTGGGAAATTAAGCTCACTAGAAAAATTTTCAGAATTTCTCACTAGTTTGATACTTTTTAACTTGAAGGGGTAACACCTTTGGACCCAGCATCTCTTTTCACTGTCCTGCAGCAATTTTGGCTGATAGTAGAGATGATTTGCAGAGTAACATCTGATTTGTAGTCAGGACCAGGTCACCATGGTGATACATGGTGACCAGCTGGTATATATGACCAGCTGTAATTATGATGCTGTCCTACTTTCCCTTTGTTCTGTGCAATAGCAAACCTCAGGTGTGTGGCCATGTGATAGAACACATTGTAAGGCTGAGCTTCCTTTTACAGAAGACAGTATTTTTTAGGGGTTAAAAGAGGCTGGTCTAACTGGCAGCTGCGGGAAGTAGATTCAATACAGTAGTGATGTTACAGTGCAGAGGTCTGAGAAGCTACACCAAAAATCAGTAGCAGGATTTCAAGGCTGAAAGGAGTGAGGCTTGACTGAGGAACTCACAAGTACTGGGAGAGAGCAGCAAGTGTGGATTGCTGTGTACAGGGATATTAAACATTGTTCGTGGGAATGGGCACAGGAATGCATTCTATGTCAGTACAGGAGATAGGGAACCTAGGGAGACAGGAAAACTTAACTGTTCCTATGTCTTTCAGAATGAGAGTAGGTGTTGTGGAGTGTTACTGCTGGTCTTGGAGCAGAGTAGACTGTGATTGTCCAAGATGCAAGGATAGAAAAACTAACATGGATACTGTGCCCATAAAGAGAGCTACATGGGAAGGGAAAAAGTCTGTTAACAGGGAGATGTAATGCTGAGTGTATTTGAAGTTACGGGAAGCTGTGAAGACTTTCACATAGGCTTATGCATACATAAGAATGCTCATGCAGGATTTCTGCTTGCTTGTTAAATATATTCATGTCCAGTTTGACTTTGGCTCCTCAATTGCATGACAATTCTTGAGCTTACTAGAGTTGAGTCACAACTTACTGTGGCTGACTGCAGAAGCAGGTATGAATTAGTTAACCCCTGTACTGCAAAACCAACCCCTGTGTACATCTGGCAGTAATATACTGCTTTCAGTCAGGTGTTGCTGACTGGACTCCAGTCCTTTGCTCCATTAAGTTGTGGGGGGACTAAAGCAGCTATTTTTGAAGTTTATACTAACAGTTCTCCTGAAGCCTGATTGCCAAGACAACAAATTTGAAAATTACTGAAGTGGCTTGTTCTTTATTTGACAATATCAGAAAGTAGGTAATCAGCACTTTCTGCTTCTGCCCAAGATACTTGCTTGACTTTTGCTGGCATGCAAGATTTATTGCTTTTAATGTCTTTCAGTTCTGTTAAAGTTTTCACTTTATGACCAGCAAAAATGAGTAATGGCATGTAAGATATTTAATTCCAAGAAATATTGTCCAGAGATGATTCATGTGACTAAGTGCAACACAGACTTGAAGACTCAGAAAAATTATTGTTTACTTGTGTAGTCTGCATGTTTAGCATTGCTTCGGCTAATGATGTCAAATGTGGGTTCACTTGGCAAAATATCCTCTGAGGTTGTTTTTGAAAATGTGCTTTAGAGTAAAACAATATCATTTTAATGTTAGCTATTGATTGGAAGACTCACCAGAGTGGATGACTGTGCAAAGGTTTGTGTCTGTCCTTTCCAAATTCTGCAGAGGAAAGTCTGTCCTGGACAAAGACAAAAGTCTTACTGCCAAGACAGAAATGAGAATATGGATTTTAAAAACTCTAAGGATCATATTTTGGGGATAACCTAGAGCTGTCAGAGTTGAGCATCATAACTAGAAAATTTCTAGCTTCTTTCCACAATTCAGTGAGTTTGAGCATTCTGGCTGTTTTCTTATTGGTGAGACATAAGACACTGCTGCTAGCACCAGTGTAAACAATTCATACTGAAGCACTTACATGATGGTACAAATAACCCATTTAAGTGTTTAAGACGTGTCATAATGATTAGTGTGTTAGGTATGAGAGCAAGCCAACATTGGGATTAGTCTTATATCCTGTAGGAAAGGAAAATAATCAATGAGTTTTTTTGGTTTTTTTTTTGGTAGGTTGAATTTGAGACAGTACTGAAAAGTGCTGGTGAAAAGCTCATAGTAGTTGATTTCTCTGCCACATGGTGTGGACCATGCAAAATGATCAAGCCCTTTTTTCACGTAAGTAGTTTTTCTGGATTTCTTTCTGCATTAAATTGTATATACATGTTTGTGTTGCTTGACAATAATATGGAGGAAAGTACCTTTTGCCTTATGTGATTTACCAGCATTTTCTGGAAAGATGAGAAGTTGCAGAAGTATCTATTTTTAAGACTACCAAGTGAAATAGACTGACCATTGATATAGCTGGGAACTACTGTGAGGTTTAGCTTTTTTCCTGGTGCTTACATGCATTTAAGGTACATAGAGACCTGCCAGTTGCATTGTGACCTTCTGTACACCATTAATGTAACTTCTCCATCTGTGTTTAGATGCCTGTGTTAACTCCTGATAAGGTATGAGAAGCTGTAGTGTCTTTTGGTGATCAGTTGAAGACTGTAAGAGAGGCCTTCCACCTGTGTCTTAGGATATTTGAGTCTATGTTGGGAGAACATGTTTCCACAGACTCCTCCAGAAACAATCTGCAGCAGAACAAAAAATTTTTGCTTTGGTAGTAAAATAGCTGCTTTAAGATAACAAAGCATGTTTCACTAGCAATTTAAGCAGCACCAGCCTTTCCATTTATATGAATGCATCTTTTCAGGAAACTTTCATGGAACACTATAACTGCATAGATCTTTTTATTTCTTTTCTTTTTAGAGTTTGTCTGAGAAGTATAGTGATGTGATATTCATAGAAATCGATGTGGATGATGCCCAGGTAAGGTCTGGGGTGGTGCTGAGGAAGGACAGCTAAGGACTTCCACACAAGTGACAGACAAGAATTCAAAATGCCTTCACATATTTTGAAACAAAATCTAAAACAAAACAGAAGTTTACTTAAAGTTGAAACACAGGGATTTAGCTGGAAAGAATGATTTTTTTTTTTGCAGGTAACACCTGAACAGAACAAACTACCTTGATTATCAGCACTCTCAAAGTCCTGTGGCATGTGTTGGATAACTTGGAAGGAATGACCCTTTAGTCTGAGAGGGAGTGTTAGTCTGAGGTCTTAACCTGCTGTGATGCAATCTTCCTTAAACCTAATTGTTCATAACCTACTGATCTGTCTGGTCCCTCCACTGCTCTTGGCACTGTTTCCTCTTTCATTAAAAATGAAATTACATCTTGAATTAAGTGCAGTAAAATGTCTTCTGTATTGCAGTTTCAACATAGTCAAATGTGCTTGAAAAATATCACATAGAGGCCCAAGAGTTGCCATAGAGTTCTTACAAGCAGACATCTGTTTTGATGCAGAAGTCTGTTTTTTTCCAAACACAGAGTACAGGTTAAGGCTTTTGCTATTGCATGAATTAAGTGTTGAAGAAGAGATCTTAATGCTTACTTCAGGTTTACTTACTGCACTGGTTTTGCTACTGATGAACTAGCAGAAATTCTTTTGCTTTATATTGAGCAGTAATGGCTTTAATCTGTTACCTAAAGGGAAGTCAGCTAGAGTGGGTTCTAAATTTAACTTCCTTAAGAATACCCAGTTGAAGATGTTTTTTTATCTCTTCCAGGATGTTGCTTCACACTGTGATGTGAAGTGCATGCCAACGTTCCAGTTCTACAAGAATGGAAATAAGGTAGGCTCTGCCTTTTTGGAACTGAAGCAGGCAAGCTAAACACTTGAAAGAAGATTGGGAGTGTTGGGCTACTTAGTCTTCTTTCTATTGATTGTGTCTCTGTGGTACCAGTAGCATTAAGACACTCCTGAGAGTAAGCAAATTGATCTTAGTACCGCAGCAAACGTAGCCAGCAGTTAACTGGTGACGCAAACTGTGGTGTTCACAGGTAGTGAACTGAGTTAGTTATGGGTTAATCTTACAGACAGTTTCATGAGAGACAATGGGGCGAGATGTCTATCTGCCAAGCACCTTGCCTTTCACTTGGTCAGTGTTTGTTATCTGGATACTGCTTGTGTTGAAGCATAGGCATAGCTATAGGTGCCTATGGACTCCTGCCCAAACAGAAGTCTCTAACCTGGCTGAGGTTATATACAACAAACAGCTGTTTAGTTTATTTCACAGAGAGGCTGTATAACCTTTGAAGTGAAGGTCCTGTCCCTGTTTAAGGACTGAGCAGACCTCTTGTGTCTGGTCTGCCAAGAGATGGATGAGATGGGATTCAGAGGGTAATTTGAGTAGCTCTCTGAACGTGCTGAGCTGAATGTGTTGTCTTAGGCTTTTAGTTGGCTAAGCAAGCTGAAGGTAGGCAAACAGTGCTTGGGAGTAAGCTTCATGGCTGAAGGCAATGGAATTGCACCTTGGGTAGTTGAGTGTCATATATAAGGTGACTTTCAGTTCAGAATGGAGTCAGCATGAACCTTTGACAGTTCTGTTAGAGTGAACTTCTGCAACTTCATGATGTCATTGGAAGAATTGTGATTACAGTGTGGCAGTCAGTGTGTGGCTTTTTGTGTCAAGCAAGCAGTTTCATGGCCTGTAGTGTAGTCTGCTCTGTGCCTTGCACCCCTGTAGATACAGGAGGACAGAGCTGCTGTTTTTGAGACAGCAGATGAATGTTAACTCTTATCTTTCTGCCGTGTTAAGTTGCAAGAACAGTTCTCACAGTAGAAGCCAGGCACAGGGGTAGGTAATTTGGAACTGTCCTTTCAGAATTTAATTGGTAGGATCCTGAGCAACTCAAGGTTACTTTGAGCTGCCTCTGATATGTGGGGACTTTCAGAGTTTCTTCAAGCCTCTTTTTGAGTCTTACATAATATTGATCCAGGATTGAACCAGGTAATTTAGAAGTGAAGTTTGCTAGTCTTCTGTCTCAACTTTTGCATGAGTTGAATTGAGTGGGAAGTAAATGTATGAACTTCTGCAAAATACTATGTGTTTTGAGGGTGGGAAAAATTTTTAGCAGAGTTGAAAAGGTGTGTATGTAACTGCAACTAATGTTAAGAAGCATTGAATGCAGGAGTTCTAAAAATCAGTCTCTCTTTACAGGTGCAGGAGTTCTCTGGGGCCAATAAAGAGAAGCTGGAAGAGACCATTAAAAGTCTAGTCTAATCTCCACCCATGAAGACATTGAAGCATGACTGCTTTGGCTAAATCACAGCCTGCAACTTTTCTACTTAAAAAAAAATAAACAAGCTAGCTAGATTAAATGGTGCAAACTATCTTCTTGGTCCATGTATATGAGTAAAATAAAGTATAAACTCTTCACTTTTGGATATTGCTGTGTGTTTAACAAAAATCTTAAGAATTTCATTATGTCAGGTGAGTGTCAAGTTTTGCTGTGTTAAAAGAGTACTGTATGTATACAAATACTTCTCAAAGTCAACCTCATCCATTTTTGGCTTGGGATCCATGACAGTTGCTTTAGGAGGAGTCTGCTGCCACCCTACTCAGATGGTAGTTACTAAGCTATAATCTAGTTTACAAATACTGGAAGAGGAGTTGGAGAAAAGAGGGTAGTCACTGGATGGGATAGTTCTTTCTTTCATTACATCTTTTAACTAAAAAGATTTTTTAAATATTTCAAGCTGCATTTTCAACTTCAAAGCTAAGACTTGTCCCTCCAGAGCATAATACCAATCCTACCATGGAAGTGCAAGGTAGGACTTTGACTTGCTTGGTCTTTATGCCTTTTCAATTTGCCTTGCCATTTGTTTATGTACCTTCTGATTCTATTAGTAAAAAAGTGTGTTTAGGCAGAGTTGGGCTGCTTTGTTCCTAGGAATAGTCTGGAACAAATGACTGAAGAAGTAAAACTTGTAATGTCTTATGGTCAAGAGAATTTTAGATTTCTATACTCTTATGATTTTCATTTGCACTGTTGCACTTTCAGAACACATTTGACACTGTGTTGGACAGTAAACTGGACTCTGTGGTTCTGCAAGCTTGAATCAGGCTGTCTAGATGAATGCTGGCTTGCCAGCCTTTTTAATAACCTGCCATTCACCTACTCTTGACACTGTAACCAAGGGGAACAGAGTTTTTTCTGCTGTATGAAAATGGCTTCCTTGCTGGCTTGGATGTTGTCCTGTATAAGAACTCAGTGAAGAAGGGAGCAGGGCTGTAGCTAGCAGTGAGTGCAGCTTAGTGAGCTGTGCTGCTCACTGAGTATCACTCATGGAAAAGCTAATTTCCTGCTGCATATGCAGACAATGTGGAATGAGTGAGCCTCTTGTCTTTTTGGTAGGAAACTCACCCATGACTCAGCCTTACACTCACTTCACAAGCATGCATGAATTTCTTGATGGTTCCGGAGGACTGAGGGCCTTGAACAGCTTAATATATACGGTCCCGATTTGAAACAAGATTTTTCTAGTCCAAGATGTGGCCACACCCTTTACTTGAGAGTGAGCCATCAAGGCTCTTCTTGGATATAAGTTCTGAGTTGTGATTATGCAATGAGAAGAACATGGAAAATATTTTCCATGTAACTCTGGCTATTTGACTAAGAAGTGCAGCTGCATGTTTGAACTGTTCAAAGGTAAATTGGAAACCATTACCCCAAGTGGTACCGTGGACAGACTTGTGAGGAGACAATAAAATGAAGCTGTAGCAGGAATGCACTATGAACACACTGTCTGCAAACAAGCACTGCTTTTCAAAGCAGTTTCTGCATGGCCTACTTACTCCCTTTGGGCAGTAACTGTGAGCAAGAAAGGTTTAAAAAATTACTGCTGAAAGTTCCAGATGAAATTCAGTAAGAGGCCTCAGCATCCCACTTCATCCCTAAGAAATAATACGGAAGTGTCCTGCAACATACTGTATCTCTGCTAAGGCAAGACCAGACCGGGTTGTTGTAGGGGAAAGGTGCAGTCGGTGGTGTTTTGCTGCTTGCGTGTTGAGTTTAACTTAATACTTTTAGTTTTTTAATACAATGCTACTCTGCCGTTGCCTTGGACAATCCAGGTGACAGTGACTAGAAATTCAGGTTGTGATTGGGAAGACCAGAATAGCTGGAATACCTCTTGTGTTGAAGCAAGAGGTGCAAAGCAGTTCTTAAAAGGGCAGTGACTACAGCTTCCTTGCTTCAGCTTCAGATACTTGCTGCAGTATCTTCCAAGAACTGGTATACAGGTATACTGTGATGAAAATAACTTGGGTAGCCTAATTTGAAGATGTTCTTTAAGGCTTGGCTCTTTGCAGAATATGTAGTGAGGATCTCCACATTAGGTAAACTTTCTCTTTAAAGGAAACAACACATGGTCCTCAAATGCAAAGTTATACCAGAATTTGGGTCAAATTGTAGTTTGTCCTTGTCATTACAGGTGATGGAAGGCAAAGCCTATACTTTTTTCTGGTTAAATGTACGGAGCCTGGGTTCCTAGAGCACAAGTGCTCCTACTGGGAGGAGAGAACCCTAGTCAGGATGGGAACTGGCTTAGATCTTTCAACAGGCAAGGACAGGGTGTTTCAGTCTTTAACAAGGTATAGCAATAAACACTTTGTTCTAAATGGAATGGGTATGAGTATCTGTGCTAAAGCCTAGGGCATCTGCTCTGCTTTCCTATGAGTGTTAAGTAATGATACTTCATAGAGAGCTTGGTGGGTGCATTTTTTCTTCGTTTTTTTTTTTTTTTTTTTGTGTGAGGGTGTTGAGGCCAGTATTGCTATATGCCAGGCAGTAGCACAGCATTCACTCTTTCATTAAATTCTGTGGTCTACCTCTTGAATGAACAGAACTGGCTGCTTTGGTCCAATGACCTGCAAAGATGCCTGTAAGAGAGAAGTGGGTAGATGGCCAACTGACTTGAATGTTTAATAGACTTGATGTACACAGCAGACAAAAAACAACATAGAAAGGTTTCTTTTGGAAATAAGGGTTTCAGGAAGAAGTTCTCCCCTCAGGCAATGACTACAGTCTGTGTCATTTGGCTATGAAATAGCTGGGATCTGTGCCTTGCTGTCAAACAAGAAAAACAAGATGTTTTTTGCTGCAGGCCTGTTACATACCTTGCTTATAATGGGCTGGCCAACAGGAAGAAAAGTACTTCCTTGAGTACAGCAATTAAAACACATAGCTGGAATAATTAATGAGAGAGGACTAACATGAAAGGAAGGGCCAAGGGGTCACAGTGAGTGGACATATGAACTGTGCTCAATCAAACTGCAGTGGAATAGTGACACTCCTTACCTCCATCCAGGGGTTTTGAAAGCATTGTTGTGCACTGGGGGAAGTGTATGTCATGCACGTGAGGTGCTTAACCACCCACAAGTCTCTGATCTCTTGCAGCAGTCAACCTAACTGCAACTCCAGCTAGCCATCTGCTTTCCCTTCTTTCCTTGACCTGAATGAAGACTAGTTCCCCTCTGGAATGATTCCAGTAAGAATATGGTAATAATTTTAGTGTTTATTTTCTTAACTGTTTATACATTAAAACAAGCTAAAAATTACATCTATTTTTTTACCAATGCCAACAAACTGGCATAGCAGCTCCTCTGTGTTGTACTCTATTGACATGCAGCTTTCAGCCACCAAAGCAATTGGTTTGGGGAGCATACTGTTGAAATCCTTGCTGGATTAATTCTGTTATGCTGGTCCCTGACCCTTGGTGAAGGGTGGGAGAATCTGACCTTATGAAGGTGTCTTTCAAGATGCTTTTTCTCATGTGGTCTTGTTTCTTTCTCACTACCACTACAGTTCAGATTTAAACTTAGATATCACTGAGAGCTTGGCTTTGGCCATTGGTTAAGTCCCCTTTGGAGTTGGCTGTCTATCTGATGTGGTGGCAGCTTCTGGTTCTCACCAGAAGCCACCCCTACAGCCTCCCCAGTAACAGAACTTCTATAAGAATGAACTAGATGAGTTTGAGAAACTTGAAAACACCTGAGGAGGTAGTGGAAATGGACATCTACCTGAAATGCAGATTTTCCTCCTATGGTCCAGGTTGGTACACAGACAAAGCTGTGTACCAACACAGGGAGGGAGGCACAGGAGCTGCATGAAGTTCTATTTGTACCTGCAGCTGACAAACACAAGCTTGTGCCATGTAAATCATCACAAGGTGGCCACAGTCGTCTGTGAGTTTTACACATGTGTGCAGGCAGGCAGGCTCTGTGAATGTCTTGTGCTGGTACCTTTGACAGTGCTGGGGTGATGATTGTACCTTGAGGTAATGGGCTAGAAGGGAATTCATAAGGGAAGGTGGGCTCCTACTATCCTGGTGGCACCATCTGCCTGGCTTACAGGAATTGGAGCGTTTGTCATGGATGTAACAAAGGTATAAACAGACTCTAGGGAGTGGTGAAGCTAAGCATTAGGTCCAAAGACATAGAAGAAGGAAGAGTTTTAGATTAGGCTTGCGTCATCTTCCCTCTACACTTGCTTAGGGAGATAATGAAGTCTGGTATTTCAAATTCCTTTGTTTCTAGCTCCTCTGAGAGAGACACTTGGGGGAGAGCAAGGACACACCCCATGAACAGTACTGTATCTATTAATCCTGTTGATAAGGGAAACACAGTGGGCAGTTTCCCACCACTTAGCAGGATTGCTCCAAAGGAGGCTGAGCCCACACTGAGCTAGTGATGATGGGTTGAGGACAGGGACAGGAGGCATCTCCCTACACTTCAGGTAATGGCCAGCGGCAAGCTAACCTGTCTGGAGCCGATGGTGGATATGAACAATTAAAGTAAGGGGTCATAGGAGCAAGATGAAAGGATCGGAGGAGGTATGGCTTGCTTGCTCCAGAACAGGCAGAGGTGGTGGCAGGTTTAAGATTGGATTTGATCCAGCTGGGGAGTACATCTCATCTCACATAGAAATGGATGCTGTGGCTGGGCCATGGTGTCTTATGACCCCTTCTGTGGGCACTGACACTGGGGGGACCAGGAGAGAAGCCAATCAGGCAGCAGCAATGCATTCCAGGGATTCCTGGTTTCAACAAACCACAGGCCTCTGCAACAATTGCCAGTGCTTCCTGATGCCACCTGTGGTGTGGCAGGCTATGGCGAACTCCTTAAGGAGGTACCCACTGTGTCTTGAGCTCAGACAGGTTATTACCACCAGCCCCATCTTGATGTTGCTTAGGAACAGGACATAAAAGTTGCGTATTTATTAGCCTGGAACAACTCTAGAGACTGCTTCATTTTGCACAGGCAATCAAAAGGTGTTAAGCAGTTAAACGACTACTCTAGAAATAACGATAAGTATAAATGAAGAGCTGTTTAGCCAATAAATTATGAAGCCTGCAGCTGCTTACATTTAAGATAAACTCTTCCTCTTGCTCTCAAACATTACATCCTCAATTAACTGGCATAATAAAGTCTTAAGAATCCCACTGCCACCCTACCTGCAAACTGTAACTTACGTAGTGGCACAAACACAATGATGTGGACTGGAGATAAGCAGCAAAAAAAGACCAGAGATGATTATCAGATAGCCACAACTGCAACGTGATTGAAGACTGACCACTGCACCCCGGGCACAGCTGACACCCTTTCCACCTTGCAGACACACACAGTGGAGAACTGCTGAACTGACCTAGCCCGAGGCAAGCCCTTGCAACACCTGGGAGCCAGTGAGACCACTGGAGCTCACCCCTTCCCAGCAAGCCTTTAGATCACCTGCAGATTGATAATGTTGGAAGAGAAGGTGCCTGGCAGAGTGCTGCTCACAGGCCTGTGCAGCTCTAAGAGGATCGGCTGGACCGCCTGCATGGTACTACCCATGCTCTGCCCCTAAAAATGCACAGAACCATGAACAGTCAGAAAAGCCAATCCCAGCAACACATCACTGCATCTTTGTTCTAGGCTGGACCTTGGCATCTTGTTAACATCATTACCCTGGCTGTACTAATAGAATTAGCTTGCTTCACTAGCAGGGCAAAACAGAGAGACTTCCATCCTGCCTCGTGCTACCACCACAAGGAAAAAACAAAAAATTTTTAGTATTTTCTTTTTACTCTCCACAAACCTAGAACTTTGAGGACAATAAGGCTCACAGTAAGAAACTACTGCAAGACCTCAAACAGTGCCAGACAATGAGGGCTAAAACTGTCATTATTCATGTGGTGGCAGTGTTCCTGACATGTAACAGAAAACTTGGATTTTCAGGAGGATATAGCTATATTCCCCAGAGAAGTTCAGAGGCTCAGAGGTGTGTGGTGTTGGTTTTACACAGAAAAATTATATTTTCATGATTAAACAGCCTTGCAAAATCAACTGCTATAAAGCTGCTATAAAAAGCATAAAATTTGCACACAGCAAGGGGAATGTACACATCAGTATTTTACAAGGAAGCAGGCTGAGCCAGAATTTTTCTAACTGACAAATCTTTCTGCAACTCTGACTAAGGGATAGGAACTCCATGTGGCTGTTCTTAGTTAATTTTCCAATCATCACTTTACTTGAAACAAGAGATCATTAATTCACTGGTCTTAAAACAATTCAGTATTTTAGGAATCGCAAGCCCTCTGAATATTCCTCAACAAAAAACTACCACACAACAGCACACCTCAATGCAGTGTATCTGAAGCATATTGACAAGAAGTTCCCTTTTTTGGTTTACTTCTTTATGTGATACGCAGTGGTATTAGACCACAGATCTTCCTCAGTGGCCAATGTAAAACTACAGTATGGCAGCTTACTCAAATTGTCAATTCATTCTCCTTACAAAACACTATAAAGCTACCAGAACCTCTTCCCTACTTGTGCCAAGAGTCATTGTTTCCCCAGTGGCCAGCTGACATGCATTTTAGGGTGTGTTTTGTCAAGTCCACTCAGCAAGTATTGTCTATATCTTTAAAAAATTATCCCTTTTTGTTGACATACAGAGCATCTAATCCTGGCACTGCAAAGATATTAAGGCTGCTTGGGATCTCTCTTCAAGGATCAGTAATGAAATCTTCAAACTAAAAAAGAAGTCCTCCACAGTGACTGAAAATGGATTACGATCACCTTCAATGCCTGTCTGTATCCCATAGTAACACGTCTTTGTTATTTTTCAGAACATCTAAGATATTTAGTGTTGCCAATCTGTGTGTCTCCTCTGTTTACCACATTGTGTGTGCTGGACACCAATTTAACACCGCAGGGCCATCATATTCATCTCACCTTTCAGGAGAGCCAGGGTGAACACTAATAGCAAGGTCAGCTCCAAGCTTGGACAACGACAACAAGTTTCTCAGAGAAATTAGTAATCTATCCATATCACCTATACTGAGATCTGCTGGGATAAACAAGTCCTTGTAATATTTTAGCTCCTCTGTGTTAACCACAAAGAAGTGAGAGTGTTCCACAAATAGAACTATAACATAAGCAAAGTATACATTAAAGATTTATTTTTCCTTTCCATATTCTCAGAATAACTGAGATAGTTACATTGCTTAATGAAAAAAAAAAAAAAACCAAAAAAAGCCAGCTAGAGAAGAAGCTGGAATCCCCAAGTGCTGTTAGCTAGTCCCCAAGCTTATTCTCTGCTCCTTGATACAGGTTTAAAAAATCCCCCTTGCACAGCTATGGGCCAAATCAATGGGTAAAAATTAAGTGTGCATTCAGTTAGCAAAGCTTTTCAAATTGATTTTCCTTGCTACAAGCTATTACCTAATCTGTTCCAGTTTTGATTTTCAGCAATTTTAAGGTATTTTGTTTTTTGTAGCTCTGGTGAGCAGTTCTCAATTTCTTCAAGACCAAAACAACTGGAATATACTTAGACTTACTAGCCAAATTATTAACAGAAATTACCATCACCAAACATCCAGCAAAATGATTGAAACATACTGATCATATAATTTCACAAGTGAATTAAAAGCATCTAACAGAAACATATTCTCCTGCACCAGCCTCCCAGGAATATCAGATCTTCACACTTTTACAACAGCTTTTCCAAGATTTTCTCCCTTTAACATTCCTATAAAAGCCACTGGCATGTTCTCAAATCCTTCAGTGACTTGTTCATGGCACTTCACTTTTCCCTGTCAAAAGTAAGAAAGAAAATTGCTGAATTTTCATCCACAAAAACTGAATAAATTGCAGCAATATTTTCTCCAGCATATATATTTCATTTGAAACATGCAAGCTGGCATGCACCAGAATAACTGCAAAAACAAGTGGGCTCTTGTGAGGATCTGCTTTTGTTGTAAAACCTTCTGCTTTGAGTCATAAGAGGAAGTAAAAGTCACTAGTGAAAAAACATACCAGGACAAATTTATTGCTACTTGATCCCCAAACAATTGATAGGTAGGGGACCATTTCCCCAAAACCAGGCCTGTTTCTACCCATACAGAAGTACAGAATTGCAAATCCCATGATCAAAACCTGACCCATCCCAAAACCTCATGTTTCTAAAAGCTAGAGCCTCTTAGCCTTTATTGGTCACACTCACAAACTTCTCACAGTCACGAACTTGGTTACTAACTCAGCCTCCTAGCAAAATAAAATATAAGAAATTCCCTATTAAATCCCTCCAAAGCCCAGCTCCCAATACTATAAATTCATTCTTGCCAGTAACTTCAGCACAATACTACAATGGAAACCCTGGTCCATACTACAAATGACTGAATGAAAGATACAAGAATTACTCTAACTATGAAAATCTTCATTATCTGATAAGTGTTTTGAAGCATGTTTCTGGGAAATTTATTCTGTACAGGTATGAAGCATATATTCTGGAAGCATGCTCCTTCAAAGCCTACATGTATTCTGGATTATATGTGAGTCTACAAGCTGATACCACACCTCAAAACAGAAGGGGTCAGGCTATACTGAACTTTATTATAGTTTAAGTGTCTCTAGGATCAAGGCAGGGAGAAGGAAAGTATCATGCTGGGACCTCACCTAAACAGCTGTGACAATTCTCTTGCAGAGATGGACTCTGCAGTATGAGTACAGCTTATGAACAAGTGCCCCTTCCTTCCTTACCTCCACAACCCACTTCAGCAGGGCCTGCAGACCTTCCTCCCGGCGGTTGTTCCATCGGGTCACAAGAAACCCTTCCATCTGAAGCTCTTTGAAAATCATGGGTATCTGCACATACGGCCCTGCAAGAGAAAAGAACCAGCAAGCCACTTGTAACATCACTTTCATTCAGAATAAGCCCAACACATAAAGTGAGATTTTAGCCAGCAGAGACCACTGAATCACTTTCTTTCAGCCAGGAGCAACAGGTATTTTTTTCCAAAGAGGATTTCCAGCACAAAAGACCAAAGATTCATGGACAGATATCACCTAGGGAGACAAAGGCCTGATCCAAAAAACTGTGAAGGTAAACAATTCTGGAAACAATTTAATTCAGAAATAAAGTGGCCTCAGCTTCACCTGAGAGACAAGCTGTATCTCAAAAATATTGTTTTAACACCTTGTTTAATAGCCTGACAGGCTGTCATGCTCTAACTCTCAGAATTTAAGTTATAAACTCTAGAAAAACAAGTTTCCTCAGTCACAAAAATGTGTGACAGTCTCCTAATTACCAAAAGCCTGTTCCATTTTTTAAAGTGATTTGACAGTCCAAAGCCGGTCAGCTACCAATGAGAATCAGTCCTCCTATTTCTTTTAGAAGGCAAATCTGGAAAACTTAATGCTATTGAAAATGAGTATCCATTCAGCCACATTTCTCAGCAGTTTTATTAGTAGCTGAAATCTTACTGGGATAGAAAAAATGAGAAAGCTTAAGCTGCATCATCTAACAACCTGAGGGAAAACCATTATCTCAACTTAAAGTACATACTACATTTATACAAATGGCATCAAGGCACCACACCTGCCTTCTGCTGATCTAGATCTGCACAGGGCCATGTGGAGTCCTGTTTTAAGTATTTTAGCCACTCCTTTATTCCTAATCAGCTGACATTCACCAGACAGTGTGCACAAAGGAGGATGAGTGCATGTACACACAAGGAGCATGGTCCCAGTGTCCCACAGCAGCAGTTAGTTACCCAAATGTATACACATATATACACTTAAATGGCACAGGGAAGTTAAACAGCAGGCTGCTGTTATGTCTTTCTGCCATCAAAGAGAAAATTTTAGACACAATAAAGACCCTCACCTTTCTGAGGCACAGAGTCATTGTACTGAGAGATGGCGCCACAAACTGCAATCCTTCCATATTTCTTCATCTGGTTGATAGCAACACTGGCAAATTCTCCACCCACCTACAAGAACCAGAGCATGTGCAGCATTAGAGACAATCCAATGTTTAGCACTGACTGTCAAAATCTGCCAACATTGCATTGCTGCACCAATAGGTTCAATCGGGGAAAGCAACTTCCATTACCCCAAATACTTGGTGGCTGCAGAAACCCTTGCATTTACCACAGTGCTATGAGGACTCAATCTCACTCTTCTAAAAATTAGTTATGAATATAGGGAATTAGTTTTAATTCCAAATCTGCTTCCTGAAGCTTGATTTGGAAGCATCAGGCAGGACTAGCACCCTCCTCCCAAAGGTGCTAAGAAGCACCAAATCTGCTTTTCCCACATACCAGTCTGCAATTTTTTTTAATATCACAGTGATATAAACTTCTTAATTTATGGTTTTTATTTCCAAAATAGGGAATAGGTGTGAAAAGGAGCTTTTAATAGTGAAAAGCTGTGAGAAAATATACTGCTGTGCAGAGCTCTGCAAAAAAGTTAGTAGCGAGAATGAAAGGAATGGACATGACCATAAAACCTATTTAAGACCTTAGCAGCAGGGGACACGAAATTTGGAAGGCTAAGGCAAAGTGGCAGGAGTTCCTGCCACAGAGACAAGCACCTTGCCCTGACACCAAACATTCCTTTCAATTGCCAGAGAAAGGCAAAACACCATGGCCTTCATCCCTGGATTGGCAGAAGCCCTTCTGAAGGAAAGACATGCTAAAAAGCTGATGATGGATTCCTTTAAACCAAGTAGCTAGCCAGGGAGGCTAGCTAGTATAGTTTAAGGCCAGTATATCCACTAATACCCCTGTGGCCAGGTATTATATTATTATCAGGTATAATACATATGTTAGGTATAGTAGGAAATCAAAAAAGACAGGGTTAGTTCTGTATCTTGAAAGTGAACTGACATGATTTAACTGCATCCATACTGTTAAATTTTCTTAGGCTTCAAAACAAGATATTCATGTTCAAACAACTATGAAGAACAGTACATAGTCCCCATTAATTCCACCTATATCTGGGAGATGTCAGAAACTTTCTGAGGCCTGCTCCAGTAGTTTTGCAAGTGGGTCTTGCTAATGTTTTGTTTACAGGTACCAATTCAGCCCCCATGACTGTGGGAGCTGAACTGGAGGAGCCAATTGGACTGGACATGTGGAGCCATCCACACCCATTCTCCTTTCAACAATAACAGAGAACTGCCTGTGGTGGAAGGTGGGGCCAGGAATGGACTGGATCAGTTTCATAGTACTGTGACTGTCACTTCCCAAAATGTGCCACTTTCGGAAAGTGAAGCAAAACTTCTCTCTCTCCATTCATAAACACTGCCAACAATCCAGCTTTGCCTTTTGGGTTTTGTTCTTTCTGTTACTGCTCAAGTCAGCTGCAGAAATATGTGTGGAAAGGGAACAGAAAAGCAGTAAGCTCCCATAGAGACATTGCTTAATTAAATAATCTCCATATTGAAATCCTGGTGTAGACTTCAATTAAATGATTACAATATTGAGTTCCTTCTACAGTTTAAAGAAAATGACAGCTGCTCAAGGCAAGGCCTTCACTCTGAACTTACATTGTCAAAGAAACAGTCGTAGCCATCAGGAGAGGCTTTATGCAGTGCTTCATCCAGAGATTTAACAGTCTTGTAATTAAAGACTTCATCAAAGCCTATTTTTTTCAGATAGGCAACCTTGTCATCTGAGCCAGCACAGCCAACCACTCTGCAACCCTGCCAGGAAAGGAGAAAAACATTTATAAACATGACCTGACAACAAAGGCTGACACCCAGTGTGCTGGTTGAAGGGCATCCTTAAAGTAAGGCTGTTGTCACATATGAGCTCCTGAAACTTCCAGCTAGATTTGCAATGTTTTCAGCAGTTTTTCCATCTCAAGACCCTAGTGTAGGCATGCCTTTGGGGATGCTTGTCCTACTGATCATTCATGGTCTTGTTGCCCTATTTTACAGCTACGTCTTCTCAGCAGCAAGTATGAGCAGTTCAAGTCACTCACCCCAATTTTAGCGAGCTGCCCCACCACAGAGCCCACAGCGCCAGCTGCAGCATTAACCAGTACTGTCTCTCCTGGCTTCATCTTGCAGACCTCCAGCAGACCAAAATATGCAGTGAGGCTGCAAAGAAAAGGAAAGAATGTTCAGTGAGAAATAGAAGACAGATAAAGAGACGCGACTTGACCACATTAATCCAAAATATTGTCACCACCAGAACAAGATAGTTTTCCTATATTGTGAAAAACAAAACTTAATCCAGCCTTCTTAATCTGACTTTTTCACAGCCCTCCCAGAAAAAAACCCACAGATATACTGCTGGAAAAGAGATTGTTGCGGCAGAAATCTCTCTAAGGCGGAAACAGCTTTCATTGTGCTTATTAGTTAAAAGGAGAAACACAGATAACTCTGTGACAACTCAGTTACATACTGTAAGAGATAGTAAATCCAACCTAGACAGAAGTCAGTTGCCAGTTGCTAATTTAATCTAGTAGATTAAATTAGTAGTAGATTAAGTTTACTCATCACAAAACAAAACTGGCAGAAAAAGATAAAAAGGCTGAGAAAAACTTGTTGAGCCGAGGAACTGTGTTCCTCACTGCTCCAGAGGACTACTGTGCTATGCCTACTGCATGAAACACAGAATGGTTAAGGTTGGAAAAGACCTCCAAGATCATTGAGTCCAACCTTTGAGCAATTACCGCCTTGTCAACTAAACCTTAGCACTAAGTACCACATCCAGTTGTTTTTTGAGCACTTTCAGGGACAGTTAATCCACCTCTTTCAGGGACAGCCTCTTCCAATGCTTGACAACCTCTTCCGCAAAGAAATTCTTCCTGATGTACAGCCTGAACATCCTCTAATGCAGCTTGAGGCCATTTCCTGTTGTCCTGTCACTTGTTACCTGGGAGACGACACCCCCATTTGGCTACAACCTCACTTGTAGAGAAGAGTAAGGTCTTCTGGAGCTTGCTTTTATCCATGCTAAACAAATCCAGCTTCTTCAGCTGCTTCTCATCAGACTTGTGCTCCAGATCCTTGATCAGCTCTGTTGCCCTTCTCAGGATACGCCCCAGCAATTCAAAGCCTTTCTTGTAGTGAAGGGCCCAAAACTGGAAACTGTACTTCAAGTCTCACCAGTGCACTAGTAATCTGCAGGAACCACTAAAGTAGCTCATCAACTGGCCCAGAATCCCACAGAATTTTAATTTCTAAATTTAAGCTCATTTCTGAATTTCTAAATTCAAGCTCAGAGCTTCCCACATGGTCTCCAACTATAAGAGCTAACTGAATCCCTCTATACGACATCTAGAAAAAACATGCATCTTGACTGATGCCAAAATGCAATCTGAGAAGTTCTCCAACACACACACAATTTTACAATCATTTTGAAAGCCTTCCAGATCATTATGACTGACACAGTCCTGATCTCCCATAAGAACTACAGAGAATGAGATAAGAAATGCAAGCAGATGACTGAGAGATTCCAATAGTACATACAGATTTGAAAGCACAGCACTTCTGTCTGCTGCAGTGCAATTCAAATTACATCTATTTTGCTGCAGGATACAGCATCTGTCTTTTGCATTTGGGATTGATTCTGGAAATACAGTGATAGCAACAGAGCCCAATCAGTAAAAGCACACTAGTCCAGGTGCCAGTGAAGTTTGAGACTTTCCGCTGTGGTAAACACAGACTGAACTCGAGTCTTTCCAGCTCTTCCTGGATCCTCCTTTGGACTTAGTACAGCTCCTCAAGGAGAGGCCTAATAATGTCCAAGGAAAATCTCCCCTGATGGGCCAAAGGATGGGCCAAGCTTCATGCCCTATACAGGGCAAGGGCATCCAGAAGCGCACCTTTATTACCAGCGTGAATAGGCAATATGCTGGTACAACAAGACTAATGTCAATAAAAACAGGAAGAAGCCTCCTGCACACCAAAATCCAGGGGATAGTTGCCTTTTCATCTCAACACTTACCCTGGCATGCCAATTGTTCCAAGAGCTAGAGATTTAGGGAGTGATTCCGGCCAACTGGAAGGAAGGAGCTGTAGACCTTGCCCATCAGAGATAAAATGAGTTCTCCAGCCCCTGTCAGCCACAACAAAGGCCCCCACTGTGAAAGCAGGATTTTTGCTTTCTACAATCCTGTTTAAAAAGTAAAACAAACACACAAAACTCAAGCAAAACCACATCCTGTTAGAAACAAATCAATACTGGCTCTTCCATTCTTCCTATGATTAAGAAAAGAAGTATTTAATGTCATTATTTTTAACCTATAACTGCTGATGCTGTAGGTGTCAAGTGTCTTTCCTGAAATGTCTATAACCTCTTATCATGAGGAAAATACTGCAAGATGATTTTTGATTCAGCCCCACCCACAATAAACCAAATTTTCCCACACAAATGCCAACTGTCTCTTTGACCAGTTTGGTTTGAGATCAGACCAGGCTTCTGTGTGTTAGAATGCAGGAAAGAGGATGCTGGAATTAAAACAAGGAACAGCGAGGAGTTGCTGATTGGTTGTCTGTTCTCAGACAACCTGCACCTCATTTAAAAGCTGAAGATCCCAAAAATCTTGGGGTAATGAAACCAGACAAAACACAATTATCTAAAATCAGGGAGATAGCCACATCAGTAGTCTCTATGCCAAATTAAAATTCCACTTTCTTAGCTCAACAAGAAAACTGTGTTGCAAAGGGGTAGATAAGCAGCTTAGAATTATTAGAAACAGTTGACCTGTTCATCAGACTTGGTTGTTAATTTATACCATCACTCAATGTTTCTGCAGAGAAACACAAGAGTCAAATGCCACAGATGTTCCTAGGCAGCAACTTATGGGCAGAACATCAGGAACAAGACAAAAGAGAAATATGTGTGCAGCTACATTACCACAGGCTTGGGAAAAGGACGGATTTAAGGTTGTATAACCCTTTGGCTAGACCTGTATCTTTGGTGATGTGGTGATATTTTCAGCTAGAGTATAGAACATGCATGGCTGCTGATAGACAGCTACCAGCACATCAGTTTTTAAAATGTGAAGTTCAAAATGTGTGCCAAGTACAATGGTTAGTCCTTTATATTTGCCAAATTTGCCTTTGAAGACATTATCACCAGAAAAAACATACAGATTTTATCATAGGTCTAAATGCTCTCCAGAAAGGCAAAAGAGATTCTTAGAGGAAAAACACATTCCAAGCAGTAACAGGTAAGAATGTCAGTAGCAGAAGTATGTAGACACAAGTCAAGGATGGGTAACATGAGCTGCAGATGTCTCCAGTGTCAGCACATTCCTGTTGTGATCTGCCAGGCACCTTGATAACAGGAACTGAAGGTCTTACCTGGCAACCTGCGTGCCTATCATTATGTCGCCTTCCTTCATGATCCTTCGGCTGTAAGGTCTGCAACACAGGCACAGCTTACTGTGGGCAACTTTAATAATGTTCCAGACACACTACGAAGTAATGGCAACTGTTTGACCCAGGAAGAGAGCATCTATTGTTGACAGATCACAAATAGCTTATCATTGTAACAGCATAACCAGATGTTTTCCAGAGCCAGGTACTTGGGCATCCTGGGCAGGAGTGTTGAAGGGATGATAGCATTAACCTTCCCAGCATGATCCATCACTACAAGAAGCCTGAGACCCAGAGAACTATCTCAGAATTTAGTGTCCACAATGCCTCTTCAAACTACCCAGTCTCCCTGTGCTTCAACTACCACCTATTGGGTATATCAGCAATATCCAACTTAAGAGTATGTGTCCTTAAGTACAAGTTTGCTAAGTTAAATTAAGTAGGAACTGCTATGAGGCTGGAGTCTCATTTGAGTACACTGCATGCCAGTTGAAGACATGACAAGGAACAACAGCTGATTCCAAGAAAAGTCTAGGGCAGCAGAAGTGTTACCCCAAAGTCTAGCTAAATCTGACACAGCTCCATATATTGAGTCTTGTAATTCACAAAACTCAATGTATGTATTATGTAGTATTCATACATAATATATGTATGTAATTCATATATTCAGTCTTGTACATTCTTAAAAAAGCAGACAAAGGCATTGGGACTCTGGCAACAGTGTGTACTGCACACTGTTGTTTTGAGGTTTAAATGGCAATTCAAATGAGGTGGTTTAGCCAGAAATTCAGAAAGGACAAAAAGGTATACCTCATGTAAGGATCAACACTGAGAAACACTGATTCAAGCAGCAATTCTGCAATGAAAGACAAAAGCAAATTCCTGGATATTAACAGTGCAGTAGAGCATAGTTTCTACAAGTCAGTCTTTCAGTTAAATTGATAGGCACTCCTGACAGCTCAAAACCCCCATATCCCATCTTTGTTTAGGGAAAGCCTGCCAGAAACAATTACTACATTAATTAGTTTTGGATTATTGATATGCTGTTGAAAAAGAAACTTTCTCCAGTGTAGTTTTAGGAAACTACCTTATTTTCAACCTTGCAATTTTGCATGTGTCTTGCCTCTCTAGAGAAGAGTCAAGCAGCCATAACCCCTAAACAAAATTCTCATTTAATTTTGATTTATATAAAATGTTATCCCATGATTCAGCCAGAAGAGGGTGGCACAGGTCAAATACAAACTAATTGGCTGCCTTAAACATAAGGCATTAGTTTATCTTTTCGAAGTAGCCTAATCCACTTCACTCTCTGTAACAACACTAGTTTTTGGGAAAGACATTGTTAAACATGTTTTAAATTTCTCATTTATGAACCACTTTTAGTGGCTCATCTCCACCTACTAATATTTTTCATTGTCTGTGCTGCAGCAGTCTAGCTGGAAATGTACTCAGATGTAAGTACCTTCCCATTACTAGAGAGAGAGCAGAAAAGCCATGTAACGTAACAAGGAAGGCCATAACCTTTAGAAGTGTCATTGTAGTGTGAACTTATGCCTCTTTTTGCTTTAGGGATTAAAATAGGAAGGAAAAACATACTCCACGTTCTTAAATACACACAGGTATGAATTTTTAAGCATATCTGTAAATGTAAGAAGAAATCTGTTTTCAAACATTTAAGTTGTAAACACAATTGGTACTTTAATATCCTTCTGCACAATTCCTTCTACACACCTTTTAAAGTGTGGCAAATTTTGTAAATGACAAGTGGTGAGATGAGGCTCAAGAAAATATGGTACAAATGTCCACATGAAACCAAAAATCAAAGTTCATTCTTTTATCAACTGCTCTTGCTATTGATATGATGATAAGTTACCATATTCCTTACTCTTTTCAAAACAGAGGAACACAGGAATAAAAACTGTTTTGTTTTTTTATCTATTTATATTCAACCTTTCTTCTTTTTGCTACAGATCAAATAAGGTAAGGATGGCAAAAAAAAAAAAAATCATTTTGAATGCAGGCACTAATCTTGCCGTCTTACTTCTTTAAATAAAAAATCAACCTTCATTGGCTCCAGCCCTGAGGTCTTTCAGCTGCAGGCTCATTCCCAGTACAGTCACTCTACTCTCCTCCAGGACTAGCCTCAATATTTTCTCTATAAGCATGAAAAATTCCACCAAAAATGTATTGCTATAGGGTATCATATTCTCCATCTTTTTCCAAGGGATTTTGCAAATTAAAGTAGATTAAAACATTTTACTAGTAAAACATGTTAGGAACATAATACAGTTTTACTTCACTGATTCTGAGTCACAGTCCACTTCTTGTCTTTCTGCATTGAACAAATTCTGTTTTCCTTGTGGTTGTCAATTTTGAGGCCATATCAGTTTGGTAATTTTCTCCACAACAAATTGCAAACACATTTGAATACCTTTTTAATCCAGCAGCAGCATGATTAGGCAGCAAGAATCTGGGAAAGGTATGCCACAACTGCTGTGTAATGGACTTAGAATTCAATCATTGCTTCTAAGGGCCTTACCAGAGGTCAAGGTGTCTTTGAAACAACCAACTCCATCAGTGTACTTCTTCAGCAATTGTCCTTCTCTGTTAAGGTGCATGGCTTGTGGTAAGACAGCAATTTTGGAAATTCCAAAGAGAAACATGCAGTTTTATAGATCCACAGCCACACATGAGCAATCATATAACCTCCAGAAAAAATAGTAGTGAAGGTAGCAGTCTGCTCACCTCCATCCTTTAGATCTGGTAGCTCTATCTTTTTCAGGTCAAAGTCACTGGTTTGGGGAAAACCATCAAAATGCTTCTTTAGAACCCACGCCTTGGCAATCACCATCCTGTACAACAAACACAGACAAAGCACACCTGTCAAAGCAGTGCCCAACAGTGCTCCTGGGACTGGTTTAGACTTCTTCAGGCAGAACACCTATCTCAGTAATGTGCCATTACACAAAAAAGCCTCTGCTTGTCTCTGTGGTAATATCACCAGGTTAATAAAATGTCAGAAAAGTCTCCTCACTGTTTTAGCAATCTAGATTTTCCTGTGACCTGTGAGACCACTGCCTGCTGGCAGCAAGTCCTCATGTGGGAAATCATCCCAGCAAAATGTGTAACTCCCACTCTAAAAATACTAAAGAAGGAAAATCTACTAGTTTTAGGAGGAAAAACATCCCTTTAGATAAACAAATTTAAAACTTTTGTCTATTGCCCCCATTACCTGAGGTTATCTACTGAACCTAAACTTTTACAAGCTTGAACCAAAGTGCAAGTGAGAAAAACAAAGGTAGGCAAGAGCTCTTTCTGTGACACTCATTGAAAGAAAACACTTCTCTAGTTGTGAAGACTGGAGCTTGGAATTGGAAGCACACTGCTACCAACATTTTTCTGTACAAGACAGAAACAAACAAATTTCTTGCATTAATTCTATCCTCACAGGTCCTCTTCCCTTCTTACACCCAAGTGAATTAACAAGAAAAAAGAAAGAGAAACTTATACTTAGAGCAGGCAGGTGAAAACTGGGTCTTCTGCTGACAAGTCAAGAAAAAAACTGGGTCTTCTGTATCTGCAGTCAGTGGCTGGCCTCCTTCAGTCACACACACTTATAAAAGATGAAAACATCTGCTGTTGGTAGGTTCCACCCTCAGTACACTTTCCAAGAAGTAGAGTAAACACAGCCTAAGGCACACCCACTGTGATTCACCATTTTCCAGCTAAGATTTAAGATCAGCCTTTCAAACCCGCCCAGTTCAGTGTCCAGCCAGTTGCACGGGTACGTTGTAAAGCACGCAGTGCTAAATGCATAAAAGCCATGGTTCTAGAACCCACAAAATACTGAAGTCGGGAGACAAGACTATCCATCACAACAGCAGTTTCTTCAAATTACATTTTACCTATCCAGCCCTGAAATTCTTAGTAGTTCTACCTCTGTGCAAAAATAATTAAAAATTAACGTCCATTTCATTGCTCAATTCATACTTTAACACAGCAAATACATTCTCCACTCACGCTGTGTGCCTTGACATGTTCACTGTTCCCTGCACAAGGAGAGCTTGTGTGGCTAAGCTTCTATGAGCCACCTTAAGAAACAACAGCAAATTTTGGTATTTTGCCCCGACGATTTTGCAATGAGGTATGTAGCAAGAGAGAAAACTTTGTGCAGGGGACTGTCTTCAGCTTTTGTTCTTTTTCTGAAAAAGCACAAGTACAATATGAAGGGTGAAAAGTGTAAAAAAAAAAAAACAATATATAGCAACGTGTTCAACTACAAAACCCATGAAGACTGAAGTGCTAATTAGTACGAAGGACCTGAGAAAAAAAAGCAAAATGTGTTTGAAGATGCACATGCAAAGATCAGGGAGAACAGGTCAAGCTCTCCACTATTTAGATAAAAGAGTAAGTCACGAAATCCAGAAACTAATCAGCACTCGACAAGTTTCTGTGATGAAACAGAGATATTCCATGTTCCTCAATGACAAAGAAACATAAGTGAAGGCTTCCTGCACCAGAAGTGTGTGCTGGGGGAATCACCTTTCACAAAATGAAGTATCATCAAAATCGAAGCATCCCACAGAAGGTAAATGGGCCAGCGTTTGTATCTGCTGCTTTATGTATTTGCTTTGGTGTCAACAGTGTTTGGCTGTAACAAAAGATACCATGACACTGCAGCGACAACAAACCAAAGCCAGAAAACATGTTTACAAGAGCAAAAGGTGAGTTTAGAGAAACACAAAACTAATCCCACTCACTAGCTTACACTCACAGGCATTGAGAAGGATTTGTCCTAACCGTGTGCCCTGCATTAAGATAGGTGCTACAACCAAGAATGACCAGGGACAAAGAGATGCTGGCTAGACCGGCAGGCATTCAGTGATGTGCCATTCGTATCCCCAGGGAGCCAACAGGGATTGAGAAATTACTTTGTCTTCCATCCTGTCACGTGTTTGTGAATCATCAATACTGATTCCCCGCTTTTTGTCTCTTTTGTCTGTATGCCTCCAAGGCACCAGCCCTGTGCTTTTCGTTCCCACTATCCTATCTTAGTAGCTTGCGTCTTCACGTCTGAGTACAGAACTAAGAACTTGTTACATGCTTCAGGCTGTCCTTTGTTTTCCCTACCTGGCCGATTCAAACCTGCAGTCAGCATGACGATCCGCAAATCTACGTGCCATTGTATTGGCCATTTCTGTCTCTTTTCCATTGTTTCTTCGGGTGCTTCTACTCTCAGATCTCCTATTCACACAAATCGTCACCTTCTTATCAAAGATCTCTACTTTTTAGAATACACGGGTTTTTTTCTGCAGAGCAATGATCCTGCCTAGGAACAATACTGAAACACTAATTTCACTATACCGTTTTTTATTATATTTTAGCCTAACTTTGGAAACAGGACAAATTTTCTGTCTACTTTTTCTCTACTGAAAATGATTTTGCATCATTATATCCACTTCAAGGCTAGGAGACTTTGCTGTAGGTCATAAAGCAAAAAACCCCAAACCAAACAGAAAACACAGATGCATACTTGATTAATGGATCCACAAACTGATTTCCAGGTTAACAAACCAAGATGATTTTGTATGTTTAGATACAAAATCATAAGAAGTCATAAGGACTATACTGCTTAAGCATATTAAATAACTCCAAAAGATAAACAGCAGTGATACAATATTTATGAGTTCCAGCTAAATCTTACCGGACTAAGTATCTCATAGCCACAGTCTCAGTTCCAAGAACAGTAACCTGCTCTTGTAAATTGTAATACTACTTTCTTTTCAATGTCAGTAGATTTGTATAATACATTTATTTTGACGGTTGTATCTTAGTTAACCAGGAGTTATGTGATTTTAAAAAAATGTAATGAACTACATTTGATTAGTTAAAAAAAAAATTCTGACAGTGATTTTAGCTGATTTTGATTTAGATTTGTGTTGGCTGAATGTCAGAAGAAGACCCTGAGAAATTACCTCACTGCAACTGCAGAAAGGAACTCCATGAACCCATACCTCTTAGACAAACTAATCAAGAAAGAACAAAATTTAATAAAGAATTATTCAATGGTTATCAATTAACTAGAGATTAATTAGAAGTCACAGAACAAGAAAGATAAGGAGTCAAAAGGTCTATACATCCCAGAAAACTTGACTAATACAGGTGCAGTAAGGGAGCTATTTCATAGTTGAGTATACTCCAGAAAACTTAATCAATAGGAATTGTCCAACCAGGACAGTAAGTTTAATAAAGCACTGTTTAGCTGGATAAAACTTGGGTTATCCATAAAACAAAGATAGATTAAATGTTCTGGAAGTACTCAAAGGAAACAAACCACATATATTTTGATGCAATAAATAAGGCAGATTTTTCAGAGCGTCTATAAAAAATCTTGAATGTTATAGTGTATATAAACGCCTGAAAATTGTTGGTTTTTTGAACCCCAAACTAATATAAAAGGACTTCTTGGCATAGATACTGCCAAGGGAGCAATAATCCAGAGGCTACCTCAGGATGTCCCATACACATACAAGGATTACCAATTACCTGGGAGTGAATATGGACTCAAATCCTACATTCCTACTCACTTTAGAAACAATTACTTGTTCTACCCCTCTGGCTTAGTTCTTACAATGCCTTTTCAATTGTACTTTTTTTTCCCTGTGGTAAGAAACAAGTAAAGGCAAACTACTCCCATGCTACTTTTGTCAGTGACCATACTGCAAATATCCACGCAAGCGTGACACTGCATTTTGAAACAATAAAGCTGCAACTACACTTACTTATGCAATACCATCAAATCTTGGAAGGTCAAAGACTGAAGGTGACTAGTTTTCACTCTGCTAAATGACTGTGCCACCCTGCACTTTGTTATCAGGTCGCAATTACAACAGAGGTTCTAAGGAGCAAGTTCACGCAAGTGGAAAGGGAAGTCAACACCATCACAGAAATAGGTCGGCTGCATTCAGCTCTCAGAAATTGCACATAAAGTAAGACCTCATCACTGTCTACAGCTATCTGAAAGGAGGGAACAGGATGAGAGGAAAAGAGCTTATGCTGAACCAGGGAAGATTTAGTACAGGTGCTATGAAAATATTCTTCACAGAAAGGGCTGTAAAGCATTGGAACATGCTGTCCAAGGAACAAGTGGAATCACCATACCTGGAAGTGTTCAAAAATCATCTGGATATGGCACTTGAGGCCATGTCTACTACATGGACAAACTACATTCATTTACTGGTGAACATGGTGATGCTAGGTTGGATTTGATGATCTTAAAGGCATTTTTTCCAACTTTAGCAGTTCTTTGGGGCACAGCAGTTGATGTGGGCTGACAAAAAAAAAGCTGAAGCTTCTTAAAGGGCCAGCTATGCTTTCCTAGTCACTGCATGGCACCCTCAACTTCTTTTAGGCACTTTTATTACTTCCGCATTACTTAAATGTTGAAACATATGTTATAGCACCACTAAATGCAAAATTTTACCAAAGCTGTAGAGACACCCCATGTAGCCCAGTTTCACTTCTCAGATTTACAGCAACAAATCTGTTACTGCCTGTTGCTGCCCCACAGAGAGAAATGTTTCATCTGCTTGATTTTACAACTGCCAGAGAAAACTTTGAGTTCTTAAAAGCATAGATTTCTACAAGCGTTAAACAGCCCCTTGCAGTGTACAGATCTCTTGCAACATCATGACTAAGTGAACTCAGAAGTGACAAACTTCAAGCTGATGTTTTCAATTTCTGTAATATAGCAAGGGCAGTTTCATCGTTGAACAAGATCCTGCTTGAAACATGCACAAACAACTTCTCCCTCAAGAGAGAAACCTGCTGCTCCAGCTTGCTTAGCATATACATACATCTGATCTGGTATCTGTTACCTGTTAATCTTATAATATTAAAAAGACAGATAAATTAAAAATTAAAGGGACATGAGAAAAAAAGAAGAGGGATGTCAACAAGAGTCCAAAGAAACAAATTTTAAGAGCGGAAGCACAGATCAGATTGCACACAGACATGCGAAGCTGTATTACTTTTGAAAGATAAAGATTTCACAATCTCTTCAGGCAACCTGTTCTAATATCTGACCTTGACATGGCTTGGCAGGGGGAAATCTCAGGACTCTCCATGTGCCACTGGAAAACACTGTTTACCAAACAACATTTATCATCTCTTACCATGCATTTTCCTCAGATGAGGTGGGGTCCATTCTCTTAATACTGTCTTGCTAAGCAGCTAAAGAAGGTAGCAGAAACAATAGCTTTTTTTTCTGGAGACTGAACAAAGCTATTTCTCTCTTGGTTTTCCTTCATCTTCTTGGTGACCCTACCCTGGATTTGTTCATGTGTATCAGTGACTTTCTTCTACTAGGGAACTGAGAACACTGGATGCAGTTGGATCCAAGTTCAGGGTAATGGGAAAAGATTCTGCTCTTCCAGGTCATGACTGTCTACATCTTTCATAAAGATAGCAAAAATTATGGCTAATAATGGGCTGCCAACTGGCCTTTGTCCTGTGTTGGACAATCTTCCAATTTAGGGACAAGTTTAACTCACCAATTTGTCTCTGAGGTAGGGCTAGATGAACACTCAGATTTACAGAACATAGGAAATACCTCAGTCAGAACTCAAACCCATGATCAGTGTTGATCACTGGCAAGAGGCAGATAGGTCAGGTGTCATGTCACTGCAAGATGGCTTCTTTATCATGACACTGGGACTCCTAGGATGGCATTTTTCACAGATGCAATCCCACCACTAGACCTTCACTTACAGTGGGAAACACTTTGCTACTCCAGTCCCCACCCTGCTCTCCACCCACTCGAAGGGTGTGGGAAGAGAGGTGGTTTGCCATTAAAGACAGGCAAAAAATATCTTGAGTACCTCAGCCTTCTAATTCACTGCTACCTGTTTGCCAGCCTTGCATTTCCCACAGTGGTATGTGTGTGTACACTTTCTTTGACTTCTCCTGTCAAAGTAACATACCTATAGAAACCCTTGTTGTTTTTCTTATCATTCCTTGTCAAGTTCAGCTCCAGATGCCCCCTGGCCTTCCTCAGCCCATCCCTACACAGTAAGACTCCCTATACTCTTTCCAAATATCTGTGTCTGCTTCCACTGCCTCTGCATGTCCCTCTTGCCTTTTTGTGAGACTCACCCATGCTGATTTCTTGCCTTCTTACCCAGTTTCTTGTGACTGGGCATCACTAGCTCTTGTGTTCTATGGAAGGTGTCCTTAAAAATATGTCACCTCTTGCAAAAAGGGCAGTTTTGCACAAGATTCTACTGACTAGCTCCTTGAACAGCTGGAATTTTGCTTCCCTGAAGTTCAATAAAGTTATTATAACAGTAATAAAACCATCCCTATATAGCCAGATGTTAAAAATATATTTTCCTTGCTCAAACCATGTGTTATATTCGTTCCAAGACGCTAACTCCATGTTAAATATCTAGAACTGGATTTATATTTCTTAAAATGAAGCACTCAAATTTAGGCCTTATGACATCAAAGCAATTACAGACCTACTTAAGAACTTATTTCTTAATACTTAAGAAATTATTTTTCTTTCCCACATCATATGTAAATAGGGACAAACACAGCTGTCTTCATATGACGAAGCCTCTCATATCAGAATTGGTTCTGCTGTATTTCCATTTCTTTATTTCAGGCTGTGGTTAATCTGGATGGAAAAGGAGCAGCTGGAATAGGTACAGTACTAGGTCCCCAGCTGCCAGCTCCATCAACCACATATTGAGAATGACTTTGGCCATTTGAAGAACCAGGTGCCACCTTCAGTGTAGTCTAAGCAGCCACCTCTAACAGGAACAAACCAGGAGCCTTCCTGCAGGCAAGAAACACTCCAGCACGTTTGCCACAGAAGGCAGATTAAAAAATAATTTGGGAGCATTTTCAGTTTGCCAAATAAAGAGTGGGCTGCATAGTTACACAGTACTGATCTGTTTCTTGTCCAAATTAAAAAGTTTTTCCCAGTATAGGTTCCAGATGTAAGCAAGTGAACTGCAAGTATGGGACCACCAAGTACTTGTGGCTACAGTAGTTCCAGCAGCAGTGCTGTCACACTAATGCCTTAAATAGCTGCATCCAATATAATTCCTGAAGCAAGCAAATGCACTATATTTTTCTTCCCTAATGTAATGTAGACCTTCAGTCTGAATTATTTCGAATTACTGAAATAACATCAAACACAGTAGTGCGGGACACCAAGTTTTACAGCAGACCTCAACAGTAACGCTGTCCAGCTGACAGCTCGAGCTCGCCTGCAAAGTCCTGGTCTACCTACACAGCACGACAAAAGCAGCTCAGAAACGAGAAAATGCATCCAGCCGACTTTGCTTTGCTGCTTTGAGCAGCGCTGCAACGAGCAGACCGCGACTGTTCTTCCAGTGACACGTACTCACACGTTTTGAACAAGCTCTCCTAATTCTGCTTGAATGGAAGCATGTCTGTATAAATCACAATAATAGATTTGAACAGGCGCATTTGAAATGGCGCTTGGGGTTTTTTTATTATTACTTTTTTGGGGAGGAGGCAGTGGGTTAGTAGCGGTGGCATAGTAGGAATGCGTGTAGGAAGAATAGAACAGCACTTCCTTCATTTTGATGTAATTTCAGGGAGGAACAAAGACACTTCCCGCCGCAGCCCGGAGCTGACGCTCAAGCTCCTCAGCCGCGCTGCACAACTCCCCACGAACTTACCCAGCGCCTTCCCGCCCATCCCCGTCTCCCTCACAGGCCCCCGGCCGTTCTCCCTCCCTGGGCCGCCACCCGCCATTTTCCGTCAGAGCCGGAGGAGCCCTTTCCGTGCCTGCCTTTGTGCCTGGGGTGCCCGCCTTTGTGCCCGCCTTTGTGCCCGGGGGTGCGCGCCGTGCCCGCTTTTGTGCCCGGGGCTGGGCACCGTTCCGTCCGGCCGCGCTCCGCCGGCGCCCCCGGCACCGCCCCTCTCCGCCGGGCCGGGCCGGCCGCCATCAGGCACCGCCCATAACGGTTGCGACGGTCGGCGCCAAAATTTGATCCTGGCGGGCAGCGCGGAGCGGGCGCGCATGAGAGAGTGAGGCGCTGGCATCGAGGGTGCACCAGCTCTGGACAGGGGTGAGCGGGTGAGGGAGCGGGGAGGGAAGCTGGGCTGCCCGCTGGTTTGGCATCCGAGGCGGCAGGCAGGGCTCGCTGGAGCAGGGTCGCGGCGGGTCCGCGGGGCAGGCGATGGAGGCGGCAGCGCTGGGGACGGGGCTCCGCTGGGTCCGTGCTGGCGGCGCCGCAGAGCGCCGGCTGCCGCTTCCCTGGGATTCAGCCCTCGCGGGCGGCGTGGCTGGACAGCTGCAGCAGTTCTGCCTGCGGGAAAGGGAGACCTCGCCGTGTCGCTTTGTTTTGCCGCGAGTCTATACCCAAGTGATCAACTTTGTGTAAAGTCAAGTCCCTTAGAAATGCTGAAGTACAGTTGGGATACTGCCTTGATCTGTGGTTTACTTGGCTTTTTTAGTTTATAAATGTATTACATTTTTGTCGTAAAAGCCACGCGTTCTTTCGTTTCCTCAGGTCTAGTTGTTTGTTCGGCAGTATTATGAATTTGATTATATTTTTTTCTTTACTCTGATGTATATAGGATTATAATCCGGATATCTTTCTCAGTGCTTCTCAGAGGAATACTTTGCCTGGAACACTTTTTAGGAACATTGGGAAGATGTACATTAAGTCAATTGTTCTTGAAGGATTTAAATCCTATGCTCAAAGGACGGAAATTAGTAACTTTGACCCGTTATTCAATGCCATTACTGGCTTGAATGGTAGTGGCAAATCCAATATCTTGGACTCCATCTGCTTTGTGCTGGGAATCAACAATCTGTCTCAGGTAAAGAGATAGGACGTCTAAGAAAAGTCTTTCTTCTGTTAGCAACTTTTCACGTTACTCTAGTGAGTAACCTCCCATGGAAGACCTGACCTGGTGTCTTTCAAAGAAATATTTTCATTATTTCAGTTTTTTATTGCTTTAATCTGGGTCTCTATCATTGTTGCTCAGTCTTATGTTAAGGTTGAGTTACATCTTATCCACATACCACAGTTACACAAAGTATGTGGCTTAAAACAATAGATTTGTTTAAATCTTAAACAAAAGATTAAAATAACCACTTAAAAGCTAACAGCTTCAAGCTAAAGGTCCTTTTTGCCTCTACAGGCACTAATTTACTGATTTGTAATAAATGTTTTCAGTTCTGGATTAAGTCTTAAAATCTGGCTACCTGGTTCATCAGAAAAAATTAAAAGTGATTTTCATGCGATGCTTATTATTTAGGAGATAATATATCTGCTTTATTTTCTCTAAAATATATGTGCTTTGACATCAATTTTAATTTCTGTCTGAAGATGATTTTTACATTTGCTTTTCTTTCCATCCCTACCTTCCCCCAGCTGTAGACAAAGTAGGCAGGCCTCTAAGGAACACTTTCTGAATCATTTTCCTGTGGACTGCCTTGTGAAAAATAAATGTTAAATAAATTTACTGTCAGCTGGCTTTTTTTTTACAGATGTATTCAGTGTTTGGCAGGAGCTTTATGCAGAAAGTTATCTGGATAAGTAAAACTAGACTGGCACACGCTGTAGTTTTACAATGGTAGCACCTTGCAGCTCCCATGTGCCAGTTCACATGAACTCAAATATACAGATAGATCTTTGGTTTTTTTATTAATTTCTCCAAGACCTACAGTAGGACAATTAATTAATTTCTTTCAAAAAAGTATTTATCTGTTCCCTGGACTTAGGTGCGAGCTTCCAACTTGCATGATCTAATTTATAAGAGTGGACAAGCTGGAATTACAAAAGCATCCGTGTCTATTAACTTTGATAATTCAAACAAAAATCAAAGTCCACTGGGATTTGAAGCTAATGATGAGATCACTGTGACTAGGCAGGTAAGTCTTTAATATCTGTATTTTTTCATAACCTATTTACATTTTTGCCATGCTCATTAGTGGGCAGGGAAAAAAAGGGGTGATTTTCTGAGTTTCTGCAGTAGAGGCAAGGTTTCTATGTTTTTTCTATAGTGTAGTTAGTTAGAAAAAACTGTACCAGTGTATGATCTAGAAATGTTCATAAAGCGAGTTAAAATTTTCTACCTTGTGGCTTTTTCTGCTTTCATATCTTTCCTCTTAATATCTGATCTCTGTGTTAAAATTTGGCCTCCAGTAACAAAGGAACCTTTATTTTTCTGGTGAAGATGTTAGGGTTTTGGTTTTTGATTACTTTTTGATTTTTTTTAACGTAGAGCTTTTAGAAAGTTTATTGACAATATTTTCCTCAATGACTAATCTTATATTTTAGTTAAATATTTTAAATGTCAAAGAAGTTCTGTTTTGCTGTTCTGCACAGTTTGCACATACGTACATATGCAAAGATATAACAAGTGTGATTTGCTCAGATTTTTTTATTCTTTATTGCAGTTTATATTCTCACAACACCAAGCAGTTTTCTCACCTTTGTTCTCTAGGTTGTTGTAGGAGGTAGAAGTAAGTATCTTATCAATGGTGTGAATGCTGCCAACAGTCGTGTGCAGGATCTCTTCTGTTCCATTGGACTCAATGTCAATAATCCCCACTTCCTCATTATGCAGGTATTGTGTGCATCTTTTTATAAAATCCAGAAAGAGTAGGACTTGCACTAAATTTAAGATGGGGAGATAGTGGGAAAATACTTAATTCCTAATTAGAGTGTTATCAAGAAAAAATCAAGTTTGTTAAGTCATTAATATTTCCAGTACAGCATAGTTTGACTCTAAAACACATCTTGTAGCACAAGATCTCATATTAGCAAAACTTTTCTAAAATATATTCCCATTTTATTTTCTTTTTTTCCTCCTTAACAGATAGGTATTGATTTTATAAATATTATAAAATGGTGGGTTTTATTTGCTATTATTTGTGCTCCCATGTTAGACAGCATGTTGAATGAAGTTGAGATATGTATCTTCTTAAGTCAGAATTAGCAAAATAAAGTTGACAAATTGGGAAGACTCTAAGGGACTAGGCAAATCACTGAAATATTTGCAAGGAATAATAAAACAGAGGAGGATTTATTTATTCAAATGTAACTGTCCCAAGTGGATGCCAAAGAGGGGTACAGTTTTGTACGTACTCTCTTTCTACCTGTTATGTATGAGCTACATGACCAATAAAGCTGGTTTATGATTAGGAGCTTATTCAACATCAGAAACCCAGTAAGACTCTAGGAAAAATATTTTAATTACTCCTTTAAGATGTAATAAGAACTGTGGTAGATTAGCCTAAGATAAAATGTAAGGGCCACTTCAAGTATATTACCTGAAAGAGTGACTTATTTGAACTTTGAAGAGCAAAACAACTGTGTAAACTAGATTATTGTTGTATCAAAAAAAAAAAAATTAAAAGTGCTTGAATTTATAATACAAGGTGTTAAAGTGAATGGAGGTTTGGGGTTTTGATTTCTCTTTTTACTACTTCATGATACCCAACCACTGATCTTGATTTATCTTTCTGTCACCAGGGAAAAATTACTAAAGTTTTAAATATGAAGCCACCAGAGGTAGGAAAGTTGTGGGAGTGTTTTTATCTAAAGTTACTGAACTGATTTTAATTATAAAAATATATATGCTGGGAGGGGGACAACAAAAATAAAAATTGGAGGGAGATGAGACATTCAGCTTAATTGAACCAATCTAATATAAGAGGCAACATCAAAGTTTTTTGCATTGCTTTATTTTAGATTTTAGCTATGATTGAAGAAGCAGCTGGAACTAGGATGTACGAGTGCAAGAAAATAACTGTCCAGAAAACCATAGAGAAGAAGGAATCCAAACTGAAAAACATTCAAATGGTACTACATGTTGTAAAGTAGACTTTCATTCATGTTTGTTAAAGATAACTGAACAGCTAGTTCAATGTTGACTTTGTACAGCATTCTAGAATATTTCGTTTCTGCACCTGGAATTAGATATCCATGCCTATACATGTTTAAATTTTAGAGCTCAGTAAAATCAAAATATAAATCTTCTGTTATGTTTTTCAGGTCTTAAATGAGGAGATCGGTCCAACTTTACAGCAACTGAAAGAGGTATGGAAAAATTAGAAGGGTGATAAGGTAGGTCCTTCAAGTGCTGAAAAAATACTTTCACAACTACCCTGAACCAGTAAGTTTTGGCTAAAACAATAGCATGTTTTCAAGCACTGCAGAGTCTCGTAAGGGAAAGAATTTTGTCGTATTTCCAAATACAGAGAATGAGACATTTTGGACTTCCAGGAAATCCGAGAGAGAGCTATAGAGGGAATGAAGAAAACGAGAACTAGATAAAAATAGGTTTTAAAATATCTTAGTTCTTAAAAAAAACTAAGTCAAGTGGTATTTCTGGTGTTCAGTCTATTATATGAATTTTATTATTTTAGCTGAGAATAACATGAAGAATCCATTCTCTTACTTACAAATACTAACTTACTTACAACTACTTTAGAAGTACTTAAAAGATTCTGTAGTAGCCTTATGTATTAAAATTTAATGCCTTTTTTTTTTTTTTTTTTCCAGAAACGAGCATTCTATCTAGAATACCAAAAAGTAGTACGAGAAATAGAACATTTAAGCCGTTTTTGTGTAGCTTATCAGTTTGTTCTGGCTGAAGAAACAAAGGTATCCTCTACTGATATGCTAAAGGAAATGCAATCTAATGTAGAGAAGTTTAAGGAATCAAGAGCTGAAATTGAACAGAAGGTAAAACAGCTTAATGAAGACATAGCAGAGATGGAAAAGAAAAAGGATAAGGTAAATGAAAAAATTAAAATAAAGAGTTGTGCTCCTCTGAATACCTGCATACAAAGAATTTTAAGATACTGGAATTATTTCTATAGATAGTATACTGTTGAATTTTTATCTTCTGGTGTGTAGCTTGGGTTATGCATTGTTCATTGTCGGTTTTATCTAGAAGACATCCATTGAAAGTTTTTGTTTTTGTCTGAAATGCAAATGAAAAATAACTGAAACATAAAAACTGTTTGACTCATGTTTTTACTCTTCATTCAATGGTAAGTTTTGCCAGAGGCTTTTTTCTCCCTTTTTGTTGATGTCTCAAAAGAATAGTAAGCAAAGTTTTGTTTGGCAGTAATTTGTATTGACTTTGATTTTGGGGGCAGTAAATTTAATGACTTACAGGATGGCCCATAGAGTCTTTAGTGTCTAAATCCACCTTCTGTACAAGGACAGTGTCCCATCTTATAGAGTGGTGTGGGTCTTCAATAATACCTTCTAGTTAAGTTGTATTTCAGAGTTGGGAGATGATCTGACCTGTTTGTATTGAAGACTACTGCCTGTTTGGTCAGATTTCCTTCTAAAAAAGCTTTGAACAGAAGGCGAAGTGTTACAAATACTGCATTGGTGTCACAGGCTAAATTAAATTTCCTTTATTACTGATTGTAGGAAGTTGGTGGTAAACTCCATGAACTAGAAACTGCTCTTTCAGCAAATCAAAGAGTTAATGCAAAAGCACAGAGTGCTCTTGATCTCAAGAAGCAAAACTTAAAAGGTGAAGAGGTTAAGTATAAGGAATTAGTAACACGTATGCAGAAGGTAAGATATTGATATATAATTTTCTTTACATATTAAATCAATTCAGATTGTGGGAACAGCTGTTTTTTTCTTTCCTGTTATGGTATGAAGAATCCTGTGATTGGCAATAATTACATTTAGAAGCAGAGACAAATGTTAAGGACATTGTTTAATTTTTTCAACATAAGTAGTAGGTTCTCTTTAGAAAAAGATGTGATGCAAATACAAATAAAGTGCAACTCCTCATGGTTCCACATTTTTTCTTAAGCTCAGCAGAGGTCTCTGTAGCTTCAAACTATTATGCTTTCTGGACATTTGTTACTCTTAAGGTTAAATGGGAAATCTCTGCCTTGCATATTTTTGACAATTAATGTTTTGCTATGCAGGAGGATCATTTTTTAGATATTGGGAAGAGCGAGATAATTCTAGTTCTTGGGCAGTTGTTACCACTTCCTGTGTTTCATCTCTCTGTAGATACTCAGTACACTCATGGGGCGAGTAACACATTTGAAAACATGCAAAGACATATTGCAAGATCTCAAAATCTGACAAAGGGTCATAGAAATTTAGATGATGAAAACTACTTGTTGCTCCTCAGCTAAACAACTTGAATTTCAAAGTAATAGACTCAGGTTCTCTCCTTTTTTTTCTTTGTTTTGCTGAAGGATTCTAAAGCATTAGCGTCAAAGGAGAAGGAAGTAAAGAATCTAGAGAAAGAACTAAATGTTTTACTGGAAGAAAGTGAAAAGGATGCACATGCTTTAGTTGCAGCACAACAGCACTTTAATGCTTTATCTGCTGGCCTGTCCAGCAATAAGGATGGTGAAGAAGCTACTCTTTCAGGACAGATGATGATCTGCAAAAATGAAATTAGCCAAGCAGAAACAGAGGCTAAACAGGTAAGAAAAAACCTCTGCCTGTCTCAGACCTGCCTTCATGCTTTTGAAAGTTGTCTGAAAACCAAATGACAGATGCTTGAAAGATCAATGAAAAGAGGTGCAAAATATCTGTAGAAGATATTTTATATTTTAGCATATGCATTAAACTAACTTTTTGATAAAATATAAATGAAATATCCTTGCACAGGAAAGTGCTGTAGCATTGCTGCGAGGAAGTATTAGAAACTGGCATTCGAGATATAAAGTAGGATTCACTGTATTTAAATTATCAATAGTATTGAATAGGAAAAAATGAGGACCGTTCATGATGTACAGTCAAAGAGTTTTTGGCAGTTAAATTTAATGGAATCAAAATAAAGACGCCTGTCACTTTGAAATGAGGAGTTTAGAAGAAACTATTTTCTCCTTAGTTAAATTGTATGCTCATCACATGACTGAAAGAGACTATGCTTGTTTTGTCTTAGGATAGAAGACCTCTGCTGGGGTAGTTCTGATAGTGGAGTTTAGATTTCTGAAGTTCACTTTCCTTGTCTCACTTAGCGAGAAATTCTTCATAGAGTAAGAAGGACAGCTATATCCCACCTTAAATTACTTTATTTCTTCTCAGAGTTTATTCATGTTCTAATATGTTACCATAATTAAATACAAGACCTATGGTTTTGTTTCCAAATAACCTTTGCCATTATTTTCAAAAGCCAAGGCTGGTTTTTATCATATCTGCAACCAGTGGAAAATTGCATAAATTGATAGTTCAAGTGTTTTAAATTTGCATCTGCAAGTTTGTCTTTGAAGATCTGGTTCCATATTTGCTTACTCCTTATAGGCACAAATGAAATTGAATTATGCACAAAAGGAATTAGAGGCAAAAGAAGCTGAAGTTAAAAAGATGGATGAAGGCTACAAGAAAGACCGAAGCACATTTGAAGCTGTTGAAAAAATGAAATTAACCCTAGAGAAGCAAATAAAGGAACTGAACCATTCAGGTCTGTACAAACTTCTGATGCATAATTTTGGGGCGATCTACAAAGGAGTATGGGAGAGTCATGAGTTGACCCTGATTCCATGCCAAGTGTTTGCCAAAGGTGTTCTATCACACCACTTCTTAACTAGACAGAGGAGATGATATACTGCAAAAGCTCATGCATTGAGATAAGGACGGGGAGAGATCACTTGACAGTTACTGTCATGGGCAAAATAGACTTGACTTGGGGAAATCAGTTTAACTTAATTTCCCAGGTTCTATTTTATTTCTGATTTTCTGTACCTCCTCTCCATGAGTGGTGAAGGGGGATAGGGAATGGAGGCTGCAGTCAGTTCCTCACATGTTGTCTCTGCCACTCCTTCCTACTCGGTCACTCACACTCACGCCCTTCCCCTGCTCCACCATGGGGTTTTTCCCCAAGGGAGGCAGTCCTTATTGAACTTCTGGAGTGTGAATCCTTCTCATGGCCTGCCGTGCTTCACAGACTGCTCCAGCACGGGTCCCTCTTATGGGGTGCAGTCCCTCAGAAGCAGGCTACTGCAGCGTGGGTCCCCTTGGGGGTCACATATCCTGCCAGAAAACCTGCTCCAGCATGGGCTCACCTGTCCATGGGTCTGCAGTTTCTGACAGGACCCTGCTCCACTATTGGTTTCCACAGGCTACAGGTGGATACACTGTGCACCTCCATGGTGCATGTTGCTACCTCATCATGGTTTTCACCACAGGCTGCAGGAGAATCTCAGTTCCAGTGCTTGGAGCACTTCCTCCCTGTCCTTCACTGGCCTTGGTATTTGCAGGACTGTTCCTCTCACATGTTGTCACTCCTTTCCAGCCACTGCACATAGGTTTGGCCTTTTTTTCCCCTTCCATAATATGTTATCCCAGACATTTCACTACCATCAGTGATGGTCTTGGCCTTAGTTTGCCTTGGAGCTGGCTGGAGAATGCAGAAACAAAAGAAAACAAAAGAATTTATGCTCTGCTTCCCATCAGGAATTAGAAGGCATTGTTCAGCCACTTCCTGTGACGTAAGACCTCAGTATGCTGTTTTGGAAGGCTGTTTTGGAAGACAAAGGTCTTAATAATGGATGCTCCCTTCCCTCATCCTTTCTCTTAGCTTTTACTGATGAGCACACTTTCATAATAATATGGAATATCTGTTGGATCCCATATCCTGTCTATGTCTCCTCCCAACCTGTTGTCCACTCACAACCTACTGGCTTTTGGAAGAGGGACTGGAGGGACAGCCTTGGTGCTGTGCCAGCATTCTTAGCAGTAGCCAAAACTGTGTTACATCTATGCTTTTGCAGTAGAAACACAAACAACACAAACACTATGAGGCCTGCAGTTGGACATCTCACCCAGCCCCAATGCAGGAGGGAAATGAAAATCAAGTATGCTTTCAAGCATAAATTCCTCTGATGTGAGCTCTGCAAACTCTTAAACTTCCACAGACACCAGCTTAAAATAATTTGATTATATCAACTTTGGGCTGAACATTTTGAAGTTTGATGGCACAATTAAATTCCACCTAAAATTTAGATGGTAAAAGAGACCAAGACCCTTATTACTTCCTGGGTTTCTGTACCTAAAACACTTCGAGTTTGTTTCTTCCACCAGGTAGCATTTGTTTCAGACACTACTGTTAGTTGATATTCCAGATTAACCTTTAGAGAAGAACATTACTCTTTAAACTTTTTTTTTTGCATGTTTGGTGTCATGATGGTATTAATTTATTTAGATGGAAAATTTACAAATAATTTTAAAAAGTCTTCTCTACATATATGGAGATAAGCAGTGTAGGATACCAATTTTTAAGCTAATAGATTTCTCTGCTCTGGGTATATGTCTACTGTTTGTGTTCAACTCTGAAGAAGAAAAAGGGGAAGAAGCCCTCCTAGCAAAAAAGAAGGAATTGATTTCTGATATCAGCCAGCTAAGAGAATTGAATGAAAGTTTAATGGCAAGACTTCCTCATCTACAGTTTACATACAAGTAAGATCTCAGTGTGATCCTGAAAGATGTTTGAAAGGGTTTTTGAGGGCCTTTTACCACACAATTCTACCAGTGTCTTAGCTTTTGTTGTCTTTTTCTTACTGCCAATGAACGATTGTCTTACGCATGCTGCAAAGTGAAGAGGAAGGGGAAGGTGAGGGGAAAAGTCAGGAAGTCATATAATCTTCTCTAAGTCACTAGAATTTAAAAGTTTTGTCTGATGGCATTTCCAAGTCACAAGTTCAGTACGTAAAGCCATAGAATCCAAAGGTCTAAACTGGGAAATATGTAATCACTGTTTCCTGCCTGTGGACACAAGTAGACTTGCTCTTTGGAGGTCAACTCTGGCCAAATATCTGATATTCCCAGGTTTAATTTTTTGTCTAATAAACTGAACATACTTCTATAGCTGTGGTAATAACAGAGCCCATTGGAAAAATCCATTGATAAAATATGGAAATAAATGAAGAATTATTTTAATGACTATGTAACTGAATCATATGTAACTGACTCTTTATTGTTGAATCTCTTCCTGTGGAGTATTTAATGTGACCAGTTTTTTGTGGGTTCTTTTTCTGATGGAATTTAGAATTGCTTATACAAGACCAATAAGCATCATGGGTTTTAAATATAAATTTTTAAAGGATGTGTGAGAGAAAACATGATGCACAGTCACAATTTATATTTATTTTAAGACATCCAGAAAAAAAATGGAATCCAAACCAGGTGAAAGGCCTTGTTGCATTACTTATCACTGTGAAACTTCCATCCAATGCCAAAGCCCTGGAAGCGGTGGCTGGAGGGAAACTCTATAATCTTGTCGTGGACACAGAAGTAAGTTTATTTCATTAGTACACAACTCTAAATTTTGAGATGTGATTGTATGATTTGGGTTGGCAAGCATGTGCCTTGTTACTGAATGCTTGAGAGGGGTTTGGACCTACGTACATGTTTTAATTGGGTCAAGAAAGGCATGCATAGTTGGTGGCAACAATGTGTTCAAATGCCCTACTGTCTTTACAAAATTACTTGTGTACTCAGGTATGCTTTGTACCTATTTTTCATTTGAGGTTACTGGCAAAAAGCTTTTAGAGAAGGGTGAACTAAAGCGTCGATACACCATCATTCCCTTAAACAAAATTTCAGCCAGGTCTATTCAAGAAGACATAGTCAGGTTGGCCCAAAGCATGGTAAGTAAATAAATACACTCTTTACACTATATTGCTTCTGTCCCATTTTAATTTTATTTCTGTACTAAGAACTTGAGATTCTTAATGGTTATTATAAGAATTTGTACAGGGTTTGATGATATATTGATTTTGTTTTACTTTGTATCCTTTCAATTTTGTGCGGGTTAAATGGGTATTGATTATTCCACTTGTAACTGCAATTGTTTTAACATGCAGTGATACTTTTGGAAGAATTGTATCAACAAAATACAGAAATCAAATTTGAAACTTCTTATAACTTAAGGCATACTAATTGCATTTTGTTTGATTTCTAGGCTGGACGTGCTAACTTGTATTTAGCCCTTTCTCTAATTGGGTACAAATCTGAACTGCATAAAGCAATGGAATATGTCTTTGGAACAACACTGGTCTGTAGTAGCATGGATAGTGCTAAGAAAGTGACTTTCGACAAAAGGATAATGACAAGAAGTGTTACTCTTGATGGAGATGTGTTTGATCCCCAAGGAACTCTGCATGGAGGTAATTGCTGATTCTGTTCATACAATACTAATAATATTATGTGCTGATTTGTTTACTGCTCTTGCATATTTTTTATAAAAATTAGCAGTAACCTTTTTACTTAGATACATACTGGGAATAATACATTTGAGCTAATGTAAAGTTGTCTTCAGCTGAAATAATATTAATTAGTTTAAGAAAGAAATTAATGACAAACTTCACACAAAGTAATTTAGATTTTAAATACTTCAGTCTTACTGACCTTTATAATGCTCTTGGAAGCAAAAGTGCTTGGAATTCAAGCACTTTTTGAAGTAATTCAGCATTGGTTTGTGATAATTTCATAAATTACAGAAAGTTAGCTGTTTGTGTGAGACACACATGTGCAGTACTCAAAGCCTGAACTATGTTCTGTAACAGATGAGGTAGTCTTCTCTCCTGAAAACTCTAGCTTTAGCCTAGCTGCCTTCTCTGTTTCTCAACTAAAATAAATCATCAGCCTGCCTCATTGTTAATGTTTGCAATTTGCAATTACCAGTGGTGAATCCACTGGTTTGATTCCAATCAGCCTGGCTTTTAAATTTTTTCATTGAACAGGTGCATCCTTACATACTGGATCAATATTGTCTAAACTTCAAGAAGTGAAAGATGTTCAAATAGAACTCCAGAAAAAGGAATTTGAACTTGAAGCAGTAGAGAATGAGTTGGCAACCTTGAAGATGGTTTCTGAAAGGTAAGGTTTGCATTATACAATGTGTATAATTTCTCTTAATGTGATTGAGTAAATTTAATGTAGTGAGTTCTTTTGGGTGGCCATAGGCCTTTTGAGAATGTAATATGCAGAAAGTAATTCCCTTCCTCTCTCTCCTCCCAATAAAATTAGTAAGTTCAGTAATCAAAAAGCAAATTCAGTTTTTAAATAACATATGCAAAACCACTCTGTTTTGGATAATACAGGGGAAAAAAAAAGGGTACACATTGGTATCTAATTGAAATTGGTTGAATTTTCATTAAGTCCACTGATGAATGTATCTGTTCTAGACATATTTTTAACACCTGTACAGAATTCCAATTTGTGGTCAGTCTAATTTTTCTCACAAGGAAATAAAAAGATGTTATAAAGGATTATCTGAGTGATACTGCTGTAAGCATTTAAATTAAATAACATTAAGTATATTTGATTTTTAGCTACTCAGTTACTGAATACCATATTAAAAGATGGAACCAAAAAAATAGGTTTAAGATATTTTTGCAGTATTGACTAAGGAAGTAGTGTGGTATAACATGCTACTGCCAGCTGGATTTGTTTCTTCAAATTGTTTTGAGCTGCAGTAGACTTCCTGAAATATCACCAAGGAGAGGAAGGAACTTCTTTTAGATACCTTTTCTTTAATTCTGCACCCTAACATCTGTCATGCTGGCAGTTGGGAAAAAAAAGTTGCATTTGTTTTAATAGGTCAGATTAGGGCTAAATAGCAGGAGCTACATATGTAACAACTTACATGCCTATAAACCTCACAATTATTATTTAAAGCAATTATATCCGATTTTCATTCACTTAAACTTATTTGCCGTACTGTCATAACTGTATCTTACATAAGAATGGAATATAGATATCCATCTACTTAATTCAGCTTTGAAAGTGAGATGCTGGGTACCCTTCCATATAGCAGTGTGTGTCACTACTGTCTCCAAAGGTATCAGCAGCTGAAGCAGCAATTGGAGATGAAGTCTGAGGAAGCACAGCTGCTACACAAGAAGCTTTGTCAAAGTGCTTACCACAAACAAGAGGAGGAGCTGATTGCCCTGAAGAAAACCATTGGTGAGGAATGTGTTCTTACTCTTATCTGAAAAACTAATTGCTGAGAATGAGATGGATATATAGCTGTTTGAGTTACATGTTCTTTATTTAAGAAAGAAGTACTTTTCCCTTTAAAAATAATAGCTTTATATTTTGGAACATGTAACAACCACAGAATCACAGTATACTTGCATAGGGGTGATTAAAGATGGTCATTCTCTTATAGTAAAGGTTATACTCTTATTGAATGTTTTTATATACTTTGTAAAGGAAAATGCATCTTTGCAGGGAAGTTTAAATATCTATTTAATCCCATATTTGTGTAATCTTTACTTTTTTCAGGCCATCTATTTCTGTAGATACTTAAGGTTAGTAATATATTTTGCATAACAAGAAAGCTTTGGAAAGAAATAGTGTTTCATATAGCTGAGGGAAGACAAAATTGCACAAAATGCAGCGACAAGTAAAACATCTAAAAAATGGCCCGAAGTGATACATATCTAGATCTTGTATTCCAGGGATAGGATGGTATCTTGTTAGATAGCCATCTGATTAATTACTTCCTGATCCTGCGACTTGACATTCTTCCCTCTGTCAAAAAAAAAATGGTCATCTTTTTATAATGGCTGTTTGGTCCCCTGCCAATAACTGACAGAAAAAGCACACAGTCTTAGAGTAATTATTGAAATATCTGACTTCAGCAACTAGTGAGTGCTCAAGCACTTTTTTCCTGTTGGGGGCAAAGAGACATTTATTTCATTTGGCATTTAGGATGTAAATTTAAAGATGAGAACAGTGCTCAGTCTCAATACTCTACTTCTTGATTCAGCATCTTGTGAAGAGACAATAAACAAAACCGAAGAGAGCAAAAAGGAAGCAGAAAAAAAATACAAGGAATTGGAGAAGAAAATTAAAAACGCAGAAGCAGAATGTCTAAAAGAGCGGAAAAATGCAGAGCAGAAACTAGACAATGCCAAGAAAAAGGCAGACACTTCAAGCAAAAAAATAAAAGACATGCAGCAGGTAAAACTTCGCTTCTGTTGGCAGTTTTCTTAATGTTAAAAATGGCTGCAAAAAGCAGAAAGTGTGATTCTCCTGAGGTTTTAATATTCTCAGTTTTGGGACTTAGATATTACTGTGTAGTCACTGACATAGTCACTGACTGAGGTTTTTTGTATTTTTACTTTTTCATTTTGTGGGATTGCACTCTTGCTCAAGAATGGGTGCTGTTAATCTTCTACAACATTTACTACATCAAACTGAATCTTAATTCTTTCCATTTAAGTATAACTAATAAATTGGAAAACGTCTCTCTAGGAAGTCAAAGCTTTACTTCTGGAACTTGAAGAGCTGAAACAAGAGCAGGCCTCCTATAAACAACAGATAAGAGCCACAGAGGAAGCAATCAAATCCTACCAGGGTCAAGTTGATGTTCTGGTGGCTGAAGTGGCTAAAACAGAGGTAAAAATGAATAAATACTGTGTTTCATTATCCATTTTGATGTTACTCTCTGTGATCCTCTGAACCTCATATTATAATGTGTCTTTTTTCCTGCAGATTTACTTACTACACTCAATCAGCCTAGGTAGTTATTTTTTTGCTTCACTTTCACATGTGAATTTTTTCTCTTTGCTGTGTCAGTTCTAATAAGGCTTTAATGCCAACTTTAAAAGAGGCCACTAAATGTCTGCTGATTTGCTTTTTCAGGAATCTGTAGAGAAAGCACAGCAGGAGCTTACCAAGCAAAAGGAAGTAATTGCATTACATGATAATGCAATTAAAGACAAATCTGCAGAGCTGGTAAAATACAGAGACCAAAATAATGAATTACAGCTTAAGATTAAAGAATTAGAACACAGCATCACCAAAAGTCAACAAGAGGCTGCTGATGCTGATGCCAAGGTATTTTGAAATTGTGCTTTTCTTCACATTGTGACCAAGGATGGTTATTCCCTTGCCACATGCAAAGGGAATATGAAAGCCTCTTTCCTTTAAGCACTGTCATATTTGCAGCTCTCAATATAAAATTTTTATCTGAGGAAGAGGGATTGTACATTGTAAAAGAGCTTATCTGTATGGAGTAACAGGGGGTAGATCATGGTGAGAAAGTCATCAGTAAGAACATTCTGACTGTATGGGCAAATTCGCTAACTAATTAAAGAAAGTAATTCCATGATGTAGTGACATTGGTATAGCTCAGATGTAAAAAAAATGTGCTTGAAGTAAGTAAGATGTACATGAAAGCTACCTTAAATGCTTCCTTTGTCCACAGTGAAGGAAATCACACAAAGCATTGTAAAGATATGTGCCTGTGCTGCATTGGGGTAGAAGAATTAATGTGGTCATTTCAGAATGTAGGTGGGGTTTTTTTTGGGTTTGGTTGTTTGTTTGCTTTAAATTTTAGTTCACACTTGAAAAGGGTGAGGAAAAAGCCTCAACATAACTTTTTGTTTAAAGGTCGCCAAAATGCTGAAAGAATATAAGTGGATAGCTTCAGACAAACCACTCTTTGGCCAGCCAAACACAGCCTATGATTTCAGAAGTTGCAGCCTTAAAGAAGCAAATCAGAAGCTGCAGAAATTGCAGGAGCATAAGGAGAAGATGGGAAAGAATGTGAATGCCACAGTTATGAATTTGCTTTCTGATGCAGAGGAAAGGGTAAACATTCTATGCTTTAATCTATAAAGATTGGGCAAGCTGGTTGCATGGTATATACAGTATATACAAAGATATATAATGTAGCTGTATGTTTTCATGTGCTCTATTTCTCCATACACCAAAAATAAACTAAACCTTTTCCTGGTTCTTTCATACTAATCTTACATCTTTGAACTGTTCATTGGTGCACCAGGTTTTTAGGTTACTCATAATTGTGACTTTGGATGGGAAAAAATACTATTTTATTCCTTCCTACCCTGGTTCATCCTAAGATGAAGCATTAGCAAGCTTTGTGATGCCCATTAGAGTGTCTGAAATCTATACACTGAATTAAAAATTGCAGACTGAAAATATATTCATCTTCAAGCTTGATGGTGTAGCAAGGTCTTCTTGAATTAATCTGCATTTTCAGGCTATTCCAGGATTGTCTGAAAACTGCCCACTGATTTTATCCTTCAGCTTTTCTAGTACTGTTTCCTCCTATAAGCCTCCAGAAATATCCTTTCTTCTACAGAAAAGCAAGTGAAACAAGATTAACTTGGGAAGTGCAACTTTCAGAGCAATGCCGTTCTTCCCCCTTGCTGATTGTTGAGAATTCTGATGCTTTAATTTACAAATAATCCCCAAATTTACATCCCTCACGCAGCTAAATGAATGCACTGGATTTTAATCTTGTGGTTAATTACTATTTCATAGCTACACAATAATACAGTGAAGCTGTAAGATTAGCACAAAATGCATTTCAGCACAAAGTTCATTGAAATCAATCTTTTATTCTCTTTGCACCAGTACAATGACTTAATGAAGAAAAAAAGAATTGTAGAGAATGACAAGATAAAAATTCTTGCAGTTATTGAAGAGCTTGACCAGAAGAAAAAACAAGCTTTAGATATTGCTTGGAAAAAGGTATGACACTGTTTTAGTTAAGGATCAGATTTATTTTGGATTACTGTTTTGCATTATTTCTTTGGGAAAAAAAGTCTATTTTCAGAACTACGATCCCTGACCTATATTTTAAAAGAGCCACTTTATTTTTCCTGTTTATTCCCACTTTTGAGAATAAGACATTAATTCTTTGAGAACTGTAAAGGTTCATTTAAACCTGAAAAACTACTTTCTCATTCCCTTTTAGTGCCCACAAACATTTCATGAAGGTTAAGGCATATTGAAATACAGCTGAATTTTTTTTTTCTTAAACCAGTATCTTACTAGAGTAAAAATTTTTTGCTGCTATGTTGCCCTCTACAGTACGGGGCTGTGGACCTGGGGTAATGCTTCTGTTACTCTCAGGGTACAGCAATGTCTGATTTATGTTTCTGTTACCTAGGCACTCTGCCTTTTTACCAGGTCTCTCATATAATTAATTATAACAAAAGTATAAAATTATCCCTTTATACATGGAAATCTTCTGACACTTTATTTTCTGCTGTACCAGCAGAACTTGTGTTTTTTGGCCTTTGATAAAATTGATTTTAACCAAGATTAAATTGCACATAGATGAAGTATCTATTTAATTATTAATTATCCTGCCTGTAGTTAGGATATCACTGACAAAGTGGTACCTTTTAATTGTAAAAATCCTGTTTGGCAGAAATTAGTGATCTGTAAAGCAAAAGCACACATATGGTGGAATACATATGTTTTCAGATAAATTCCTAAACATAGAAATTTTTAATCTACATCTACAAAGTTGCATCCCATCTCATACCTGGATATTGCTTAAGTAAACCTGAGAAGAAGAAGTGTGGGGAGGATGCCAGATGTACCTCTTACATGGTGCTTGTACTTTTAGTAGTACATTAATTGAAATGGAAATTGCAATTTGCCAGTTTATAAATCTGAGTTAAGGCCATAATCATTTCCCTGGCTGATTGCATAAAGAAGCCTTCCAGTACGTCTTTCATTGGATCCTTCTAAAATACTTAGCATGAGGTGTCATATATCCTTTGGTGTTGCTTCTCTCTTCATTACAGAAAAAGTAAAAGCTAATGTTTTCTCACTGTCCTGTATGTGACATGGGAAGTCACCATGTTGAACTGGGAAAGATGTCTCGGGTGTCGTGCTGCTCATCACTAAGTTTTTTACTGTTTGTGCTCTTGATCCAGAGCACGCTTATGCATCTTTTGTGGTCTGACTTCTAGGTCAATGAAGACTTTAGTTCCATTTTCTCAACACTCTTACCTGGAGCCAGAGCTATGCTAGCACCCTCTAAAAATCACAACGTCATTGTTGGTATGGAGTTCAGAGTTGGCTTAGGAAAGATCTGGAAGGAAAACTTAACAGAACTTAGTGGAGGACAAAGGTTAGTGAATTCATTTGTTTTCCATTGTCATTTTGTATGTAATTGATATGTCTAACTAATTAAAGTTCTGAAAAGCAAAAAATTAATCTTTTCCTTGTCAAGTCAGGGACTCTGCCTCCTTCCAAATGGACTCAATATTGGAAGCACTATTAATATATTCTGACTTAGAACAATGCTTTACTTACTATAACAAACAAGATTTTACTCCCATCACACAGAAGTGGCAAAAAAAATATTTGAATGGTGAGAACAACCACTATGTTAGGTAGTACTAATGTAACCTTGAATTAAATGCTCCTCTCCTTGAGCTGTAACCACAAAAATCTATATAGGCAAATATTTCCCTGGTATAAAGGTAGTGTCATGGCAACAGTTTCCTTCTCCAGTGTTTATGGCTACTGTGCTTCTTTGCAATTTCTAAGGAAAAACATTATCTTTACAAACTGAAAAGTAGAACCAGAATTTAGGAAGAGGTGAGACAGATATAGAATTCTGTCATATTCTGTTCTAAGGACAGAATAGTTGAAGAACCAGATGTGGAAAAACACTGCAAAACTCAGAATTGGGAATCGAACAACAGCATAATTTCAATCATCACCCAACTAATGCGATCTTCCAATAAGAATAAGTAATATTTGCTGTTTCTGACAGAAGACTTCATGTTTTGAAATGGGGAAACTACCATTTTATCTCTTCAGAACCATAGCAGTAATGTGCTTTTGAGGGACTATTTTAGAATCATAGAATCATTTAGGCTGAACAAAATGTCGTGAGATCATCAAGTTCAACCACTAACTTAACTGCCAGGTCCACCATTAAACCACGTCATTAAACCCCACATCTACATGTCTTCTAAATCTCTCCATGAGTGCTGACTCAAGCACTTCTGTGGGCAACGCATTAAAATGCTTGATAACCATTTCAGTGAAGAAATTTTTCCAGATATCTAATCTAAACATACCCTGATGTAACTTAAGGCCATTTCCCCTTGGCCTGTCTCATTACCTGGGAGAAGAGGCCAATCCCCACTTGGTTACACCCTCCTTTCTGTGGAGAGCAATAAGGTCCCTCCTGGGCCTCCTTCCCTCCAGGTTAAACAACACCAGTACCTGCTTCTCATCAGACTTGTGATCCAGACCCTTTACCACCTTCATTGCCTTTCAACAATTGTTTTCAAAAGCCAGAGCCCTTCAGCTGAGCCTAAATCATAATTTTCTTGTCTCCATACTAGATCATTGGTGGCCTTATCTTTGATATTAGCCATGCTCCTCTTCAAGCCTGCCCCAGTTTACATCTTGGATGAAGTGGATGCAGCCCTTGATCTCTCTCATACCCAGAATATTGGGCAGATGCTTCAAACTCATTTCAGACGCTCCCAGGTATGTTCTTGAAATTATTGTGGTAATAGAATGGTTTGGGTTGGAAGGGGCCTTAAAGATCATTAGGTCAATCCCTGCCATGGACAGGGACACCTTCCACCAGGCCAGATTGCTAAGAGTTCCGTTATTTACAAAAGCAGTTTGGCACTGAGTACTTTGAGCTGTTTATCCCTTTTATTCTATAGATGTGTGTTGTATTTCTGAGTTGTTTCACCTGAAAACTAGACTGACATGGCAGTTGTGAAACTTGAATGTTTCTGCACTGGTTAAAATGGAGCAATAGGGAGGAGTATCTGTGATACGCTCGATTTCAGGCATGACAACATCCTGAATTCTTTTTTCCTAGAGATATTTAACTTGAGGTTAAAGATATTTCATGTTGACCCTAATGAAATAAGTCAGGTGGTACTGGAAAGGATCTCTGTATCATGACCTGTAGAAAAGAGAAAAAGAGGCAGTACCTGTCTCTATTTGATGTAATTTGACCATTCCAAATTATGTGAGGAGGGGAACCAGTACTGCAAAATTATTTGAGTAGTATCTTTTGACTAGGTAAGATCTTGCATTCTTTCATAATTAGTGGCACAGTTATGCCCATGTTTTCTTCCACCACAAACAGGCATCCTGCATTGTGGACTGTATCCCAGGCCAGGCGCTGGGATATGAACCAGGAGTATCATTAGCTGCAGAAAAAGTGGGTTTACATGAAAAAAGTGGGTTTACAGTAAAAGTGGACCTGTGTAACACACTGTTGGGACCTCTTGGGCTTTGGTTAGTTTTAAATATTTTTTTAAGATTATTACTGAGGTATTTTTAAGATTATTACTGAGGTATTAGCCAAATCAAGGAAAAGGAGTCCTCTCTTTGGAAGCCTTTTCTAGTGTTGTTTGGATAGCAACATTTATTTTAAGTGTTTCTGGTTTGTTTTAGTTTATTGTGGTGTCCTTGAAAGATGGAATGTTCAACAATGCAAATGTCCTCTACAAGACCAGGTTTGTTGATGGTGTATCCACTATTGCAAGATACAGTCAGATTAAAAACCGGAGAAAAAGTAAGTGCCAGCAACCAAGCGCCAAAAAAAGAAAAATTATGGAGAACGGTGACATAAGAAACATAGGACCCGCAGAGCTGCGCAGCCCTGTTCTTGCACAAGTCTAGTAACAAGTTAAATGTTCCTTGTTGCTTTTTAATGTTTTTATAATGTGTTTTAATGTTTTAGTTCATATCTGCATTTTATTAAGAACTGATATTCATACAAAGTAGTCTGTAATAGCCTGTTCTGTTAAGTAAGCTGGACAATTTTGATCTTTATTGTGTGCTGCAAGTCCAGTCATTCCTCTCTAACATTTACACATAAATGTATATAAGCAGTAGCTTTTAGTAAACTTAAAGCCTTTAGATGAGGAAAAGCTGATTCAACTACCAGTGTTCTATTCAGAAGACCTACTGCCAAGTGTAGTAACAGTCTTCTTTGCCTGTTGTCAAATTCCACAGAAAAGTATCACTGGTAATTTTTGTTAAGGAACAAAGCAATCCTCAAAAACTAACTACCGAGCTTTTTTTACAATTTTTAACCTGTTTTTAAAGATAAAATGTGATACATAATACAACCTGGTTGTGTGTGCGCTTTCCTTCCTCAAAGTTTTTCACTGAATAGTGCCTTCTCAGAATTGAACCCTGAGTTTTTACATTCTTACCTAAATGTATCCTGGTGCTTTCACTGGCCAGAAATGACACATCTGTGGGATTCAAGTCCAAACCAGCTTTATCATAGCACTTCAGAGTAGGTCTCTGCTCACCACAGCACAGGACCCATGTCTGTGTATGGTGGGTGTATGGTCTGACAGCATTTCCCTTGCCAGATGATGCTTCTGCCACTTGGTGGCCAGCATAGGTGAGGTTTGTGTTTGTATGCTGTCCTCTGCTTACCTCATTTGTGTCCCTTCTTTTTCCTCCTTTCTGAATACTGTTTAGAAAAGTACATATGATTGAGGTAGCACTGGGGGAGGGGAATGTGTGCATGTCTGGAACGATTTGGAAATAGTGAAGTTCTTGAATATTATTTTAGTAAGTTTTCAATCTCATGGCCTCATCTACCATGTATATGTAATACATACAAGACTGCAAAAGAATGTGTCTGTAGTACAGACTCATGTCGTAACCCTGCCTGATTTCAGGGGACCAAGCTATGGACTCAAAAACACACAGTTCCTCCCAGGGCTGCAGAGCCACCATGTGTCTCCAAGAAGGGAGGGCAGTGGGCTGAATCTGGAGCACCGGAGCACTATAAAATACCCACCGCAGGAGAAAAAACACTACCAGTTACTCCAAGGAACAGGTCATGCAGCTTTTATTTAGTTTTTACCTTTTTGGTAAGCAGGAGGGTTTTCTTTCAGTCAGACCATTCACATATTTGGACAGTACAGATTGCAATAAATTTGATGGAGATCTTGCAACATTAGAAAACTTTTCTCAATATACATCCATTTAAGCAACAGCTTGTAAGTCAGAGCAGGAGTGCTAGAGTCAAGTCTGCACACTGCACTCCAGGTATACAAAGCATTGCAGCAGCACAAGAAATGCCCGTGCTGGGCAAAGTACAGTGTGTTTTACATAGTGCAATCACTTTTAGAGGAAAAACTCTAGGAAGGCCACATCTATTTTTTTTTTTAATCCTATCAAGTTTACAAATGTGAGGGGGGTAGAAATCAAACCTCTGACTTAATTAACTTTTGTACAGGTAGGTTTTGTGTATAGGCACATGCTTTAGAGAGGAGCTCTGAATCTGCTCTGTAATCACGAGAAAGACATATTGCTTTGTGATTCAGAAAGTGTCATACCGTCTCTAACCTTCCTAACACTCTTGGCCAGAGTTGTTGATCCAGCTGTTTATTATAGAGTTCCTAGAATACGCTCTTCCCTCTAGTGTAAATCCCCAATAGAGAAATTAGGTTGCTATTGACAATGATTACAGTTTTTCTACGTACAGTCATTTGACCATACTAGGCATTGCCTCTGAATACTCCAGTCCACAGTGAAACCTCAAATTACCAGAGACATGGAGGCTCTTGCTTTTCTGTTACTGTCACTCACCAATATGAAAAAACCCAAGTCAGACAATGAACTGCTACAGCAAAGCATCACCAATAATATTCACCTAATAGAAAAAAATAAAAGAAAAAGGGCACTCATGACACTACATGTCACAGTAAGCAAGTTTTTTAAAGATACTGCAAAATTATTTGCCCAGTAAAATTTTGAAATGTACACTGTGCTCAATAGTTCAAACTACACGTAAACAAAGAGCAGCTCCCTGCAACAAGGTATAAATCAAAACATCATAGCACCAGCTCCCAGCACCAAGGAGTTGCCCACTGACCAGTTCTATGTACAATGCAATAGCGCTTGCTGAGGTTTCTGCTACACAAGAGCCACAGTGGGACAGCTCTGCCCATTTCTTCCTGACATTCTCTTACCAGGTGTGCACAAATTACATTCTTCCCTATGGAGAGCAAGTCAGACAACAAGATTGTTACAGTACCAGAAAACACTGACTGCAGAATGGCACCTGAGGGGAAAGTAGGTACTGCATACCTGAATCTGAATAAATGGGCATGGATGAAACATTATGTCATCTGAGCAATCCTCTCCTTAACAGAGCAGATCTGAAAGGAGCTGCAGACTGCAAGAAAAGAAACAAAGCCTTCTGGTGCTGAAAGCCATGAACATGATATTGCCCACACTAATGATTTTATTTCACCATCAGCAAAGCATTTATCCCCAAAAAGTTGTACACATACTGGTCAGATTATGGAGCAGTGCTATCTTCACACTATTAAAGTTTGTTGTTATAGTGGTCAGATTTGTCTTTTGTCAGAGGAGGAAGGAAAAAAAAAAGGAGACAGGCAGCAGGGCCACATCACCATACAGCAATTTTACTCCCATGTTAATGCAGATATAATCTTAAGTGCAAATTGCTATAAACCAGCATGACTTGGGCTCTGATAAATGACAGATGATTCTGTTTCTTACAAATACTGACAAGTCTAAATTGTTACAGGTTTCCAAAGCAAGAACAGGTTTACGAACAGGAAGGAAACAAAACATTACCACTACTATTAAAAAAATGTGTCATTTCAAACTTCAAACGCTCTTCAAAAACATATCTAAAAAAGATTGTTTTCCATTTTTTTTTTTTAATTTCCGGGAGCTAAGGAGTGTCCATGCAAAACAATTTTGAGAAGAGCAGTGTTCCACCTGGGTACCAACTAGGCTCAACTTTGTCCCAGACAGCTTAGTAAAGTGCTCTCTTGTGCATCCTTTTGGGGAACATTTAACATTTGGGAGGCCAAGGTTGCCAGCTGGGGAAGGCATAGTCTCAGTCAATCCATGCTGAGGTCAGAGAAGGAGAAAGGAGTGACGTTAACAGTACTCTGCCTTTTATAATGCACAGACAACAGGCTGCAAGGAAGGAGCAAGCAGAAGCAGAGGTGGGTGCCAGATGAAACCCTGCCCCTGGGAAACCACAGGAGTCAAACAGGCCTCATCAAGGGAAACATTTTGTTCTCTACAGATAACAAACACCAGCATTACTGGAGAAGACACCAGTTAACAAATCTCTACATACAAAAAATGTGAAAACTAAATATGGTTTTACTTTCTGTGCTGGTGGATTTTGAACAGTTTTTCTGAAGGACAAGGGGGATCTGAGTAACATTCTTCTGCCTATTCAAAACAAAAAAGCATCTTGCCCTTGTGTTTTTTTATGTTGCACACTTACAAACATTCTAGGGCAGATGATATTTGCTGATAAAACAACTAATGATCAGCTTAAGAGTAAAAATAATATGAATGGGGAAAAGAATTTAAGGCATTTTTTATTTTGGCCAGGAATGATGCATCCTACAGAGTAATCTTCATTTCCCCACTTGGTTTTCAGACCACTGCACTTTTTTGTTTTTGTTTTACATGGCACTTTGAAATTTATGCTTTACAACTTAGTCAAGATTTTCAAGCGTTCTCTTCAACACAAATGCCCTCTCTTGTAGCTCAGGTCTGCTATCTGATGCCATCGTAGATAATGAATGAACGAGGTGCTTTCTGCTTTCTTGTGTCAGGCTTTCCCACTGTTGAGCTTCTGTGCAGATAAAGACAAACACATTGGACATGAACACCATGAACATGAACACCAGAAAACAAGAGAATTCCAAAAGGACATTGCTTTCCCCACACAGGCTAAAAGTGACTGCTTCAACCTTTCACTCACAGTTCATACTGCACTTCCAGGAGAACTCAGATTCACCTGGATGCTCAGGTGCATGTGCTGCCTCCTGCCAGGGAGTTGCACCTCTCTAGACCAGGTGTTATTGTCTAAGCCTGCAACATGTGAACACAAAGGCCTGAAGAACCACGTTTCCCATGTTGCAAATGGCTCATAAGAGGCATGTAAGATTTTTGCCTGAATAAAGGAAAAAGAAATGCATACCAGAAACCCAAGGGAAAAATTTGCTACATAACAACTGCCGACACATATGAACCTGAGACCTAAGACCTTACCCTATGAAGACAATTCTTGAAAGGCTTGAGTACTAAATAATAATGAGAAACCAAACTTGACACTGGAAATATAAAAATCACTCCTCTGTCCATAGAGGAGTTCCCCCCTCTATAGAGCTTGAACGTTACACAGACCGATCTGACAAGACAGTTCTGTGAGCTCCATGTGGGACTCTCCTTACTGAACATTTGCCTCACCAAAGGAAATAGTATCCAAAGGTACTTCAGAACTCGATATTAGCTTGTTACTTCAAGGCCTTACTTCCAAGTCCCAGCTTCCCCAGAATCACCCAGTGCTGCAAGCAGAAGGTAAGGCCATCTCTCTGGAGTTCCAGGCCATACAGCCAGGTGCCATCCTTACCAAACAGTGGCTCTTCCAGGTGGCAAGTAAGAAGTCTCACCTTGTAGTCTGGTGAGCAGCAGCTGTATCACAGACAAAGCTTCTGTTCTTATGGATGTGTAGCTTTTGTTTTCTAAGAGATTTAAAGAAAGCAGACAAGAAAACCTAAAACCATGTTGAGAATCAAATGCATTAACCTTACAAAAAGCAGTCATCTCTCTGATCTCCAGACCAATTTTGCTAACATATTTTACTGAGCTCTTGTTTGTGCTGTCAGTCTGCAGTGCCCTCTTGAACACTAGGCACATTTAAATGGCAGAAAGTTAACAACTGGAGGCTGACAAGTCAACTAAATTTTGTGCATTGCCTCTGCCACTACCACAGAGCTACTGTTCCTTACATATTTCAACAGGAAACAAAATGCTGCCATAGCTGCAGGGTGGTGGCAGACAACTTCTGTGCGTTAACAGAATGAGTGAGTTGTACTGGCTAGAGATCATACAAATGTTAACAAGCAGGATTAAGTGAGGATACATAAACCCCATGCCAGCCATCAAGCACAAGCTTGTCACAGAGTTACTTGGTCTCCGAGCTAAAATCTTACTAAGGTGAGAACCCTAGTCCTCATTCCATGAGGATTGATACCTAAAAGGAACTTTCTCCAAAGGGGTCTCTGAATAGGTAGCTAGCACTAAAATAAGTGCTGTCTCTAGGCACATCAGAAGCAAGACCACATGCAGGTACAATATATGGGGCACTGTAACAGTCACAGGACAACTGGGAACACTACCAAAGTAATGCAGAGGCCCATGACTGTCAACATTATACAAGCAGCACTTATATACAAGTGCCCCCCTCCAGTAGAGCACAAACTGCCTCTAAGCCTTGGAGCTTCATGCACTGGCTGCGAAAATTTGATGTATCTCTTGGATACCATAATCTTGGATACATAATGCAGATGTATCTAAGTCTGAATGGTGGAGAAGAAAAGCTCGTGTTTCATTGAATCAGGAATAGCTTCATTATGTTCTGAGAGGTTGTACAGACTGCTGTCTGCCTCTTCCTTCCCTTGCAGAGCTCTCTTATACCAGAGGAACACACTTTTCTGTGAACTGCACCTTGCACACTGAAACTTCACAATAATCACTACAGTGCAAGGAACAGCTAAATGTTACTGCTGACACCTTCTGCTTATTCTGCACTTCCTCTACCACACAAACCCCCCCCAGAGGACAATGAGATTAACAAATAATTCATCATCCATCATAAACCAGGAGAAGTCCATTTACCTAAAGAATGGGTGATAGAGGAACAGGTTTCCAACAGTATTTCTGTCAAAGCCACAGGGTCAGAGTGCTCCTCATCAAACAGCATTAGCCTGTCAAATGCAAAAAGAGTCAGGCATCCTGCATCACTGGGACAGAAGTTTGCTCACCTTCTCCATGAATTCAGTGTCATCAAATTCATTAAACAGTTTCAAGGAAGAAAGAGAAGACAAATCACTGAAGTGGATTGAAGAAAGAAGAATTACCCTTGAAAGTAGGCATTCATGGCTTGTAGCACTCCAAGCTGCACTTTCCATGTGCTGAGTTTCAGACGGTCACACATTAACTTGCAAAACTCTTGGCGATAGCAACCTACAGGAGAGTAAGGGCATAACTGTGTTACCACATGGAAATGCAGAAGGAAACACTTACCGGTCTGTACCGCTCCTCAACAAGTGACATCAAGTTAATCAAATGACATAGTCAACATCCTGTAATGAGTGACCCTGAAAATCTTCACCACATTGACTCACTTATTAAAAATGCTGGCAGCCATACACACTCTGGCATGCTAATAAAAGCAACCTTTTCCCAACCCTCTCCAGGTATTCACAATTCTTGTACTAGGCTTTGATGCTAACGTAAATGTGAGCAGCAGAGTTAGGCTTCTTTTCATTAGACAAGCCACCTCACTCATCCTGCACATCTATAAACTCAGAACATTTTTGTGAAGTGAATTTAAGACAACAGTAAAGATTTTTCCAAGGATGGCTTATTTTGCATGAAAGCTGTTGGGGCAGCTGTCTTACTGAAGACCCTTACAATCTGCCTGCAGGGAGATCCTGCATCTTTTCCTGCACTCTTCTCACTCTGCATGTGATCTCCAGGTTATTCCCTTCTTCTGCTTTTCATTTGAAGAGAAAATAATTTGTTCTGCTTGTCATCAGCTGACTTACGCTGTGTCTCTGGGCTCCTTGGCCAGGCTTTGCCCAGGGTCTCGAAGGCACAGATCAGGGACTCCATCTGAACCTCTTTCTCCCTCATGTCCTCATCCTCTTCATCATGCTTTGGAAAAGCTGCTCCCATGCTCTCCAGGGAGTTCTGTGGAGGCCATGGGGGAAGGTGTGACTGACAGAAGGATGAGGGCAGGCTAGGCGCACAAGGCAGTGCAGCTCGGTCTTCCCCTGCAGCCTGCACACAGCAGCCCTCACGCCCAGCTCTGGCACTGCTGGCAGCCTGCACAGGGGCACAGCGGGCTCTGTGGCCTGGCACCCAGACTCGTGCCTGTGCTACACGAGTCCCACTCTTAGAGCTGCAAGGCTTTGCTGATACTAAACACAAGCACTCTACACAGCTTCCCAGGAGCCTTTTGCTGCCTATAGAGCAGTCAGGAGTTAATTTTTCGAGTGGTAACAGGACACTGGTGAATATCACAGGCAGTACTCTGTAAGAACAGTTGGGCTAATTAAGAATTTGGACAGCACAGGCAGAACCACCCCAGGTCTCACCAACTGTCTGGTATTCAGCCCCACCAAAGATCTGGCTGAGTGAGGGGAATCCCTCCTATCATCAGCCCTCTGGGCAGAAGTCTGGCATACAGCCAGCATCACTGAACTATCACCACCTGGGTGTTCTGCTTTGAAAGAGAGAAAACTCAAGAAGTTGAACTGTCACCTTCTTTATCATGGGGAAGATGATATCAGCAAGTTCCTGGAAGCGGTCTTCCTTTGTTGCCTGCAGCACCCCAGCTGCACAGCGCAGTGCCACCATCTTATACTTCAGGTTTTCTTTACGACATTCTTTCAGGAGAGCCTGGACAACATCTGTGATGGTGGGCTGACCTGGCACTGACTTCTGCAGCTCTGCACTGAAATGCAAGGCACATGGACACTATTATGTTAAATCTCGTCCCAAAATCTGCTGTTCCCAGAGAGGAGTTAATTCCTGTGTCCAGACACTCAGTTGCCTAGCAGTAATTGTAATAGAAGTTACACTGGGGTGCGCTTTCTCACTGTTTGTCTGCTCTCCCTGTTTTATTCTCTTCTTTTCTCACATGCTTCCAAGGCAGATGCTCCCTCACTACTCTTCTACCTCTTCCTCCTTTTCCCATTTAAGGTCTTTCCTCTTAGCAATTGTGGCCTCTCAACATCCTCCTCTTCCTTTCTAAATCAACCATTTACTTCTGCAAGTCTCTCTGAAGCATCACTTGGCTCCTCATACGCTTCTAAGAGCTCAGGATGGTGATGACAAACTTTCTATAATCTCCTTAGTACACTATATGCATTAACATTGTACAACAACCTCCCTTTTGAGATCTCAGATCCTGAAGGTAGCACTTTGTTCAAGCCACTTACCTGCACACAGAAACAACACTGGCAATGGCCTTTAACAGCTCCTCCTGCAATGACAGAAGAGATACAACTAAGGAGTGCCACACAGCCAAAGTGCACAGTCCCACTGCACAGGGCAAACCTTTGTGTTCTTCTGCAAAGGGCAGTGGGGAAACATGCCTGTGACATCTGTTTGGGGAAGCAATGTCTACCTCTTGCCACTCCTCCTGCAGAGGACTTAGCTTTCAATCCGCATGGAACTGGCAGCAAAAAGGGGCCCTGCAGCACCTCTGAGCACATGCTAATATCCTCCAGGCTAGAAATGGTGCAGTGGAATTAGTCTAAGTGGGAACCCAACTCCTAAAGCAATCTGAATTTCACCTATCTATCTTCCCAGTCAATTCTATCTGCTAAAGGCAGGACAAAAGGCAGACTCCCTGCATCAGCATTCTTATTGTGCTGCTCTGCAGCAGAGACCATCGCATTTTCTGGCTCAAGGGCTGCATGCTGCTGGGCTCACAGGTGCAAAGCTGGGCTCATGAGGTGACAATTCCCTCTTTACCTTCCCAGTCCACGTTCTCCCCGGCAGGCCTTGAAGCAGTGCAGAGAGCACCATTCCCAAATGTGGTGGTACAAGGGAGCCTGTCTGCTTGGCAATTGATGCCATGGCAGCTCCCCCCTGAGCTTTCATCTTCCAGGACTGGGACTGCAGAGCCTTCTGGGTGATGTATATCAACTCCTGCAAATACAGTCTGATCCCACCCTGAGTACCTGCATATCAAATGGAGGAAAACTATAATTTTGCTACAAAACAAACATACCTTTGATCTTACTAAAAAAAAACCAACAGAAACAACACACAAAAAAAAAAACGAGAAAAAAAAAACAAACCCACAAGCGAACAAAACCAGTGCTACCATGGAAGAAACAAAAAACAACCAGTTACAGATCTCTTGAGGTTTTTGGCTGTGAGATACGTCAAAAAGGTCTACTTCAGGCAAAAGCGTGAAGAATTCCCCCCAGCCTGGCTGAAGATGGGTTCTTTTCTAGGGGTTCCAAATAAAGTCTTTGTTGTGTATTTAGACACACAGCTCATTTCAGTCCTTCCATATAGCAGACACTAGACATTGTGTTAGCCTATTCCCAATGAATATGTCTTTTTTTTTCTTCCAAGAACAGGTCACTAGAGAACCTTTTTCAGCTCCTTTCTCAGACTCCAGAAAAATCATCTGGTGACTGAGGAACCAGATCTGAAATCTGAAAGAGTCAGCAAAACAATACTATAATACATCCAGATCTTCCTCTATAGAAAGAACTGCACTTCTATAGCACAGATTCATTCACTGAATCTAAAATCAGAGGTATAACCACAGAGATCTCCAAGAGAAAGGGTAAAGCCCCTGTAACTTTGAAGTGTCCAGCGGCCCCTATAGGCTGGCATAAAAATTTCCAGAGATGTCTAGTTATCTGTACCTTCAGGGCCACATTACAGTGGCATTCAGTGTATCACAATTTTAAAATACTTCTACTGTGCCTGTCCACCCTTGTGATCAATGCCCCTGTAATTATTTTAAATAGCCAGAGAAGGTAAATGTCATACAAGAAATCTAGAGCAAGGAAGAAAATAGGAATAAGCTTCCCAAATGTCTTACCATGACAACTCTGTATTTTCAAAATACAGAATTCCAGAAATCATGCTATTTCTTGTCCCATGCTTCCCAGAAAGCTTTACTATTCTTAAAATCACATACCAGGTACATTTTCCTGCCAAACTTCAGTCCACAGAGTTGAATTCTCTTTCTCTCCTTTCTCTTCTTCAGGAACTTCATGCATTCCAAGAAAAGCCAATGGCAGCACCTGCTTGGCATGGTTCTTCAGCACATCTGGGCTGTAGCGTCCCATAGCATGTACAGTTAAAGCACAGCCTGCTCTGTAAACTGGCTCTGAAAGAGCAAAACAAGCACCTTATAACTGGAAAGGAGGATTATCCTTTTAACTGCTTGGTTTGCCTCTTGGAAAGCAGAGTAATGCACAGTATTGTGTAACATTGCATAGGAATTATTCAGCCAGTGAAACCAAGCATCATGATATAGAAATGTTTCTTTTGATGTCAGCAGGAACTTTTTCTGCACTGTATTCTGTAAGTGAATACCTCAAAAGCAACACACCTTCCTTCTCCATGTACCAGCTGCTGAGTTTGTGCAGCAGCTTCTCGGTGCTACTATCCCGAGAAGTCTGTAAGAAGGAAGAGACTCAAATTATTCAAACGCTTCAAGAAAGACCACCTATAAAGAAGCAAAATAAAACTTAAAGCCCAACTTACCCTGACTAGATGCCCCATAGCAAAGGCAAAAGACTTCTGCACCACACTGTTGCGATCAGTCAGGCCACTAAGTAAAGCAGTCATAAGTTTGCCTGTTGGAAGAAACTTTACTTAATCAAAAGCATTATGTTTTGTTCCTCTGGCAAGAATTACAACAGCCTTCATTTCATTAGACTGCTTGAATTTATGCATTTTTCCTCACTAAATGGATGTGGGGTTATTAAGTCTGTAAGTCCTTACGTTTAAACTAGTGCTAGTGTTTTGCACACCTTGACTGATAATGTTCCTATATGCAAGCACTCCATGCTTTCATGCTTTCAGCTTCATTTCTATTCTACAACAGAAAGGTGAGGTTCTTTCTACTATCAGAAGAGACCAATGAAGCAAAGTTGCTGTTCACGGTCCACCCATAGCTCCAGTTGAAAGAACAAGTTCATAGTGACAGTGCTGCACTAACATAGGCATTGTTAGACTGCTCCAAGAAAGACAAGAAATATTTTTGCCTATTCCTGCTCAGTGCTAGTGAATTGCCTCAACTCCTTCCTCTACCTCTTCCAAATTGGTGAGGTACTGAACCTACTCCAAGCATGCCAATCTCAAACAAAAAAGGTAACTTCAAACAGCTCTCTGATAAAAATAAACATGTAAAGATCATTCTTGTGCTAAACTCAAGGGAAAAAACACCACAGCGACAAAAAGTCCCTTTAAAACCTGACACTAAGAGACAGACCTTACCTGAATAAGGTGTTAAGTCCTGAGGGCACTGTGTGGTTAATGACACAATTACACTGGCACAGCCCCCCTGGAAGATTAGCAAGGGAAAACAAAGGTAAGATAAAACAATGTTTGTCACTGGTTATTATTGTTTATACTTGCTGTGGTGCTAACCTGTGCTTGTAGTACATGATCTACACACATTCAACTCTATTCTCATAATCAAAGAGCAGTAAAAGTTTGCAAAACATGAATGACAAGAACAGGAAGTGAAAAAGGACCCACAGTCAGGATAGATGCTCCTACAAGATTTACAGCAATCAAGGACAACCTTCTGCACTCATGTGTCACAGAGCACAGCAGCCACATAGCCTAGAGGAGGCTAGGGCAGCATACATTCAGTACAGTGATGTAGTGGAGTGGGACTCAGATGTCAAATGACTCCAGTATCTATCAACCCAAGCTGTTGCTTTGAAAGACATAGTAAAAGGAACCATATTTACATTGGCACTGCCCTATATTCCCTTCTTTCTTTCCAAAAGAACTATTAAAAGAACAGACATACCTTTGTGCCAAGGCCAACTCCACTTTTGATCAGTTCACACAGCCGAGGGACCAACTCACTGAGGACAGACACATCCAAATACTGCAAGCTCTAGAGAAAGGTAAGACACGGGAAGAGAGAGAAAAAAAAGTAAAAAATGGAAAGATAATGATGGTAAAGTTGGCATATTCCTAGCAGAGGCTGCCTCAGCACGGCTGGCTGGTCCTCAACTGAATCACAATAGCTTGCTGCATGATGAGAAGAAGTCCACATGAAGTGGATTCCACGACATACAGAGTCTCCTGTCCCACTTCTCTGTTGAGCTGACCTTGCTAAAACTATCATTTGCTGGAACTGATGTTCTCCTGGCACTCCAGCTCTTCACGAAGCCTGAAACTAACACACTGGGGTAGAGAACGAGATGCAAAGGCACCTGTATTATAGATCAAAACTCAACATTTCCCCAAATCTCTGAAACCAGGAAGCAACAATATATCCAAACTAGACACTGACATGAAAACAGTCAAGACAGGTTTTTAAACAGGTCAAGACAAACAAGCAGCATAAATGACATAAAGGTAGAAAAGGGATGGGATCAGTATAATTTTTAATCTGCTATGCCTAAAATGCCACTGGGCAAATCAGAAAGCCTCATGTTACCAGCACTCTGTGTAACATACTGTTTCCAGATGCAAGATCCATTCTTCAGCAAATACAAGGATCACATACTAAATGAAGGTAACTGAGCTTCCAAAGTCAGATCAACTGTTACTTCCCCCTCCATCACTGGTATGGTGAAGGAAATTATCCATATAATCTCCCAGCCAGCCCCAGAATATAGAGGGGGTTGCTCATAAACCAGAGTATCTTCACAATACTGCAGGGAAGCCATTACTATCTCTCCCCTACCCTACAAAATCACAATCAATAATCAGGGCACCACAGCTGTTCCCCCAGGGCCAGCAGGGTAGGGCATGGCCTGGAGGAGAGACAGCAGCAGCTGCTGCAGCCTGCAGGGTTCAGCAAGTACACTTTTACATAGAGCCTTTCATTCCCAACTGCTTTACACTCTGTTTATAGAGACCACTTCACCTGACACCAAAACTCAACTCCACACATGTTATGTACAGGAGGGCTTGCTGTTGCTGTTTTTCCAGAAGTAAAGGAGACAACAAATGGCTGTGGTGGCTACAACTCTCCTACAACTTGCTCAGCCCTCACATTCTCTACCTGCCCACATGCCCCTGGCTGTATGCAATGCCTGAGCAGACAAGAGCTGCCTTTTTTTTGGGAAGGGACAGGTACCTACAGAAGACGAGGAGTTCTGCCAGTACTCTCTGCCAGATTCTACAGCTCAGCATCTGGGCATCAACAACTCCTCCCCTAGCAGCAGGAAACTCCAGAGCCAAACACCACTTGCTGACAGTGTTCCCAGTGGTTTCAGCATTCTCTCTAAGTACCTCCACCATGAAAGTATGGGCAAGGCCCAGACAGGAATATCGAAGGCACCACAAGGCAATGGTTGAACAGCATTTATGCCTTACCAACAACAACTATCATCAATTGAAGGCCCAGGTGAGAAGTTGGTTTTGGAGTTGTGGGCCAGAGATGAAGAGACATGCTAGTAAACATAACCTAGAATCAGCTGAGACCCTATCCAAAGAGAAGCACTTGAAGGGTGCCCTCTTCATCAAAGCAGACAGGTCTTTAGATGAAGAAGCAATCCATCTGACTCCAAATGGACTCAAAGTTATTCACAACTGATCTGAGGGGAAAGCACTGGTGCATGATGAGAAGTCTGTACATGAAAAAGGAAGTGGACACACAGCCACATGGATAAGAAAACAAACCCTGAAGAAATATTCTGTAAAGCTTTCATTTTAATTCCTCTTCTTTTACAACATACCTTACATTGGAACCCTTCTGAAATCAATACATACCATGTTAATGGTTTCCATCATGGGAGATGACTTGACAGCACTAAGTCTGGCACTATCCATTGCAGTCTCAAAATAAAACAAAAAAAAAAATCAGGAAAAAACACCGAACAAATCCAAGTTTAAACACAACATGAAAACAGTAGAAAGGGCAACAACACCAGCTGTAATTCACTACCTTACACTAAAATCTATTTCAGATACATGGAGAAAGCAATTATGCCTACACATTATGAAAGTTTCCCTTTCAGACGGAAAGTTGAAAGTTTCAGATGGGAAAGTTTCCCTTTCCCATCCCAGCAGAGGGATGTTCTAGAGGGAGGGAGAGATGAAGAGAAAACAAAGGGGGGGGAAAAGAGATAAAATCTCACACTGAACTGTTCACATTATTCACTCACTTTTCATTTGTAAAGGGATAATCTAATTTAATCACAATGAAATTAGCTAAATTTGTTTCTAATCAATGGGTTTCAATCACTTTCACAAGAAGACTGTGATTGTTTAATATGGTTCTTTGACAACAATTAAAGAATATGGTGCTGACAACATCCACCTCTGGCCCACACCTTCCAATTGAAGTTATATGAAGTCCTGAAGTTAATACCTTGGGGAAAACAGCAGTGACATTTAAAACTACATTACTAAAATTGCTCTTCACTTTTGGAAACATAAGAGTACTCTAGCAAATAAAGATAATACCAATCCTTCAAAAAAACTCCCACATTTGTCCAGCCATATTCTGTGACCAAACTTTTTAGTAACTTATTAGCTATTTCTCTTTGCTTTTTGAACACCTCTCTACTTAGTCTGCTATTTTTTCTTTCACTGAATGAAGATTAAATCTTTGTCATCTCTGCTGTGATCATAATTCCCCATTATAGATGCACTTACTTTCTCTTGATCTGTTGCAGAAAGACTCAGATAATTGAGGACTTGAGGCTCCAGCACACTCAAGGATTCCAACAGGGCTGGGATAAGTTTTGGTGCATGAGGTTTCAGCATAGACCCAGCACTTTTACTGATCTTCACAAGAGTGTTAATGCTGGAAAAATATTAAAGGGAAGGTCAACAGAGATACATACAAAATTCTCTGAAAAGCCTCTCTGATCTACTGTAATCCAGATATACTAATATAAATCTTCCTTCAAACAAAACCATATGTAACTTTTGCTTAAACAAAATTATTCCCTAGCCCTGAGCTTCCAAGGGATGTTACATATATTTTGGCCAGAGATTGTTTACTGTGGCCCTGGAATCACAAAGGGAATGGGCAAAAAGACAGTACTGCAGACAGATGAGGAAAGAAATAACACACCCCCATGTTTTAAACAAGCACTGGGCAAAGTCACCCTGAGACATGCATTGTCTCTGCCCAAGAAAAGACAAGTTACAATAATCTATTCAAACCTTACTAGTCAGTTTCAGACTGATCACATCTCTCATACTGCATTTTGACAAAGGACTTCAAAAGGAACAAAAAAAGTTCAAGAAATAATCTTTTGTTAGAAGCCTTCTAGCCTTCCTAAGAATTATTTTCATGAAGACCAGCTAACCACCCTTCAACTCTGAATTTTCCAGATTTTCTGTCTCTCAGTCAAAGGAAAGAATAAAAAAGGTTATAAAATGACAAATATATAAAGTCCCTACACATAAGGGACATTGAACTGTTAAAATATATAAAAATGTATTTTAACACTGTGACCAAATGCAGACAGTCACATGTGGGATGTGAACTGTCAATATTACAAGAACTTGTGAAATCAGACATGGCTGTTTGAAGAACCATAGGACTTTTTGTTTGCAACCAGAACAAATATGCCAGTCCCAAAGGCCAGCCTTAGCATGGCACACTGCTTCTGGATCAGCTTGCCATTTGTACAGAGAGAAAAGAACTTCCTGCTTCCTGGGAACTGAATCTGGGCATTTGCAGAGAGGCCACATACTCCCAAAAGACAGGCAGAGTTCGCAGGGCTGCTGTTTAAACTCTGTGAAAGAAGAACGCAGCAGGAAAGCTCTGTTGGGGAGCAACTTGTCACTTCAAACACAAAGAGCATTCTGCAACTCAGATGAATAAGCTTGGTGTCTTTGGTCAAGACCCAACCCCCAGGAACTTACATGGTGCAAAACTAACCTGAGAGATCGGACTTCAGCCACTGTGCTTACTATTCCTTTGTCTAGGAGGCAAGGGAGCAACACAGCTATTGTCTTCTGACCTGCTGCTCCTTTAGAGGGGTCACACATTTTCACACAGACCTGGGGACAGGTGAGAATCAGTGCCACAAACATATACAAACCTCTCCCCCAGATTATATTATAGCACCTTCTCCTTCACACAGAAGAAGCCAACAACAACTAGACAAATTGCTCACAGCCAAGGCCAGACTCTGCTACACATTAATTTTTTTAAGAGGTAGTTAAGCCCTAGGAGTCATTCCTAAAAGAGGTTTCAACCACAGTCTACTTCCAGAAAAGAGAAATCCCGAGCCTAGGAAGCCTTGACCTGAATCTGGATGAACAGATGAACCAAACGGCCTCTCAGTTGAAGGACAGCCTATGTATAGGGACTCAACCATTCCACACAGCAGAGCAGCAAGTCCCAGATAAGAACAGATTCTGCAATCGCAACCTTTCACAACAACATTCTGGATCCTCACTTGCAGCACTGAGCTGTCATGCACTATGAAGACATCACTTTAGATCGACTGCCACTAATATGACTTTTTCAGAGGATTACCAAACAAAATATCAAATTATATATGTGTACTACACCCAAAAAACCTTGTCAGTAACAGCATCACAGAGTAATCCATACACAGTTTCCCTGTTTCATGCTTGTGATGTATCACCAGGCTTGGTCAACTAGATCAGTCAGTCTTGGTAAACTGTTGAACTTTGAGTAAATTTACTTAAATTCCACTCCCAAGTAAGGAAAAAACAACATCGGATGAAAACCCCACAGTTTATTATATCCTTCCTTTGTTCCTTTGCTTTTACAGACCTTAACATTGCATTACCCTCAAGCAGCAGGACTTCAGTAGCATCAATAAAAGTACAGGGGACTGGTGATGCTTACCATGATTGCTCCCTAGGGCAGTCTTTCACAACTGGATCTTACACTAGAGATCCTCGAGTAAATATAGTCTGTGATTACTCCTGACATCAAAACCATACATGCCTTGTCTACACGTGTATATGACAAAATCGTAAAGTTTTACCTTGCTTAAAGTTTTTAGGGCTAGTTCCGCCGCCTTTCGCACAGTCTCCTAAAAAAAGAAGTTATCAATTACTTCTGTTATTTTTGTTCTTCTAGAATTATTAATATTAATTGATAAGCATTAACACTAGAACAGATAAGGCTATCTTCATGGTCAATACTTAATAGAAAGTAGAAATATTTTTAGAAGTATTAGAACATCATTAAAAGAAATACTGGCTTTGTCCATCTGAGTATCTGGTACAATCAATATATTGACAGAGCTGAAACCTGAAAGGACCCATATATTCAAGTTCAGCATACCATATACCATACTAGAATTCCAAAATAAGTGTTTTTATATTCAAAAGTTAAGCAACTACTCAGGAATTTTTTTATATCAAGGAAAAAAATCTCAAATCATCTAGAATAAGCACAGCAGGAACAAAACCCAACACTTCAAACATAGAGAATTTCCAACGTGGCAAGGAAATTTTACGTTCAAGAAGCATGAATTTCTAGTCTGCTTAATAATCAAAATTCCCACTGGCTTCAAGTTAATTTGTCAGAGAAGCTCTCTTTAAATACCTCAGAGCTTGATCACTGTACTGTTTGTTGAAGATTCCTATTCAGTTCTCAGTTCCATTACCTTAATGTCATCTTGCACTCTGAACAGGACTTCCCAGATCTCTGGAAGCTTGTCTATGACATCATCCAAAGGTCTCCCTCTTAGTAAGTCATTTAGTGCCAGACAGCTGCAAACAGGGAATTTTGTTTCTTTCACACAGTGTTCTTACTTGATATAGTGGTATATATTCAGATATCCTTATAAATAAATAGTTTAGAAAAATGAGAACTGTTTCACACTCCTTACTTTCCCCAAACACTAAATCTACTCTGTCACAAGAATGTCTCCTTTGGCAGAGAAAAAAATGCTCAGTTGTTCAAGTAAAACCTGAAGCAGGTGACAGGAAGTGAAAAAGGCTGCTGTGGTGAAAATTGCTACTGTAAACATTTCAGTGACAAAACTGTTTTAGTCTTATCTTCTTTAAGCATACAATAAGAAATCAAAATGGTATGAAGTATGGAATTGAAATTAATATTGAGGTTTTCAATACAGCATAGCTACAAACCATTAAAAACAAAAAGCAGTTTATTAAAAATGGCATCCTGCTGCCAAGTACATAACTGTCAGATTGGCAAGGTCTTCTAAGAGAAAGCATTATTTCAGATTAAAGGATAGGCAAGAACTAGTAACCAGAAAGCTCATTCTTCAGAAGATTTTTAGTATAAAGCAACATGCAAGAAAAAATTTCAGGCAAATAGCTTCAAGATTGTATCATACTTCCAAAGGCAGGCTATAAGGCTGGGCTGTATCCCAAAGAAAGGATATTTCCTCTTTTCCTCCTCAACCTCTTCAAATTAACAAGTTTATGGTGAACAAGAGAAAAGAACTGAGTTCAAAGACAAATCTAATACTTTTCCTAGCAATACCTGGATTCTCTGATCCTCCAAAGATTGCTGGTTAGGTTACTGATCAAATCCTCAAGAATTTCCTTCATGTACTTATCAACCTATTATAATTAAAAAAAGGGAAAAATCATGAAACAAGTACAGCTACGCATCCTTGTCCAGTACTCTGTAAAAAAAAGAGTCCAACAAATAAAAAGGTTGTATTTTGCAGGTTGAAAGCAAAATACAACCTGCTTTCAGCCACATCAGATGAACTAATGTTTGCCAGTGCTGTGCAAACCTTCTCCAACTGTGCTTTAGACATGCCTTTCTCTACATCGCACAAGTGCTTAACATTGTGGAAGATGCAACAAGAAAAGTCCCCTAAGGCCTTTAACAGCTGAACTGTTAAAATACAGCACCAAACATGAATTTACTCAAGAAGCAGTTGTGCTTTAATGAAGGACTAGAGTGAATGACTTCACATTAAGATCAGCTTTCCTAGAAGAAAAAAATGCAAACCCAATTCCAAGCCTTGCAGAACCAGAGCAAGGCTATGTTATGAAAATCACTTATTCCTGAAATACACCTGGGATGAGTGCTTCTCAAACAGATGGAATAGCCTCCAACATGAGCTTCCTCCCACTCAAAAACTGAGGAACTATATTTAGTTATATAGCCCATAAAGATTAATGAAAAACTTATCATAAGCAGTATCAAAGCAATATCAATGTGGAAAGACCCCATTTTAAGTAAATAATACATTTTAATGCTGGCTGCACAAACAAGGTCAGCAAAATCCTTTCACCTCTGTGCAAGCTCCAAGTTTGTCCATGGATTTAAACACCTCTTTTCCAGTGCAGTACCTCACCACTTTCTGCACCGCCCCTCCTTTCACAAAATGCATCTGTCCCATGAGGATCTGCAGTACACTGCTGGCTGGCAGCAAAGCCCCTTGCTGCACTTTGCTGGTCACTCACCATCGACTTGTCAGTGACCAATGCGTTCCAAATGCTGGTCATTGCCTGTCGAATGCCCAGGTTGGGGTCAAACTGGTAACGATAGAGCCGGGGAAGAAGCTGGGGCAAAAATGGAGCCAGCTGCTCTCCAGCCTTGGCAGCTATCACATTGAAACCAAAAGCTGCCCCCTGAAAAAACAACAAAATAGTATTTGTTGAAACATTGTTCACTCACCCAGTTATTGCTCATGGGCACACCACAGTCAGGGGCAAAGTTGACTGACATGGTTCAGATTTAAACCAGATCAAAAGCTCTAGAATGGTACTAGAATTAGTTCATCCTCACTGCTACAGTAACACAGTAATCTCACACTCAGCAGACAACATACTACTTCAAAACTTTCTTCCAACCTTAAATTCAAGATACTGATTGATCTCATGTGCAGAAATAGTACTAGTGAATTAAAACTATGCAGATTTAAATACGTTCTTCCAAAGAGATTCTTTCTTGGCTAAACTGGTGAGGGTGGGCCACAGCTTCCTCACAACTCTGCTGATTCAGAAAAACTAGAGTAACTTAGGAACTGAAAAACTAAAAACAGAATAACTCCACCTTACTTCTAAAACCTGAAATTTCTAGGGATTATAATTTTGCATCTGTCCACATTTACTTTAAACTTCAGTATTCTTTTATGACCTTTTCTTTCTCCAACACTGTCAGTTCCACTGTCACTTCTAAAACGGTTGAACTGATGCTTGCCTGTGAGGTCCCATGAGATTTGGCAGCACAGCCCAAGAAGAAATTACGCAGTGAAGGCAATGCAGTGACTGCCTCTAACGACCGCATATTTTCTGACTTGCAATGTCAAAAGCTGCCACTCAAAACCCCACACAAGGGATTTCAGAGGACAGGATGTGTTGTTTGGGTTAATCTAGAAAACAGCAATAAAGACACATTTTCAAACAGGATCACTGCCATGAAAAGCAAGAAGCTGCAAAAAGTGTAAGGAAAAGCAAGACCCCCAAGGCCTTGAACAGCATGCTCTGTTTAGCTCTTTTTGGGGGGTTTAGAGCACAGATTTCCAGATATCTCCTTCAACTTAAAAGACTCTGCAAATTCTTCAAATGCCGAAGCTCAACCCACACCTTCTGAGTGGATCTTCCTGACTCATCTGGGCTGGAGAAAGTCCATAAGGGTCAGAAACCTAACTATACTCCTGTGCTTTTGAAGTCACAGTGCTGAGGGAGGTCTTGAGAGGGGCAGAATTGTCAAACTCTGGATGAGAGTTAAAGCTGGGACTTGTTTTTTGCACAAAGTGCTGTTTTCAGGAACTCAAAACAAGTTCTTCCATGCTTCCATGAAGCCAGTGAAGAGTCCCCACATAAAAGCTATGGATAGTACACCTAAATCTTCAAACTTATGATGCTCCTTTTTTTCACCTGGAAGTGAATCAAACAGCATTTTAGCTTTGCTAAAGCTCCCAACTGTTTTACAATATCAAAACTTGAGCTGAAAAGAGATACTTTTGACAATAGTGCTTTTTACCAACTTGATGATTACTTTTTACTCTGCTTCCTTAAATAACAAAGATCTCTTTCCTTGGCATCCAAAAATTCATCCAGTTTTCAAAACATTATCACTGTTTGAACACATTAAGGATTGTCCTCCTAAGCACACTCAAAAAAAAAAAAAAAGTATGTTGGATAATTCAGAGGGGAATTATCTGATTATATGTAGGATTATATGAGTACTCTGATACCAAAATTTTGTCGTAAGAATTTCAAGTAATCCTATATTTTTTTATCAGCCTGCTAAATTTGCCTTGGACTTATACCAAAGCATCAACATATGCAGTCATTCATAAAACATATGATCAGGAATAGAGAAATGGATTGTTGTTTCCAGAGATCACAGTGGGAATGGAAGATGTACAAAAGCAGAGCATTACCTTCCGAGAATTCCACATGGCATGATGGTTGGCCAGATTCATGAATTTGTATACCAGGTCTGGCTGATTGAGGTCACTAGCCAGTGAACAAAGCTCCTTGTAGGTAGAAAGACCTTGACTTTGAAAAGCAGAAGGGAAATCAGTGTTACTATTTTTAGTTAGACAAATGCTACATCACCTAAAGCTATATTCAATTCACATTGTAAAGCAGGCAGAGAAAGGTGAGTACCACATCTGTATTACACAAAAATAGTTAAATAACGTAGAGAACGAGAAGGAACAAAACGTCAGGAAGCAGATTTTTTTAGGGAATTCTGTTTCAGCACTGACTGCGTCTCTGTCAGAGACTATCAGTAAACTTACCCATCTGGGGTTTTACTCAGACCTCCCTGAAATACCACAGTTTCTCCAGTCATCTCATGTTTGGCTCTGATAGAAAAGAAGTCCAGTATCAATATTACCAAACTCTACAGCTGAATACACTACATACTAAAGAACAGGTAATTTGGCTTTATTAACTCAAGAGCTTCACATTTTTTTCAGCTCCAATCCCAAAAAACATATAGGTGGGCAAAGCTACACACACTGCAAGGAATATCATTAACCTGTATCACGTGTAATGTTAAGGAGCGATTACTGCAAGTGAGAGTTTTGCTACCTTTGTGCAAAGGTAGAAAGTCAAAACACTGAATGATGACTTTTTAGTTCTGTCCAGACATGAGCCATAAAATGGACAGTAAATCTGTACTTATAAATTAAATGATACCATTTCTATTCATCTTATCTATTCCTGCTTACCACCAGAGAATCCCTACACTCCAAGCCTAGGTACTTATGATTCAAACCTACACCAGGTTAGACAGGATTAGTCTATTAAAGAGCATTTCCAGTACTGACCAACATTATCTCTAGCCATGAGTCTGGTAAGACCAGCATTTTTCATACTAAAGCTGACAAGCAACCATTAACAGCACTTCCTTAGCAAAAGGTGCACTTCAGCATAAGCAAGTCGCCACTTCTGCAACATTCACAATGCACAGAGTTGCTGCAAGTAGTCATTGTTCTCTGCAATTACACAATGCAGCAAGTAGCAAATCTAAGCAAATCCCAGCCCATTTGAACCACTTGATCAGGACTGACATATTATTTTGAAGCTTTGCTGAATGGAACAAAACCAGAACAACTTCTGTTACAAAATACTCTAAATTGATTTAAGAAATGTTCAGTTTGACTCTCTGTGAATGGATATTGGCTTGCCCTTGACCCCAAAACGTCTCTTTCCACACAAAAAAGAGGTAAATTTTTATTCCCAGACACGTAACTCAAGAGTACTCTCTCACTGTGTTCCGAGTTCACTGTACCTTTTCCCAGTCATAAGGGTATCAACAAGCGTAGTGACTAGCTCTTGCTGATCCTGTTCACTTCCTAGTTCATATATCAGCCCAAGACCTTTTGAAGCAACATCTTGACTAAGCTCTGCAAGAGAATTTACCAAGCAAAATTCAAGATAAGCATGTAATTAAGCAGTAAACAAATTTCAAAAGTAAGGTTCAACCAAAATCATGACATAGCTAACATGGCTCAGTTGCATTGCAGAGCTCTCAATTTCAGTGCAGATCTAGTCTGTGATAACAAACTTTGTATTCTGAAGGCATAGACTCATTCAAATTTGGTGACATCTTCACATAACTATTGTTACTACAAATTTTGAAACAGCAGAAAGAGTTCCAAGAGCTATAGGTATTCTGACATGCTAGTGGCACCTGAAACCAACTGTAGTAATACTCTCTTCAGCTTCAGTGAGCTTTGCACAGGCTGGTGGATGCCACTCTTTCCACTAGCTGCCATGTGTAGAGCTGTAAGCCAAAATGTGCTAGCTTGAAGAGGTCTTAGAGTTTCTGTTCATGCAGAACTCTGTGATATACATCCTGCTGCCCAAAACAGAGATGAAGTAACAACACTTCTGTTGCTACAGTCTGAAGGGGCAAATGCACTGTGCTTCATAGTCAAACACACAAAAAGGTTGTGCTTATCTCTGTACACGTGTTTCTTATCTCTGTACATGACGCCTAGAAAATAAATCATTCCTATTAACGTAAGAAATGGGAAGTTTCTACAGTCATATTTTAATGCTGACTAACAGAGAACAGTTGACTTTATGCCTGTTGAAAGATTCCCTCCAGTCTGCTGAATGACCAGGAAAAGACACAACTCTAAGATGCAACAGTACTTACCATCACTATCTGACAGAATTGAAACAAATGCACTTTGAATATCCTTGAGATGAGACTGTAAGATGAGAAAAAAGGGCATTATTTTGGATCTTTTGTTTGGTCTCCAGGCAAGTTTCTAACAGAGGCTACTATATCAATGGAGTTACCCAGCTGAGCTACACTTACAACAAGAACCGCCCTAGTTTAATACAAGGCAGCAACGCATCATAAATCTGGATTGCAACCAGATGGGGCTTTCTTCATCCCCAAACTGGTGAGTTTTGCCAACTCCCTACAAGGTGCACTGTTTATATGAGTGCAATATGTGGCAATGTTTTATATATAAAAATTTACATTTGCAAAGCAGCTTGTGCCAAAGCTCTTTATACCTGTAGAGTACAAAATGGTTACTTGATCCCATCACAGTCCATAGTACGTCTATGCAAACAGAGGATGTTTTGGTTGGGAATGTTTTATTTAGTCCTTGTATAGGATGTTTCACTTTTTCTTATTATGGACAAGCATTTAAAATATAAGGTTCATACAGCATACCAAAAATACACATGAAAAGTACACAAAGCACATTGTAACTGCTCCTAGGAACCAAAGACAAACACCATAAAACAAGTAAGTTCTGTTCTCCTTCTTCTTCCCCTCCTAGACCTCTCAAATATCTTCCAAATATAAATCCTAAACACTATACAGATACCAAACTCTTCTTCCCCAGGGAGGATGTAGTGCTACTTCATCTTACAACAGCTATTTACATTGAGATTACTCAGACTTGGATGCAAATCAGATGTTTACAAATATGACAAGCACCCTTGTTCATCTGCCAGATAGTCTGTTCCTCTAGAAATAAAAGGTAGGCCATGTCTCAAAAACACCTCAGTAAAGACTGTACCAGCACAGGGAGAAAAGAAGCAAGAGAAGTGAAGTGGAAGGAAGGAACAGAAACAAGACAAGAAGCAAAAATAAGGACAAGGAGCCAGTGCTAGGAAAAGGCATATTTCTTACCTTAATTGCTTTGTGGGTGCTCAGCTTTTTCACCAATGACAGAAGCCAGATGCAAGCTGCCTGTCTAACATGTGGGTTGGGACTGATGATGTGCTTGTTCAAAATAAGGTCTAGGACCCAGGGCACCACATCATTCACCTTCAAATCTATATGAAAAAAATAAAGGTGGAGGGGAAGAACTTTGAGAACCGTCCACACCCATTTTAATGAAAATAATGAAAAACTTAATGAACTCAAGAGTACTCAGGTGACACCTTAATCTCTGCTTATTTAGGAAGTCACTGGAGTTTACTGGGAAAGTAATAAAAGTAGAATATATAATAAAAATACCAAATACTCCTAGCTCTTCATGAATATGTTTCAGAGCCTGTGTCCAAGAAGAGGTACCATTCATATTGCCTAATACTCAGGACAAAATATATTTTTTTGTTAGGACTCACAATTTCTGGAACAATGGCAAGGTTTAATTTCTACCACATGCTCAGCTTTCTGTACACTGCACATCTAAGACCACTCTCACAAAATTAAAACATGTGTTTGCAGGTCTGAGACTGATACTCACAGCTGCCTGAATTGAAGCTAGCCTTTTGTCACACTTTTGTTTCAATGGGTACAGAATCTTACTCCTTAAACAGAATTTCTGCATTTACTGCATGTAAATCTCACTTAATTGTATCACTTGAAGTTATTGGAAAACAGTTGTATTTTGATTTTATAACTCTATCTTCCTGTTCAGTCTTCAAAATGGTATTTTAAAAGATCTGTGTATTAAAAACCCAAAACTAACTCAACATGGCAAACAAAGAAAAAAACAAACAAATACAGAGTCAAGTGGCTATTAATTACATAAACAGCTATTTAAACAGCCCATGAATGAAGTCTTCTGCCCTCTGAGCAGATGGACATTAAGAGGTAAAACAACCTGTATATAACCACAAATACAAAAACTCTCTTGTGTATTCTGTTATAAACCAAACACCACAGAAATGAAGCTTGGAGAGAAGTATTAGCCCAGGCATTTCTCAACCCAGGCCCTGCATTAGGAACACCTACCTGAAGGAGGGATATATTCCTCCTCTGTGACTGTCCATGCATCCCGGGCAGCCGCTGAGCTGGTTCCAACAGCAGCACTGGTAATAGCTTCACCAACAGTGAACTGCAGCTCTATTTGTTTGGCCTGAAAAACACATCAGAGCATCACTGACAGTACTAACGAAGAATACACAAAAACTTCTGTCACTTAATAGAACAAAACCACATTCTCTTTCCCGGTCCCAATGTTCAGCAACAATTTACAGTAAGATCACTCTTCTGGTGAGCCTCTGAGACTATGTGACACCTCAGACCCACTGAAGTTAATGGAAAATGAGGCAATGACAAACTGTCTGAAATGAATGATAAAAACTAAGATTTCCACATTTTCTAAAGCATACCTTTGACAAAGTATTTACTAGTCTCAGCAGAAGCCAAAAAATAAAACAAAGTTAAAATGATGCTAATAGTGATTATGATGGCTTTACTACAACGAGGAGTATTTAAAGAGTCTCCAGTAATTTCATCCAGAAGCTGATGTCTTAAAAGATGCAGAAACCTTTTTTTCACATTAAAAGAATTCAGATGGTACTTGTTTTGCTTCACTGTCCTCCTTACATTATCCTCTGGTCCTTTAGGAACAAGATATGCCACTTTCTTATCAGTACTCATGATGAATTTTATGTTGCAAGAACTGGTTTCCATAATTGCTGAGTACCTTCTAGAAAGTCTTCCTTATGCTCTAGATGCACAAAATGCTCAGGCTCTTGGAGAATTAAGCCCTTAGTTTCCTGCAGTCTAAGATAAATAGGTTTTTTTCAAGTACACCTTTTATAAAGGAAGTTGAAATGTCTGCATTCAGTTACAGGAGAAAAACACAGCACTCAGAAACATCTTTTTGATGTTTGGGTACACAGTATTTCAGTATTTTTAGTATTCTATGTATAGTGATAGGACAAGTGGTTAAAAGCTTCAAACTGGGAGTAGGCTTAGATGAACTATTAGGAAGGAATTCTTTACTGTGAAGGTGGCGAGGCACTGGAAGAGGTTGCGCATAGATGCCCCAACCCTGGCAGTGCTCAAGGTCAGGCTGGACTGGGCTTTGAGCAACTTGGTCTAGTACAAAGTGTCCCTGCCCTGTCCACAGTAGAGGGGTTGGAACTAGATCACCTTTAAGGTCCCCTCCAACCCAAACCATTCTATGGTTCTTGCTTGTTTGAAGACATCAGAATTGGAGCACTCAGCAAAGCATGCCTGTCTGATAATCAACAGCCATTTCTACAATGCAGAATCCTATGTCAGTATCAGCAAATAAGAAAGGCAAAATAAGCTGTAAATGAAAAACACTAAAAAAGCTCCTTTTATTTAATTTTGTTATCTGGCATATTGCAATAGGTATAGAAGCTCTGAAATACTGTGGAAGAATGAAGTGCACTTCAATAATGAATTTAGATGGACAAGATATACATATATTCCTATGGACTTCTAATTCAAGTGAGTTGTATTAGCTGATGTAGCTCAGAGGTATTCATATTACCTACTTTCGGGGTACTTTTGAAGGCCAAAGTACAGGCCTAAGGTTTCATTAATGTAAGCCTACAAAAAAAAAAATCCATAAGCCTCTTGAAGGGGAACAAGTATTTGCTCAGATTGAGGCAGAGACCTGGACTAGCAAGTAAACTGTGGCATAAAACCTTTCACCAGCCCCAAGTCTATCTCTGCTCTCTATTTCAAGGCAGTTTTAAAAAACCCAGACACACTATTATAAAAAGCCAACTCCCTTTGTAAATCTGGCTCTGGAGTACATAAAAAACACCCAAAGAGAAATAGTAGTATATAGAATAATACACTGGTAGTATGTAGTGTAAAGGATAATACACTGGTAGTGTCTCACCTCCACAGAATCCATTAAACCTTGCAGCAGTAGCTTCTGGTGAGGAAAATCTTCATCTCCCACTGGGAAGTAACCTAACGTTTGTATTGCTCGTTCCTTCATCTTAAATAGAAACAAAAAATAACACCATCATATAACTTTACTGTAAGTCCATAAGATGCACCTCAAACCCACTATTTCTCACCCTTTCTGAAATTTCACTCAAGGAATCAGATGTACATGCAAGCAGCTTATTAGATCAGTCAGTGCATTTCTTTGCCGAAGCAGGTCAGAACAAATGTCCTGTTACCTTTGAAGATTGTGTGCAGGTAAAAAATGGTATTCCCATTTTTCTTGAATTAAAATTAAGACTATTCATATTTTTATCTCTTAAGCCCCTAGTTATGACTATAAAAAGCACGAGTGATCAGTGCTATACAGTATTAGAAAGACCCAGACCCTACCCAACTCGCTAAAACCAACAAAAGGCCAAATTCCTTTAAAAAAGGAGGCTGAGTTTGGCATGTAATACATATACCTAGTGAGCATTCAAGAAAAGAACAGGAATCACAAGAACACTACAAAAATCTTGCCTTATTTGATTCCTTGCTGGAAGGGATTCGGGCCAGTAAGTTTTCAACAAGTTGCAGTTTTGTAAATCCCGTTCCTTCGTTGGGGATTGGCAAGGGGCCATTCCTGCCAATCTCACCAAGAGCCATACAAGCACCCACCACAAGAAAGGGAGAGGTACTGTCCAAAAAAGAACCTACAGGGGAAAGAAAACCAGGATGACTCAGATTTTGTATTACTTAGCAGTGGACAGGCACTTGTATTTTACTCATGCAAGAAGCAAAGCATTAATCTCCTCTACAGCTGGTAGGAAGCATTATGTTAGAAAAAAATGGGGGTGAAAGGAGTCATTGAAAGGAGTCTAGGCAATACCACCACTCCTGATTGTGCTGTGCTGGTCTGCAAGTTACAAAGTCCACCTAGATTTTGCTGAAATGTCCATACATCTAATCAGATTACATTCTTACAAGCTGTAAACTCTATGACAAAAATTTACAAACATTACACCACCTATGAGCTGAGCATCTCAGAAAAATCCTCAGCCTGGGGTGGACTAAAAAAGACAATAACTGTTACATGCAGCAAAGTCTTAGGCAGGAAGTTACCTATTGTCTCTGTTGTTGACTTTATAAGTTGTTCTTGTTCCGGCATGACTGAAGTGTTTGGTTGTTCTATGTCATGTAGCTCCATTGTTCTGATTTTCCCTTTGGCCAAGTACCTTCCTACTGTAAATCCCAAAGCCAACAAGGATCCATGTTGGACCTCCGGACTCTACAGAATACACCAACAGTGCAAAAAAAAATCTCATTTTCAAAGTAAGTAACACTTTGCACAAAGCACTGATTTAAAAACACACATGGACAAACCAGATCAGAAGGCACCCTAAAGAATGCAGAGTTCTAACATACAATAAAACAAGGGAGTTTTTGGTATTGTTAGTGCTCTCTGATGAATGGAGCTCTTTAAGATTCATTAACAAAACTTAAAAGAGATCTAGGAGGACAGATTAGAAATTTATTACCAGCACTCACATTCTTAAAGTTACCCTTTGGTACACCTAGACTTAAAAAAAAAACCCCAAACTACATTGTCTCTACTTACAAACCAGACATATTCAGACTAAGGGGACAAAATGTACTCTTTGGTAAAAAGCAGTACAAGGTAATCACTCTATATTTGCATGACTTAAGAATGAGTTCACACCTGGCCTATGCTGAAGTTAATGCCACTACAGCTTGGCAGGCCACAAATCATGAAATCTAATCAACACAATTAAGTGTCAAAAACACCAATTTCTCCAATACTGATTTGGTACTGGAACTATTTAATTACCATGTTTAGTCTTTATTCCTACAAGTGAATTCTAGCAAAAGGATTTTGTGAAGAAACAAGGCTGTGAGACTCAAATGCTACCTAACTGGGGAAAAAAAAAAAAAAAACAAAAACAAAGGGAGGGATGCAGGAGTTTAAGTTTAGATTAGTTCATACCTCTTGGTTTTTTAACACTACAAATGTTGCACTAATGCAATTGTGCTTCTGCACAACCTAGCCTGGCCACCAGAAACTGTTCCTTGATGTGGTCTCACTGTAGAAAAGCCAGCAGAAGATGGATCCTTCCCTCATCTCCGCTTTAATTATCCATTCACACTGCAGTCCTTACGGACACACTAGGATCACCACCACCCCATAGTGTACAAATTCAAGTGGTTTTGTATAGTAGCAGCAAGTCAGAGCTCTACCTGACTCAGACTCACAAAGGCATGGGAACACCCTGCTTTTTTTTTTTCCTTTCACGGTTCAAATGGGTGAGTGGGGCTGAAAGCGGGGAGGGGTTGGGACTCATCTATACTGGCTTCTGGCTTTGTGACTACACAAAACTGAGCAATGACATAGCTTTGGCTCACACACAGAGCTTTCACAGATTCAAAATAAATCACGTTTGTTAACTACAACATAAAGCAATCAGCATTTCTTGTCAGCCTGTTACCTGCAATGTAAAATAATGCCCCTTTAAGTCCTTTAGAGAGTGCTACAAAACCATTTTGGGGAAACAGAACCTAGAAATACTACTATTTTTCTTCCCACATAGGATTCATGACACACCAGCACAGAAACCAGACCAATTTGTTTCCATGACTCCTTTTCCACGCTTGCAGTGGCAAAATAGAGAAATAAGGATAAGGGGAGGCAAAACGAGCTGCTGGAGAAGGGTAGGCAGGCAAACTCACTATGTAAAGACACAGCTGTGGAGCTGTGCTGAGTAGTCCATGTGCAGCAAAAGGGAAGAAGGCACAGCCCTAACACACCAAGAGATCCTGAGGCACCGAGGACCCAGGAGGTGACTGTGGCTCAGGACGGGAAGAGCTGAACATTTAACAAATTAAAAATCTTCTTGATTCTGTGAGTGCTCAGGAATAAGGAACAGAAACAGTCTGAGGTAGTGTGATCCATTACCAGTCAAAGGGATGTGGCTATTTAGCTGGCTGAAACTGGTTAAAAACATGACAGTGCTTTGCTTGGGACATGCCTCCATGAAATTCTCCCACCGACCTTAACAGCTTCAGGGATTAATTTATTTAAAGATCTGTTGCACTCACCTACAACAAAAATCCCTTCTCACCACCCAACTGAAAGCCAGTTAGTTAATTTTACACCCAGATTAAGGTTAATAACTCCTGGACACATGGTGAGATTAAAATATCCTATCAGTAACATGACATGAGAAAAAACAAGAAGCAGACAAAGGTAGTTACATGGTTGTCTTTTGTCATCTTGATCAGCTGCTCCAATGATGCCCTAAGCTCATCTCCAGACATGGTAGACAGCACTACGGAATAAAATAGGGCTGCAAGCTCACGCATTTCCTCTTTGTTAGTGTTCATCAGGTTCTGTGGGAGTTTAAAAAAAAACAAAGCCATAAAATATGGAAGCAGCTACTCAGTCTGTTCATAAACAGCTTCAATATACAAAGACAATTGTCATGGAGATACGTAAATAGTTCTTAATTGAGAAAGCAAACTTTAAACCAACAGCATTATCACGTAATAAGAAACAAAACCCTCAGTTCAACAAAGCATTCATTACACACTGAGCACTTTGGTGAAAGAAGACCACTAGCCACAAGAGGGCCACACACCAGTTCTGCGTCAAAACATGCACATCAAATTCATGGCTGAATTTTGTCTTCAGCTAAGAGCTTCCAGGTTTTGTATTCATACTCCCATGAAAAATTCATACCCACATCTTTGAGAGCCTTGGGCCACCACAAAGAAACCAAAATGAGCCACACAAACAAATAAGAAATGATCTGTCAGAGTCGTGAAATGTAATGTTAACTTCAACCAAGCATCAGATCATGTATCTGACATCTAACAAGTCCCTCAACCTCTTTGTTTCACTTAGCAAGGCAAAACACATGAAATATGATTTACAACACTATTTCTGAAACTCAGTACTATTTAACCACCCCAGAATCTTAATTCTGCAAATGGACATTAGGCCAAGGACAAAGAAGAGTTTCCTACATATGATGAGGAATACTGTAAAGGACAATGTTTTTAAGTATTCTCCTGTCCACTTCATACCTGCACATAGATGAGAAGTGATAACCTGCACACAGTGCAATGCAGCACAGATATAATCAAGAAAAACTATAAGAACACATTCTAATGGTTTTTAATACTTGACTAAGTATTTGTTTCTGCCAGATTGCCCCAGTGAAACCAATGGCAACCTCTAAGACCTTCAAAAATCATAGATGTTTGAGGCAAATAATGAAAAAGCAGAGAGCAGCCTGAGAAAGAATCTAGGGAACACAGATTTCCCTTTGTCTTATTCCCAAGCAGACTCCAGTGTACAAGGTTTTTTTTGTCTTGAGTTACTAAATAGAAAAAAAAAACAAAAACCACAGCAACAGGAAGGTCTCTAAAATAACTAGGGATGTAATTAATCTGATCTTCTAAGAAGTCATTCACATCTTCCCACTGAAAACATTCATACTGTCAAAAATGTGCAGAATGCTGCCTTCAATTTTCTTCTGCAGAAAAAAAAAAAGGATGACTATACATAGGATGACAGACTACCTAGAACATGTAAGTGAATGAACAAAAACAGAAATACAGAAGAACCAAAAAATAATTTTCCCCATCCTGACACATATAACATTTCATGAGGTGTTGACTGTTAGTAGAAATACCAGATTTCAAATCAAGTGCATATTTGGAAATAATATTCTGTTTCACCATGAGAAATATGCCAGATTTTGCTAGTGCCAAATTCCATCCACCTCCCAGAAAAACACCCAAAAAAGGGGGGTTTTCATAATACCTTAATCCAGTCCATTTTGTCTATAAATCTGGTGGCTAGTTTTTCTGGATACACTGAAACAACTTCTAGAAGACAATACATGACTGGCAAACCTAAACAATAATTAAAGAATTAAAGAGGTTATTATACAGCTCCAGTATTTACAACAATGTAACATTCAGTGCTAAAAAGAGGCAAAGAAGCATCAGGTATTTCTGTCATTTATTTGCAAATCACTAGGAATAACAAACAATACAGAATAAGGTACAATATTTCTCAGACATATTAGGGAATCTAATAAAAGCTAACACTCTGGCAATTAATTCAAAATGCATTCAAATGTTTTAGACTACACTTGTGGCACATAGGCTATTATCAGAGTGAGGAAAGACAAAGCATTCACTGGCGAAAGAAACTGCTATACACAATGGTTTCACAATTTTACACTATTATGTCAACTGATGCTGCAATTTTATAGCTATGCTTTCTCCCACCTACAAAATAGCACAGAAGAAAGTAAGTTTAAACTAAATAGTATACAGTCTATGTTTCAACTCTATGATTGCTAAATCTAAGTTGAAAAAACAAGACAATTCATTTCTAGTAAGAGAAGACACTTATTTCTTCAGGATACTGCTGCACACAGCTTCTTACCTCCGACACCAGCTAAGAGCTGCTGAAGAAGACCAATATATATATGTACAGGGTTGGTTTCTGCACTTTTTGAAGAGGAGGAGGAGGAGGAAGAGAAAGATATGTGGTTGCCAGACATGAGGTTTCTTATGTAACGTCCAATGGCTGGAGCATGATCTTGCATATCTGCCAAGCTCTGTGAGGTTGGCACCACACCAGCACTGTGAGCAAGACACATCCGCAGATAGAGAACTATCTAAGTAGAGAAGATAAAAAACACAGGATCCTGAATGCATAAGCACTTGAAAAACCATGCAGGAAACAAAAGAGCAGAGAATATGCTGTATTCAGTGCAACCAAAGTGGAATAGTTTTTTCTTTTATCAAATATAGACAGAAAGGTTAGCATAGAGACAGGTACAAATATAAAGTGTAACAAACCTTAGGATCGCTTTCTGCAATAGGCCTGACAACCCTACATCAATGTCTTAAGATTAAATCATATGCAGACTTTTGGTTTGTCATCAGCTGGTGTAACTCCTTACAGGAAATGCAGCCTGTACCCTATTCCAATTTGATGTGTGTACAAATGCAACCCAACACACTGGTAATACAAATCTCACTTCCCATCTCATTTTGTTTCTACAGATCACTGGAGCCTGGGACTCTATTAGGAAAAAAGCCCCAAGGAACATAATGGGACCTCAGCACAGGATTGCCTGTCTGTATCTAATGCTACTCCATTAGAGATGTTGCAGAAAGCAGTGGAGCAACCATTGCATGAACATTCCTCCCAAACCCCCCAAGAAAATCTTGTTCACACTGCCATTTAAACACAAAGGATGGAGAGTTAATCCCAACATGTGCTTCGAAGAATTTTAGAATGTAGGGTGACTTATGGTACCTGTTAGCTTCTAATGCTGTCCTCTAGATAAATAGTGGTATACATATCTGAAGAAGTAAAACCAGACCATTACCTCTCCAAATGTGGCAGGATTAAAAGGCAACACTGCAGTTCCAGTCATATATTTAGCTGGAGTTTTCATTCGGTGAGTGGCCTAAACAACAGAATACATTAGGAATGGACCATGCAGACCCATAATACCAGGGATGCTAGAAAGCTCAGTGAAATTTTACTGATATGACTGTGTTAATTCTCCACTTAACAACTTAAAATGTGTAAAAGCTCTGTAATAAAAAGGGCACAGTGCACTTGATAATAGTTCGATCTACTTTACAATTCAATTCAGAAAGTGAAAACTCTGAATGCATGAGAGAGAATCGCAGGGGAGGCTGAAGGAGTACAACATTCCTTCTTCCTTTCAGGAAACGAAGCACTTAAGAATTTAAAAGTAAAGTACCTCACAAACTTCCCAACTCTGAGTCTCCCCCCAGCAGGCAGCCAGAAAGCTTTAAAATGGCAGCTCTGCCTGGAGAGGCTGCAGAGCAGCCACACTTCCCCAGAATTGGGAAGTGAGTGCCCTGCGTTGTGCCAGCCAACTCTGGGGAGCCTCTCAGACTGACAGAGACTCAGAGGGAATCTCTCTACCTGCTATGTGGAAGGCTGCAACAGTAAGTGAGCAACTTCTTTCCACGTAAATGTTACCTTTGACAAGCAGGAATATGCCAGCAGAAAAATATCTAAACAGGGGGTTTTAAGCGGCACCTACTTTTGCCACTTAAAACCTGTGCCATGTTGCAGAAAAGCAATATTAAACAGGCAACATGCACATCAGTGTGCATTCCAGTCAGGCAGCCTTGTACCTGAGTAAACACACAAGGAAATTGCAGAAGAGAACAGATCCTCACTCCCCTTAACACGCAATCTTTTGCAATGATAATTTTAATAACATAAAGAATTATTAAAGAAAACCTGATTTAGTGAACAGTGACTCCCTTGAAGAATGGCTTCCCACCCATACCCAGCAGACTGGGTCCTACTCATTCACATGTATTTTTTTTTTTTTCAAAAAGAGAGAAGGATCATGCTAAATTATGCAGTCACTTGTGCCAAGCAATGCATTCAGACTTCTCAAACTATTTCTATACGTCACAGATTATTGATAGTATGTGAAAAATCATGCTTTGAGAGAGCTAAACAAATCATTATAACTCTAGGATATTTTAATGCACATTCAGTACACAAAGATCTGAAAAGTGCTCAAAAAATTTTAAATTTCCCCATGATTGAGGGATTCTTGCTTTTGTCACTAGTGATTAAACCACACTGATCCATAATTATTTAGTGACATTATAAATGTTAAGGAAAACTTTAACTACAGGGCAAAAGAATTTAAGAGTGTTATCTAAAACTGAATCTTGGTTTCCTGATTTTTTTTATATCTACTTAAGTAGTCAGCATTCTGGACAAAATAGCAAGTTTGCTCACACAACTTCAAATACTTCAGAGTATTAGTAGAATAGAACACGACCAGAGCACATATTTCACAAGAAATCTCTCAGGTGTAAGAGTTCTGCTATTGCTAATTCACATGTGCTTCAATATTACATACTCTGACATGTTTTAAAAGATAGGCTATCAAAGAAAAAATACTGTCAGTGACTCTCCACTTCTCCTTTACTGCTTATAAGCCTAGTACAGCTGCTATACACAGAAGTGTCTAATGCAGACAATATTTTAGCCAAATAAAAAGCGGTCTTCTTGCACTTTCAGGAACTGTTTGTAAAACATGCCATCCTCAAGAACTGGATTCGTCACTCCACATATCATCTGCCCAGATTCCAGGAAATCAAAACATTCCCTCTATTAAAAGACCTGCTTTCACTACTTAACACTTGGATCTCTTGCAATCACTGCTAGCAGAAAGTGATGACAAGTGGAAATTTTGGCAATTAAATACTATGTGTGGTCTTTACTTTGATATTCACTAATTTTATTCCGTGGGGCAGCTGTAGGAAACAGACACAGGGAAGGCAAGACCACACTTATCCCATGCCAGAGTATCACATATCTATTTGTCATTTGCTGTGACAGAAGCACTGTACCTTGTCTTGAATGTAATGGACCATTTCAGGGAAGGAAGGCATCTGCTTCCCAGAACTCTCCTTTTCATTTTTTCCAGAAAATGTTCTCAGTACGCGCTGGGCTTCTCCATGTACCTCCTCCCGCCTTTCAGAAGAAAAGATGAAAAACAGACATTATTTGCACAGAACAAAAAGCCTTTAATGAGCAGTAAGATATGTTGGGAAGCTGGGGGAAACAGAACAGTTTATAATGACATGTGGGATTGTTTTGGTTTTTTTTTTTTTTTGAAAGGAAGGGAGAAAAAGTCTTCCACTAAAACTTTTAATGTTTGTTTATTTTAGAGACAGGAAAGAAAAAAGGGATAGTACTGAGTGCTCTTTGCAAAACTTTCTGCATGAATTCACTTCCGTTCCTCTTACATCCTTCTAGTGTTCACCATCTGTTCCTGATTCCTACATCCTTGTTTTCCTATCTGCTACTTCTCCCTATCACTTCCTATAGTCAAGCTTCAGCTGCCACCTACTAGGTTTATCATTTTCTACTTAACAATAGATAACTACTCCTGAAACAGTGCTGACACTGCAATGACAGAGCTCGTTGTTGCAGCTGATCTGCTGAGCTTTCCTTAGTTACACAACAGCTGCTTTCATCAAAACTTTAGTAATTAAAGTAAGTTGGGAAAAAAACCCCACCATTTCCACTGCAGTAACAGAAAACTGCAAGTGAAATGGTTACTGTAGTTTAATGAGACACCCACTCCTCAGCAGAGAGTGGCAACTCTCAAAACTGCATGCTGAACTTTCTGGAAATACAAGCTAAAAATAGACTGACAGAATTTGCCAGGAAAAAATAACTTCTGGACATTTTAAAAGTGGTATCAGTTAATGCATTTTTACTTTTGCAATTGCAACTGATCACTAGTATGAAATGCTTTAGTGACTGCTGTTCATCTGAAACAAGAAAAACAATCTCAAGACTGTCACTGGGTAGAGTAACAGTGCTCCATCAGAACGTCAAGAATGTCAAGTTTGATTTCCAAATTACTGTATTTAATTTTCCTTTGTGTTATATATGTGCAAACTTACACATACACAGATACATGTATTCATATTTAATGCAAATATATATTACACTGAATGTATATACATGCGTGCATGCATATATATATATGTATACACAGAGATACACACATATACACAAACATGCATACATTCATATACGAGAAAATAATGTATAAAGGAAAACAACTTACGGGTCTCCTGCAGCTAACAGGAGTAAGTATCTGGAAGGGATATGATCTGGAGGGAACACTGTGCTAGCAAATTTTACCGCCACTTGACGTACTTGAACTTCAGGCTTAAAGGGAAAAGATACAAACACATGGTTGAGTTTTAAATGACAGCAGTAATGACTTTCACTCACCACCTCTACATAAGTCATTTGTTTTGACCTCTGGTACCAACATGATTCAAACTTTAAACATTTTGAGACACTACCCATACTTACAGTTCATATGGCAGGAGACAGGGCAAAGAAAAGCAGACTTCTCATATATACACAAGTGGAGAATTAAATATTTAATTAAACACATACACACTTTAGGGAATCATACTAATTCTTAAAAAACAGAACTGCTCCATCCAGCCAGTTTTGAAATGAAACTGAAATAGATCATCTCACCACAGAAAACAGAGCTACACTTAGGACCAGCATAGCCAGAGGTGGGAAAGAAATACCAGCTTAAGGTGGTGATTGTGTCTGTAAGGTACACATAGTCTCAAAAAGGTCCTGTCTGGAGATTTAGATCCCTTGAGCAAAGGAGTTACCAGCATGAAAATTGTATCTCACACTAGAAATACATACAACCTCCACAGTCAGCCTAAGTACTCATGCAAACACAGATATACAACACTCACTCCTGAAAATCCAGACCTCTGGTGTATTCTGAACACAAACAAGGTACTCAAAGTATCAGTAAGTCAAGTCTGATTTAGTCTAGACTAATGTCTCAAGGCTAAGCTCCTGGAGAAGTTCACAGGTGCCTTATGTCACATATCACACAGCCTGCTGAAACCCCATTTAGCAGTGAATGATCCTTTCTACCAAACTACCAATGTCACACAGTGTATCAGAAGACTGTCCCTGAAGCATTTACTTCTCAAAGTTTCCTAAGAAGACCATGAGAAACATACAATGAAATTGTAATGGATTTGGTTTTTTTCTTAATCAGAACACAAATAGAGAACTGCAATATTACCTTCCTTGCCATCACTGAGCCAAATATTTTAACTGAGCATACACACCCTGCCTTCTCCCAGATAGGCCAATACATTCAGTAAGAAAAGGAAGATCTGCTCCAGAATTATCTAACAGGAAGTATCAGGAAACAGGAAGATAATTAACTGCTCTTTTTTTAAGGTATGTGAATTCAACTCCACTGAAAATACCTTTATTAAATAAGAAGCTACAAGAGCTTCCATCAGGGTACGCTGGGCTCCTTCCAAGTTACTATATGCTCCAACCATCATAGACAATGCCTCTTGAATGGCAAGCCTAGTATCAGCATCTTCCTGCAGAAAAAATCCAAGAGTTTTCACTTTATAATGTATAGTGTCAAGAATTTAGCAAAATAAGAAGAAAACAATAATGATTTCCCAAAGCCCCATCAGTACCCACCTTGCATAAGGCTTCAAAAAACTGCTGTACCAGAGCTATATCCTTGGTAAAGAGCTGAGGCATTCGGCTGAAACAAGATATTTTAATCCATGAAGCTTTTGTTTTATTAAATTGAAATGCTTCACACTTCATTGGTCTTCCCTTCATTACAAATTTTAAATGTCAAACAATTAGAGCCAGTACAGAAAGTTTGCTCTATCTTAGCCATATACATCATAAAGCAGCACATTCTCCCTCCCTTAACACAGTTTGGAAAGTGAGACGTTTTATGGACAGCCACTTAGATCACCAGCACATGACTGAACATACACTTGCCTAGCTTCATGCACTCTGGTCTTTGATGTACATTCCTTAAATTTATATTTCTGGCAATCCAGAATGCAGAACCATTTCTTAAATTATGTGCATAATTCATGAGCTGCCATTAATCACTGCTAGAGATGCTATCAGCTAAAAACATATTTCTTTTTACATCTTTGGAGTTGTCACAAGAAGAATGCTCTTCTCTGCACTGTGCACTCAACTGCAAAATTGGTAGGTAGCATAAAGCTTGCTGCTGATAAATTCACTGATTACTCTGGAGAAGTTATTCAATGTCCCATTGCTTAAATGATGCTTTAGTTACCTGGAGAGCTTTCCAACTGCTGAATATGCCATTGATAGCAGTTTTGAATCCTTGAATTAAAAAACAATGAACAAATTTAGCAAAAACAGAAATATACACAAGTATAGCTTATTTATAAATAAACATTTGCTTAAAATCCTGTCTTCAAATTGCTCAAGCAGGCTTTCATGGAAAAAGAAACCTAAAATACGAAGTATTTCTATTCAAGAATAAAAACACTATATGGAAAGAGAGGGAGCACACTTTTGTCTAAGAAACAGGGAAACTGCAAATTGTGGTAAAATGGAAAACTCTCTTCTGGTATCAGCTAACTACATTTTCATTCAAGAGAAACAAATAAGGAGATTCAGTGAGGATATGAAACAGTAGCAGAGGGACAGAAACCACTAGCTCTGAACAGCAGCTGTAAACAAAGGAAGCTGTTTGCACAATGCATCCAGTGGATGACCAATACAGCACATTTATACAGGGGCTTACTTCCTCCTTTTTCATTCCCTTCCCAATGGCAGGGTGTCCCATGCATTCAAATGCCGACTTAGGCTACATTCAAAGGTCAAACAAAGCAGCAAGAAGTTCAAAGCTGCAGAGAAGGTGATCTGTAACCTCTGCCCTTTCTACAGTACATGTATGAGTATCATGGGGAATTTGACTTTTGAAATAGCACTGGAAACACCTTGTCAGGCCAGACTGGCATTTGCAGTTCTCTTTGGTAAAAGCTTTCCCATAATAATACCATCCTGGATAAATAGGATGGAATGTGTGACAAGCAGGCCTATTCAGATGCTTAACATAATGGGATAAATAGCCAGAGTTGAGGTCCTTGTGTGTTCCAGAGTAAGAGCAGCTAGATACTGCTTCTCTCTTTATATTACTAACACTATCGTTTCTTCAGATTTTGCAATTGGTGCTCAAGCACCTATCCATCAGTGTTAAAGAAATAAAACAGTTTTGCTATATAGCATTTTAAATATTTGCTTCCCTTCCAACAGAAATTCTTAAAAGGTATCCTCCGGTAACCTCTCAAGCAAACACAAAAAAAAAAAAGATGCATCAGTTTGCATAATAAATGTATTTACCATTTGTTTGTATCCATATGAAGAATTAAAGTAAAGAATTTTTCATCTTACCTCTTTGTATTCATTGATCAGCTTTGTAAGTCCATTTAAAAGCATTGGACCTAAGGGCTTTATTTTACTCTCTGGACAACTGCAATTAGAGAAACCAACAAAATATTATCTTTTGCATCCCTGAAAAGGTTCTTCTCTAGTGTCACTTCTCTCAACTGTGTTAAGATCAGATATTACAACTTACTGTGTGCAAGCACAGACACACTGAGCTTTCCAGATTAAGTAAAAAAAAAATCCTACTTTCTCAATGTTTTAGTACTCATTACTTGAGTTATATCTTTATGAAACAGAGTGGCTTCTAGGCAGATAGCTAAAAATCCTTGTGCTCTCTGAACTACTTACATGATACAAATATGATGCACAAACTGCAAAGACAGACTTCTCAGTTTTGCATTTGTGTTTGCACCGAAGAGTCCATCATATACCACCTGACAAAAAGGAAGGAGAAGTTTAGAGAGAGTCAGCTTCACTTTTAAAGATTTTCATTCCCCTTCCTCTTTAAACATCATCGGTAACAATGCTTCCTAATTCTAAATACTGGAGAAACTGTATCATCAAACTTACTAGGAAGTAGCCTCGGAAAATAAGCATCACCTGAATGTTAGCTGGGAACATTTCTGCAGCTTGTCGGGATCGTAGAAGATGAGGAACTATCTTTAATTTAACACGGGTGCTGACTGACTCTCGTTTCATTTCTGGTTTTAGAACAGATCCCTGTCAGAAACAGAAATTGAACAATGCATCTCTGGACAACAGTAAATTACTTTCTGCTGCAAATCAGAACACACTGGCACAGAGAAAAAAATTATTCAATTAGCATAAATATTCAGAGAAAGCAGATATGAAAGGAAGTGATAGATTAAAGAAATATATACATGTTTTTTTAAATAAAGTAAGACAACTAAAATTACTTCTTCAGCAATTAAGAAGATAGACAACACTGAAGGCAAATCTTACCTCCTTGGTTTTCAGTGGTATATCCCCAAGATACACTTTATACATTTTGTTGATGATAGCAGGATTGTTCCAGTCAATTAAACTGAAGGAAAAAAAACACATTGACCACAAACATGTTATGATTCTGACCTTTGACTACTTCTTAAAATACAGCATTTTGCATCATATTCATATCAGTCCCAAAATTTACATAGAACCGCACAGTTTAACTTCTGACCACTTTTCCCATATCCACATAATAAATAGTCATAAAGAATGTGTACTAATTACACTTTAACAATTTATGACAACATGGTATCAAGTAATTTGTTAGAAACCTACATGCTCCCTTCTCTGCCCCTGCAACAAGACATATAGACCACAGTAACCTACCAATTGAATATCAAACAGTAATCTGTGAAGCAGCATACATTTCTTAAAAAAGACATTCAACATTACATATTGTCCACACGTTATTTTTCTCTCTGGGCATCTTTTTATCAGAAGGAAAGATGAGACAAGAAGGAGAGACCAGCTTCCTTAATCAGGTTTCATCATTTAATAGAATCATCTTCCCTGTCACGACTGAGGTACATGAACAGACTTTGGCTGCAGAAGGTTTCATATGAAAAATCTGACTCCATGTTAAGTAGTCCTACAGAAGACACCTACATATTTCAAAGATGGGCCTGTCTTGCTCCAGCCTCCTACATGAACCAGAAAATCTCCCACTGTAAATGTCTCAGTATCAACAGCCATTACTCTGGCCTCTTAATAAGTTAAAGACAGAAGCACTGTCTTTAGATGGTGATGGGTGAACTGAAGGTGAGCAGAAGCTTCAGTAATAATGACAACAGTGTTTGCCAAACTTTCTAGATATGATCCATTTCACAATTAGTCTCTTTATTCTCCTAATAAATTAAATCAAAGTATGCATTTCTGGGAATCATTTACTGAAGTCTTACTGACAATTGATAACCCAGAGGGGGCAATGTAGAAACCACTGTTATTTTTTGTGATTTGGTAAGAAAATGGTTCAGAAGTGATACCAAAAATTATCAAACCCACACAGATAAAGCTGTCAGCTTTGGAGCCAAGTGACATTTCCAGCTGCAAGACTGCAAATTACACCATTTCCCAGCCCAGTGGGAATATATGGCAGTTTCACAGATATAAGGGAACTTCAGTCTTCCTCAACTCCAGCACAGTCTCTCCGGAGCACTACATTCATTGCAGATAGCTGTTTCAGGAATACTCACACCATCTTTTCCAACCATCCAGACCTTACCTTTGCTTGCTCTTTAGTTCAAGGTCTGCTGCAGTGGCAACACTGTGTCTTGTATCACTGGAGGCTACAACCAGGTGTATAACAGCTTCAAGTTCGGGCACTTGCTCAGCCTCAATGAACTTCACTATCCCCAGCTTACACTGTTCAACACCAGGGAAAAGCAGTGTTACTGACAAGAAAGCAGATGTTACAGTAACTAGCACCTCAGCTATCTGAAATCAGGGCTTCTGCTTTCTTAAGGAGAAGTTCACACACTCTTCCATCTCTTAGCTCGCCTCCTGTCAAAGTCATGTTGCAGCAAAGTACCAGCATTACCAGAGATGCTCTGTTACACCACTGCCAAAAGAGATGCCTCAGAAGACACTCTTGCAACTTTTCGGAGTAAAACACCAGAGTAGGCTGCAGTCATGGCTGCTTCCCAATGACCTTCCTCCTCCCCTTACCACTGCTAAATTCCTTAAGGCATCATACAATAAATTCCCTCAGAGCAACTAAAGACCTGGTCAGAATCAGTTACATATTTTCCCTCCTCCATTCCTCCATCTTCAACTGTCCCCATTACTATACCCTCAATACACCATGGACCAGCCCCATAGCTCTAAATACCTGTTCTAGCAGCTCTGGCGTCCATGGACTATCTCCAATTACCCTTTTGGCTGCATAAAAGCTCATCCCTGGAGGTGGCTGAGGGATTCCAGGACTTCCCATGCTACTTGATGAAGACCCCTGGGATGAGGGCATGTTTTGTCGACTTTGAGATTCACTCAATACAAACCTAAGAAGGCAGGGAGAGACTTGTATCAGAGCCTTTTCCAATCCACATTACCAGCTAAATTAGATTCTAGATTTGAGAAAAAAACATAACTTGTCCAACTTGATTATTTTTCTTTAATTAATCCCAAGACTCTAACATAAGACAGAATTTGAGGCTCTGCTACCATTTATCCCAATATATTCTGCAAGAGCCGTAACAATGTCATTGTAAATGAAAGTGAACTTCAGTTAGAAAAGGGAAGGATCCACTGGCATTTCCAGAAAGAGTTCTTAGCTTACAAACCAGAAAAATAATTTCCTTTGTATTAGAAGTAAATTATTATGCTGTACTACATGAAACTCATGCTAAAAGCTCCAATAACATTTGTATGATTTCTACAAAAAATACAAACCTAAAAAGGGAAACAATTAAGCATATGCAACACAAAAAAGTGGCAAGAAACATCCTGATGTAAAAAAATAAATAAATGAGATACTGTAATGGAAAATCACAGTTTTAGTTCTGGGCAGAGAAGGAAAGCAAAAATGAAAAGTTCACAGAGCTTGTTCTTTTGGAAGACCGGCTAGTCCAGCTGCGCTGTGCTCACCTTCATGCTTTTATAAAAGCCACTCTCCATGGAAGACAGCCAAATGGCCTCAAAATTGCACTGCAGAGACCAATAAGAATTCTTTTGCTCCAGCTAGCCTCCCATTTTACATTCAGCACACAGGCAACAAAAAGGGGCAAACAATCTCAACAATAGGAATTCATTGCAAGTCTCATTAGTTAAAACTTTAAACACTTTATTATGAGCTTTAAACCCTACAGTTAAGTTTTCTGGTTGTTTTACTGCAGCAAACTGGTAAGGCTAAATCAAAACTGGACAATGACAGGGCAAGTTCTAACAAGCATAAATTAGCTGTAAACCACTGCAAACAGCTTCACCCCAGAGACAAGACTTTAAGAGACAGATATCTAGAGCCAGAGGCTAACTCAAGACACTCTCTAGCACGTTCTGGAAGAAAAATGAAAACCTTCACTTCCTACTTTCAGTGTCTCTGGGTGTTTTCTCAGAGGTCCCTTCCAAACTAAATCATTCCCATCCAAACTAAAGCGTGGAAGGGAGTGAAGTCTCACTGGAAAGTCCAAGGATTCACCTGTTGAAGCTACAGCCATGGATGAAGCTAAGGGCAATTAACCTGGGCCAACTGAAGAGTGTGAATCATGAACAGAAGAACAGGCGTTTCAAACTGTGAGCTGCAAGATTCTGTAAATTCAAACAAAAGGGAAGTGGTCCCCTAATTACCTGATGGAAAGCACAGCCTCCAACAAGTCTTTCCCCCTGTCAAGACCATGTGCTAACTATTTTAAATTCAATCCTTCAGGTTAATCCACTCAGGAAAACAAGAATTATGAGTTCAAATAAATCATACTGTTACCAACTATCAAAACTATTTCAACTATCAAAACTATTTCTAATTTTTTTCAAAGCAAAAGTACCCTTAGCAATAAAACGACACAAAAAAAAAGTGGGAAAAACATTTTGAGAAAGTATTGATTTTAGACACTAGAAGGTTCCTAAGTTCCATCCAGTGATCATTAAATTCAAGTTCTTCTGTACATTCTTCTTGCTTTCAAAAACAGCGCTCACACTAAGACAACATCTCTGCAGTTCGAACATTCTTCACCAGAAGACAGACAAAAGACCAATCTTGTTCAAAGGTTTAACTCTGGAAACCACAAGTTTTTAGAGAGGATTCTTGCTTATGATTTCAGAGCAATAAACCTTAAAACTAAACTGCAGAAAGATAGGCACACATTTTTGTCAGGCTTCTCTTTGAATGGGTTGGCTATTCTTACAATTATCAGCTTCTTTTGTACTTTTTTACTGGTTTCTTATGAGCTGGGAAGTAACAGCACACTTTAAATGTGTTTTCTAGGGTGCAGTTTGTACTGTTTGATACATAAAGAACACATCAGTGCTAGAGGAGACTGGTATCAACTCACCCATAAGGCATAAGAAGAACATCCAACATAAAGTCCAAAAGCAGCTGTACAGTCTTTGGTTTTTCAGCCTAATGCATCTTCTAATACCAACCCTTTTTCACATGAAATACCCTGCTGAACCACTGAAAGCAGCAGCTTCTCCGTTTAATCTTGCTGAAAAACAATTACATTTACTGCAACCATTTAAAAAAACCATACCTGTTTACTTATAACATACAAGAGAGAAATCTTTTACAACAAACCATTTTTTTCCTTAATAGCAAAACAAGAAAATCTTAACAAAAGTTGAACATATTCACAATCCAATGGCTTCTATTTACCACCTGATGTACTTAAAAATGGAAAGCAAAAGATAAATTAGGATTTGTCCTTAAAATGGAACATAATTTTTGACAGTTTCATAATTATGCCACAAAATACAGTATAGGGCTGTCTTATCCTTAAGACACACTGGCAAATGCACTGGTTGTATAGCAGTACAGCCATATTTTCCAAAGCTCTCTTCACTCATGTACTTGCCTTTTCAAAAGAGAAAAACCACACTCCAAGTATTTTCACACTAATGTCATGAATGGAAGCAAGATTTTACTGCAAGACCTTTCAGTAACGTAATTAAAAATATTTTTACATCATTACAGGATATAAAGTGAATGAAGACTGATTTTAATGATTGATTTTTAATAACATTTTCCAATACCAACACAATGCAAACTCATCACAGTGTAGGTAAGAATCAGGCCCACCCATACAGGTCCTTAGCATACAGCAGTTCCCAACACTCCTTTTTTCACATACTACAACTTAGCTAAAACTCCTACTTATTGAAATAGTATCTCTCAATTTAGAGTGGTGAATCTGAGACATCTAGCACCATTCTTGCAGCTGGTAAGAGGGTATATCTACTGAAGGTGAGGCCTTAAGGTGGAAACTAGAACTTCATGAAGATGCATGGGGGATATGTCACTCCCATCATAACACAGACCTCCTATCATATAGGGAGTCGGCTGCAGCAGATTCTGTATGCTATTACAGCATTAGACTGTAAGAATTTCTTGTACCACTCAAATGACTGATTTACTGATCCAAACTGTACCTGACAAGAAGTCCAATTCTTGCAATGTACAATCCTAAGTCATGAAGACAGCACTTAAGGAAAGGAAATCTTTTAACAACTAATATAAATTATTTTACTAAAACAATACCAACAAAATTCAATTCAAGAGTAAGTAGTCATACCTGTCTTGTTGTGGTTGAGGTTTCCCTTCCATTGCAGTGAGAAGGGTTGGAGCCAATTCACATTGTTTTTCCACAGGCAGACGGGGGTATCCCATCTTAACATAAATTATTGTAAAATTCTAAAGGGGTAGAAAAAGCACATAGTATTGCAGCAATGGAAAAGAAGTTTGTGTTCCTTAACCTCATCTTGTATGTTCTGCTACATAATTGAGTATTGGAAACAACATATGTTTTGAAGACCAATTTCTCAAGTCTAAGACTTATCAGATTACAACCATCATAGTGAAGACTAAGCAAGAACTAGTCAGAGCAGGTCTTGCTGCACCTCTGCTTTAAAAGGTGTAAAAAAAAAAATGAAAAAAACTCACTCTGGTTTGTCTTTTTAACTGCCAATTTCACCAAAAGCACCTGCAACTAACAGCAGCTTAAAAGAAAGCTAATATAATGATTTCTCTTACCTATTTCTGAAACAAAATATAATACAATATTGAATAAACACATAGTCAGCAGCACAGACAAAATTTCTCTTGAAAACATGTTTCTAAATCACTTCATATAAAAGCTACAAATGCAGTTAAGAGTCCAGTGACAGGACAGCACAGCAGAGCAATACTGAATACTGGATTATTTAACTGTTACACTGTTCATCTAAATCCAGCCATGAACTGCAGAGGTAAGAGCTGCGTTCCATGACCTGGCTGAAAGCAGCTCCAAAGAGGAGTGCTGTAATGCACTACACTACTTTGTAGATGACACCGGAGTTAAAACGCTGTGAAGCTCTATGATGCAAAGCAATATGCATCACTGAGACACATGAACAAAAAGACATTTTGACAAGTACAGCCAAATACAGAGTTTGTTAAGTATATTTTTAAACAAGATGGTTCATTTTGCTCTACATGACATATGCACTCCAGAAATCTCGGTCATTACTAAAAAATGAATTCCAGATAAGGCCACTTGCTGAGGACAACCTAAGACTACTTTTATGTATGTCACTGCTGTTTAGAGTCTAAATATTTCTCCATACATTTCTAAGATATCATAATTTTAATTTATGCTACACATAGAACTTAATAATAAAACGAAAAGTACAAAGTTTCCCTGTGATTTAATCACTTCTGTTTCATGATGATGACTGGCAACAGACCTATCAAAACTGAAATGTAAACTGTTTCATAGTTTTGGAAAAAAAATTTCATTTATTTTCACTTTTAAGTTAGATTAAATGAAATAATCTATGAAAGTTTCACAATCATAAAATAACATTTTTTTTCATCTTGCTCATATAAGGTCCTGACTGTAAAGCCACATAAAAATACAGATCCTCATGTGTTCAAAAAGATAAAGGTGTTTTAAGTAAAACTCTGATCCTGCAGATACCAGGCTAAGGAGTGGTAGCTGCTTGCAAAATGCAGCTTTTACCCTTAGACCCTTTACAAGACAAGCAATGACAATTCATGCAATCATGAAATACCAAGAGTAACTGTCAGTAATTTGAACAGCAAAATGCTTTATGAAACCAAGTTTCACCCACACCAGACTATAAAACTGAGTACAAAAAAGCTCTTAAAACATCAGCTTCATAACAATCACTTGCTAGGAAAACTGACAGAGCTAAATATGGGAGCTTTAAAGAATATTCAGCTTGCTAAAGTAAAGCAGTAAACAGTCTTGGAAGAACAGACACTTACAGTGACAAATGACACTGCAGAAGGATCTTGATACTGAACTAGCAATGTCTCTACTGGAAGCTGAATTTTTGGTCGACTTTTGATGCGCTTATTCAGATGAACCAGCAACTCCATGACCTGACAGGAAGAAAAAAAAAAACAACAAAAAAAACTTGAAAAAAACACCACTAATGTTGCTACTATGGGATCCATCAACCTCAACCATTAGGCAGGCTTATGCAAATCAGATCTGATCTAACTGATTATTTAATTTGTAAGAAAACAGCAACCATCATTTATAGTATTATCTTGAAAACATGTGACTGTTAAGTCAAACACAAAAGTCCCAAACCACACCACAATCAATAACATCCATCAACAGAAATAAAAGAAAGGATTACTGAAGACAACCAGTTCTCTCCACAGTTTACTATGCGTCAAAACTGGAAATCTGCACTCCTGCTCTATATTGAGCTGCAGAATAACTCCAACCACATAGCAGCCAAAAAAAAAAATATCCCTACCCATAATAAAGTCACCAATTTAGTGTAAGAGAACTGTTTGGAGTGTAACATTACAGAACTGAAATCCTTCAAACAAGAGAAGCCAACAGGAGTGCTGTGGATGTCAGGCACAAGCAATGTTGCAGTCCTGCCTGGGCATTCAGAGCCCCAAAAGCAATGCCAATGGAAACAGGCAGCTGCTTGAGGGGAATGACCCTGGGCTCTGACAAACAGCAAAGCAAAACTGAGGCCAAAGTGTGCTGAAACAAGAGAGGTGCACCATAGTATTCTCTCATGATGAAGATTATCAAGCAATGAAGTTTGGGCCCAGACGCTTGTACAGTCTTTATCCTCAGAGGTTTTCCAAGACCCATCTTGATAAAACCTTCACCTTCATCCAGAACTGAACTTGTAATGGACTGTTTTAAATAGGAGATTGGTCTGGAGACCTCCTAAGGTCCTGAATTATCCCATGATTCTACAATCCTATTAGGTAGTTTCTAAGCATCACCAAAATGCCATACATAAATCTCCTGAGGGAGGTATCATAATAGAATGAAGAAAATTGAAAAACTACGATTTCTACTCTGGAACAATTATCCATTCTGAGAAATCACACTGAACATCTGCAACTTGCTTGCAAATTTTATTAGATACTCAAAAACGGTGGTGCAAAAAAATGGGAGTGAAGTTAGATGAAGTCAAATCAGCTCTGGCAAAACCAGTCAGAGCCAGTCCTAGATTCATGTTAACTTCAAGCAATACAAGCCAAAAAGCCAGGGTGTCCTGTGTTTTCAAGGGATCATTGCCTTGGTCATAGTATGCTGACCCTAAAGCCCATAATGGAAACTGCAGAACTTTATGGATGCTGAGCCCTGTATGAGCAGCCTCTTGACACCATCTTTACATCCACTCCATGACTAGGTCTCCAACAAAATATACAGCTATAATCCAGAGAAATTACAGAGCTGACTTCAGGCATGTGATCAAAACCAGAGATAAACAAATAAACTAACACTGACAACTATCAAATTTTGCTGCTGTAAATTTATTGCAACAGTTACAAATTCATACTATTTTAGAGAGGGAAAAAACCCCATCTGCACAGATCTCTTCGAGAAAGGGTAGGAGATACTAAGACAGAACTCAATAAACATGTTCAAATGACCAATGGTGGCTGGTAAAAAAGACATGGCTACATTTGGATATGCATGTGTGCATGCATATGTACAGCTGCATGTGTGAGGGTTTAGCTCATGTCCTGTTTCTCTAATTATTAATGTCAAACAAGTAAGCTAAGGATCTTCACCAGTAGTACTCTTCAGACCTGACACAAACATCGACACTTTTGACTTCCTTTGTTTTTGCTGGCCTCACACAAGGTGCATTTAAAGTGCCAATGGTATCCAGTTTGGCACAAATGCTCACAGTGCAAAAAGCACTTCTTGGAGCTCATCCGAAGAAGCAGAGTGAATTTACCCTGGATTAGTTCTTTGTGTGACACTACTAGGACAACTGATTTCATAGAAGACATCCTAGAGTAAAATTTAACTCATTTGTCAAAACTGTGGTCTGAAAAGGGATTACTTCTTCAGCCCAAATGAATTAAGAAGGTAAAGGAATTAGAAGCTTACCCCACCGTCAGACTATTTCCTAAATCTGGAAATGTATGAGGGCAATGAGTTCAAATAACTGCATGTTGCAGCAATAGTGACCTAACAGTCATAAAATTAAGGGCAGCAATAAAACCAACAGAGGAATACACTAAGGCAATAGGAAGAAAAATGGAATTTAATTTCCCCTTTTTATTCTAGCAGTACAAGCTTGAGGACAAAATAAATCTGGGGAGCTGAAGTGAAATTAGAATAGAGTCAGTCTTTCTGGTGTACTTGTGAACTAAACCATGCCTCTAAAGTTGGGTGAAAGAAGTCCTTGAACAACTGTAACGCTCTATCTACACTTAGCAGTATAGTGACAACACACAAATGTTCTTATTTGCTCATATCTCTACGATCAAAAGCTACACATTCAATTCAGTAAAAATTATGTCCATTTTTAAGCCATTGTTAACTATAATGGCTATAATGGCACACTTTTTTATTGCTGTTGGTGGCGGGTTTATTGGTTTCTAACCACAATAATCACTGCAGGAGAGAGAAATTACATGGGGGGGGTCAGTTTTGTCACCGATAATAGGAGTCACTGGTTTAAGAAAGAGTTTGCCCTTCTCTTTCCATTCTATTTCATTAATTAGCTTTATTAGATCAGCTTTCCAATCATGTTAAAGTTTCCAGTGCTCATGTTAAAAAATACACATTTTCATTTCGCTTACATTGACTTAACATGATTTATGCTAGTGTCAAACAACAAGCACATTCTTAGTTATCCACCAGGCAAAATTAGCAATGGAAATGTAGATATTTGAAAAGGGAGCAGAACTCTTAGCATGCTTTCCCACTACATTAAACAACATGGAAGAGCACGAAGATTGACAAGCTGAGTTCCAATATAAGTAATGGAAAACAGGAACATGCGCGTGGAAGAAATTTACTTGCAGGTTGTACACTACATAGTAAATGTTCACTCATATAAATTAGAATAAAACACTCACAGTCTTCCCCTCATCTCTGTCTCACTGAAAAATTATTTTGGTATGTGAAAAACATCAAATTAAAAAAAAAATCAACATATACAGAGCCTTCTTCATACGTTTTAAATTTATTATAAAAACAGAATACTGAAAAGTTAAATGCTCTTCACTGATATGGCAAGGGTATTCAGGGTAATCTACATGGATGCAATGAATTTGACAAATATCAAGAAGTACATGGAAGTGCTATAATTGTTTGTATTATTATCATCTGTTGATAACAAAAAGGACAAAGAAAGGTATTTTATTTCAATATTCACTCTAATGTCAAAACTACTAGCTGCTACCACTGCAATGCACCCTTAAGTAGGCTGTGTGATTTCAAGAGGCCTCTTAAAATTTAATTTTCAAAAGACTCCCCCTTTCCTTAATCTTCCAACACTCCCAAATAAGTGACAGCAGGTTCCAGCTTAGAGAAAAAGTACATGAAAAAATACTCTAAGAAATTTCACCAGCTGGTTAAATGTCTTTCTTTGCAGCTTCAAGCACACATGGTAAGCAGGTATTCAGAAGAACACCCCATCTGAATTGGAATATGTCTCTTTCAGCACAGTGGAATGGCACGACATCCATGGATCCACTTTCATGTCATCACTCTTAAGGCCATGATTTGTGCAGAACTTTGAGAAAAATCTATGCTAGAGTTACTTGCAGGTTCTGAAATCTACTTATAAATGCAGTGATAGTATGATCATTTCCTTATTTCTACAAGACACAGGGACTTATGAAAACCTAATTTTCCACCACTAACTCCCAACACTTCATCTGCACTCTGCTCCAAAACATTCCAGTCCACTCCTATTACTAGACCAAAAACCTAAAGCAGGAAACTGAATTCCCCAGTTACATATTAAATTCCACCTCTAAAACTGCTTGGTCCTTGATCTTTATGCCTGGTTACTGGCAAAAACCAAACAGTTTTGGTATATGAATGAATTTTGTGATAAAGCTGCCTTATGTAGGAAACAGCTGTTTTTTTTTTTCACGTAGGTATGACAGTCCATCTTTTAAAATTACTTGGTTCTTGCTCTTATTCCAGTTATCAGCCAAGTGAATGACATCTCTGAGTATGGCTTCATGGTATTTTGTGCACAGAAGCAAGTTTGCTTCACATGTGCCCTAAGTCAGGTGGAAGCGCAACTGCCCTGGAAGCCACAGCAACCGTCCCTATGGCAGCAAGCCTTGGTCCCAAGCTAACTCAGAGCTAGCTGGCCTCAAACAAATACAGGCTCCACACATCTGCAAAATCCATGCTAACACAAGCACTGACTGTTTTGCTTAAGCTCTAACAGGTGTAACAAATTAATTCTCTATGATGGTAATGATAAATTTTCCTCAAAGAGTAATTTTCTCAACAGAGAATATCCAAGCATAGCAAATCATGATACATCACAGGCATTTCCTTCTCCTTGATCAGGACAATGTACCTTTATGGTAAATTGAATCTTTACCTTTTTGCGAACTCCTTCCTGTGTGCTGGACAGCTTGAGGAGAACAGGGGGTAGGAATTTGGAAATAATGTTTTGCAACTGCTCATCTGTTTCTGCATGGCCAAGACGTAAGAACACGCGCTCCAGTTGATCTGCAATTAATTAAAGAAAAAAAAAAGAGAAACTGGTTGAAACTTAAAATTCCTGTAGCAAGAAAACTTTTTCTGAACATCCCCTAATAGACTTACAAGAAACACTGCACAATGTCATTTGAGTATTTATATCTCGAAAGCATTCATCACAGATTTTTTAACACTGAGAAAATAATTCATGGTAGAAACCAGCCTGATGGCTTCCAGTAATAGCCTTCACAAGTACAGGAAGACCTCTCCTAGCAAAGACAAAAACAATTAAGGCTGTCTGCATGTACAATCCACACAACTGAAAGAAAACACAAGAAACAATCTAGAGTGAAAAATCAGCTTTTCTGAAGCTCAAGAAAACTGTTCCAGGGTAAATTTGATATGCACAGGTTAGGGTTTCAGAATTATTCACATGACATCTTGACACAGCCTGTCCAGCGCCTGCCCACTGGGGCACTAAAGTCTCCCAGAAGATCTGAACAAATGTCAGCTGAGCCAGTACTTGTTACAAGTAGCTGATTTGTTTTCAAAAAGATACCACTATCATCAATAGGAGTAAGAGCACAAGCATGGAATGTAGGACATACTGTTGTGATCCTACTATCACTATACAAAGTGGCTGGAGCGTTTCAACTTACCTTCCTCTGGCCAGTTGATCTATTCCACCAACCCAGAAAAGAACAAACAAAAAAATCATTTCACAAAAATAGATGACACCAAAATCTTCTGTCAATCACTCAAGAACAAAGGCTGAGGACCATTTGTTTTTATAAAAACAAGGTTAAAAGTCCTTCTTTCTAGTGCCAGCATGCAGCTGCCCCACAGCTACACCAGAAGCAAAGCAAAGCCTCCCCAGCAACAGCAGCATTCCCAACAGCTGGACTGAGAAGAGTCCTTGTCCACCAGACCAGGAGCATGTGTTTCATCCTGGAGCAATGAAGCCCAGACCCACAGGCAGCAAGGAGACCCAATGCTTTTGAAGGCGCTAAAGGTCTTAAGATATCTTACAAAGAGGAAATAATTTCTCCAAAGACTAATGTAAAGTAATCTCTAGCAAACAGAGATTAGAGGAAGACCAAGGAGAGGCCTCCTGCAGCAGAGGAGGATCATCAAGCTGATTGTAAAGGACTACAGTGGGGAAAAAAAACAAAAAACACTTGTACAGGGTAGCAATAAAGACTGAGGTGAATGGATATGGTTAGAACCAAAGTGAATTAAAAAGATGTTGAAATGCAAATACAGCTCTACTCAGCAAACTTATTATTTTGTTTCAGAAGACTTTACTGTCCTATTTTTAAAACCTGTGCTATCCCAGCATTCATAGCATCATTCCTCCTCTGCCAGACCCAGATTAAACATAAGCATACCACTTCCAAGATTTCATTTTCTGCTGAGCAAATATGACAGGCAACTGGACAGAGGACGATGAAATTTTACTGTCAAGGAAACTACTGCTGAAATTCTGCAACATCTATACAATAAACTGCAGATAAGAGTCAATCTCATTTCAGAGAGATTTCACAGACCACTCAGGCCATCAGCTAGTCAATCGCTCTACAACACTTATCTCATGTTTTAATTTTTTAAAAAATCATAGCATTTGATTTCTTTTCACCTTCCTTCTTGTGTCAACCTTCCCCCACCCCTCCTGTCCCTCTCATCCCATGAGCACCCATTCAAGGATGTCCTTGGGTTCTCACTACCACGCAGGCAGTAAGAGACTACAGAAGTAACAGCAAGCAGCTGAAATTATTCTAACAATTAATAAAAACTATAAAATCTTTCCCCTTGGACCTAGAACTCCAGGAGAACACTGCAGATCCATCCTTTTCGCAAATCAACTGCGGAACTTTCTCAATATGTTCTTTTACATAGTAACAGATTAAAATCAAGTGTAAGAAAACACAACTGAAGTTAGTTCTAAAGCCATTTGTTGGTAGTTACTGGACTACACACAGACCTTCTCAAAGTCAGAGACATTAACAGAGTGCACTTCAAATGTGCACTCAGGAAATGCAGCAATGTACTGAATTCCAAGCACCTGCCCCATTTCCAGCTTCCTCCATTATTCTCATTTCAAGCAGCCACCAGAATGGTGGAAATAATAAAAATATCAAGACCAATAATAACATAGATCAGGAGGAAAAAAAGCTACCTCCTCCTTAATGCTGTCTATGAGATAAGTTTATTACTTTTCTCATACCTCTGCTGCAAAGTCAGTTAAGCCCTAATACTGTCATCAGGTAGTCTTCCTTTAACCATAATCATAACAAGACTCTTCAGCAAATTCAAGGATTCTGGTCACCTGGATGTAGTTAAGAAACTGGTCAGGAGTTTGCCAGAGTACTCCCTCATGCTGCTGATGCAGGCTGTATCCATAGCAGTGAGATAAGAAAACAAAGAGCTATAAAACTTCCCAAGTATTGTACATCAAACATTTCCTCCATCGTTTTTATTTTACTAACAATTAAGACCATTTCTCAAGCTGACAGCATTCATTACAGGAAAGCATAAACACTGGAGATTTAATGCACCACACACAATGAACACAGTTACAGAAAAGTAACTGTGCATGAAGTATCTGCACCTCAGATGCTGTGTCCTGTCTTCATGTGTGCTGCAGACCTCCTGGCTGGCATGAGGAAAGTGTTTTCCCCTCCTTTATATATGTTTTTCCCTCCTTTACAGCCAGCAAACAGACCACTATGCACCAGACATCAAACAAGACAGTTTGCTCACAACTGGTCTCAACTCCCCACCTAATGCAGTTTTTAAGTAGAAAGCTAAAATCTTCTCCATCTGATTTTACAACCCTTACTAGCAACTGAAAAACTGCACAACTGCAATTCTAAGAGCTTATCTGATAGCAGAAGTAAGTAAAACAAGATGTCTAACTTGCTTTACTACATACCAAGAAGAGTGGGAGGGGGGGGCAGAAAGGACAAAAACTGACTGGAAAAAGCCTTAGCAACCAATCTTAGAGACATCATATGTGTGCCACAGCTATGAAGCGTTTTAGTATGGATTAAAAACAATACAACAAAGATTAAGGTACATAAGTAACAAAATTGCTAAGTAGATGTAGTTTTAAAATACGTACAACGAAGTCCATTAAGAATTTGAAACAGTTATTCATTTATTTTGGATCAATCACTTCTTTTCATGCTGCTGTGTACTCTCACAAAAATGCTAATTTTGTGGCACTTTCTTGAGGAAAAAATAGTGTTTACAAAAAGACAAAGATAAATACGGAGAACCAAACAAAAGGGATTGCATATGAAGAAGACATTTCCTTTCATTGTATGTAAAAGAAACAAAGGGGCCAAAAAACAAGATCTATCTTTGTATCTCTATTTCTAACACCAGTGTCCAATTTTTGTAAATTGACATTGTGTATTTGGAATCTGCAATTCCCAAGTTACCATGGCAATGTAGCTACCTATCTGTGAGAAAATGCATGTTTCACTTCTGGTTCTTTCCTATCTCCATTTAAGACTACAAGGAGGAATACTGGTTTCAGCACTTAACAACCTTGTGAAGATAAAAAAAAGAAAGGAATCACTTTCAAAACACAGATAATGGACACAAATTCTACAAAAAAAAAACTACACTGATAATGAGACACTAACTTCCTAATCCTGCAATACCATCCACAAAAGGGTCACTGTGATTTTAAGTTTTGTTACTTCAGAACTGACCTACTGACCTTGTGGTCACACAAGGTAACAGTAAAATCTCACAGCCTGCACATAAGAAAAACATGCCCTTTCTTTCCATTTGGTAAATACTGACATGGAGCTAGTCAAAGAGAAGTGAGAGAAAGACAAGGAGGAAAAAAGGATAAAAATATGGATAAACAGTGAACAGCTACCTCAATACAGCCAGGAATTCCAAGAGTCTACCCTCCTTATTTTAAGTACCAAAAAAACCCCCCCAAAAAATCAACCAAAAAAACCTAGCTTTACTGAGGTAGCTATGCCACTGTGTATCTGTACTTTTATCACAGAAATCTCTCAGTTCAGCCAAGCACAGTTCCATTTCAAATCAGTTCCCTCTGGCATTCTCTGGAATTTATAGATATTATGTACAGCATACCAGTTATTCCACACAGACTCCTCAGCAATGCACATTTGTGTAGCAGAGTAAAAAGTAAAACACACACCCTTCCTTTTATGAAAACTGACTCAAGAAACTGCTGGGGCTAGGACATGTCAAACTAGCTGTACTTTGACTGTTAACCACAAAACATTTGAGGAACTAAAAGCAGTGTCTAAGTCCTCTGCAAAACAGAGCATATCTATGCATGAAGTCAGAATTTATTTTCAGTTTCCTGAGAACTATCAGTTTGACAGATTGGTGGAACTGCTACAAAATAAATAATTTCTACAACAGTTTCAGTAAATCAGACAAAAACCTCTGAGACCCTGCTCTATTACCTGAACACCGTAGATGCACTACATGCACAAGCATCTCCCCACATTTTCTCCAAATGGCCCTACATCAAATAAAGAGTTCTGAGTACAAAAGCATTTCAATTTCACCTCTTGGATGGCAGGAGTAGTTTTAGGGGCAAGTTCCTACTAAAGCAAAAAGTCTATCACATCCTTTTGTCTCTCTAGAACTAAGCAATTGCGCAATTGCTTCTGCATTATTCCATACGCAGAAGAATAAAGTTCTCATCTGCTGTGCAACTACCAAAATAGGAGTCAAATTCTTGTTCAAATGTTATTAGACTCTGGGAGAAAATATAACTAGCATGATTATAGCAGCAAACAGTGAGTCAGGATTTGCTGGTGCTATTCTTGTCTCAACCAGTAACCCCTTTTGTGCCTATAACCAAAAAACTTAAGGGAGTACTTGTACAAACAGGCCACTCACCAGGTTGTCGTACAAAATTTGACTGGAAAAGGATAGGAAGGCCTGTTGGAGGAAGGATATATTATGGGGTTTTTTCCCATTCTATTCTTTCTTTTTATAGAAAAGCTTACGTAAAAACTTGAATAGCACATCAGAACCCATGTTGCAATTTGCAATATTCCAGATACAGGTTCTCCATTTGAATGGATGACTACTATTACTCAAGATTAACTTGCTTCTCTTGCATCTGAACTCTTGTGGCTTTGGGGCCAAGTTACTAATTTTGCATTAATTTTTAAAATGCCATATCTTATGCTGCCTTCAAACAACCTGTCCTCTAAAATGAGAAGCATCACTTACACAGCATTTAGACAGAGTTTCCACGTTTGACAGGGGCTATAGATGAAAACTTCCTATAGCCATTTACAATGCTACATTAATATAAAGCAAGGAAACCTGGCTTTCCAACCTAAAACTAATGGCAATTATTTTTGCTATTTCAGGACTAGTCATCATCCTGTAAAATAAAGGATTTCTTTCCAAATATGCTGAAATTTAACTATTTGAATGTATCAAAAGACAGCAAGCCCACACAGAGGCTTAGTTTCCCTCTCTTTCTCTACATGAAGTTACTCTTTTTTCCATTAGCTTTAAGTAATTTTTTATTTAAGATTACAGTACTTTCTATTCAGCGACAGAGAGGTACCACAAAAAACCCAAACTAAACAAAAAGAAATTTCCAAAAAGAGATTCCTCCTCCCACCCAAAGAAAATATTTTGAAGCAAACCAATAAAAAAGTCTCATTTTTGAAGGACATTGTGGTCAAATAATCCAAACGAAATAATGTCATTATTAATGTGACTCTCAGTCTAGGGATATTTGTCTTTCTAGTCCAGCTTAAGAGAAAGGCCTGTGTAGCAACAGGCACATGGCTGAGGACTAGTTTTTTGCAGGATCAGATCTGGAGCCTGGAAAGTTAGATTACATATAGATAAAAGCCATGGAGTCACAAGGAAGACATTGACTGGTTTCACCAAGGAGAATCACAATAGCATTGTGAATCTAACAACAGAATATCTTGGATGACAGCAGCAGCGAGAGCTTTAACTGTCCTTACATCAATTTATCCCAGATGTCAATGGAAAAAATATCTTGGCATTTGAGTCCTCCAGTTCTAGGATTAGTACAGGATCAAGATTTTTCTCTACTCCACCATGGGACCTTGGCTACATATGGGACATACCCACCATTATCATATCACTCAGTCTACTTCTAGTAACATCTAACAAAGAGCAGAATTAGGATGTTGTCTACACAGACGCTCACAATAAAAAAAATTACAAAAAAAAAAAAAAAAAGCCAACGGGAAAATAAACAACAAATGAAGAAACAGCATATAGAAATTCTCTAGTACTGAAAGCTAATAGTTCTCTCTGACGACTGCCAAGTACTATTTCAGGGTAACCAGAGGCCCTCTCATTTGGCTGAGTCATATGCTATCTTGCTATTAACTCCTCACAGGTAAGAACCATCTTTATGCCAGGCCAGGATAAGCAAGGGAAGAGAAACCGCTTTTTTTGAAACTCCACAAGCTTCTCCAAAGAGCAGCTGATCGGGTGCTTCCCCAGAGCCTCTGAGAAAGGGTTTTGGGGAGGACAAGAAGGCAGGGCCGCGCTCCGCTATCTCGAGCGCTCGGCGGCAGCGGCACCTCCGGTCATGTGCCGAGCGCCGCAGGGGCGGCCGCGCTGCGCTCGTACCCACGGCCCGGCGCAGCACCGGGCGCGGGGAGAGCCCGCCCCGGGACGCGCCGGCCTGCGCTGCGTCCGCACCGCCGCCGCGCCGCCCACGCGGCACTCGCACAACGCGGGGCCAAAGCAGCCGCGGGCAGAGGCGGCGCCGCTCGTGCCCGTTCGGGAGCGAGGGGCGGAGGTCGCTCCCCCCGCGCCGGTGGTCCCCGCGACCCCGGGCTCCGTCCCGGCCGGGAGCCGCCGCAGCCTGCCCGCAAGGTCACGCAGCCGGCGTGAGGGGCTGGGGATGCGGGAGGCGCCGCCGCTCCCCGTTTCCGCTTCCCGAAATGGCCTCCCACGGCCGGCCCGGCCCCGCTGCCGTCACCGCCCGGCCGGGCCGGGGAGCGGGCCCCACCGCGGAGGAGCCCCGCTGTGGGGAATCCCCGATCGCCCGCCCGCCGCCAGCCCCCGCTGCCAGTCCCTGCGCCGCGAGCACTTACTGAGCTCGTCCTGCGCGGCCGCGGCCATGTTGCCGGCTGGGGAGGGAGGGGAGGCGGCCAGAGACGCACCGCGCCTCCCACCCCTCTCCGGCACCGGCACCGGGCCGGCGGCCGCGTCTCTCCTCCTCCTCCTGCCTCCTCCCTCTCCACCTCTTCCACCCCCTCCTCCTCCTCCTATTCCTCCTCCTCCTCCTGCTCCCGGCGGCTCCCCTCGACAGTGGCAAGCTCTGTCGTTCTGTCACCGCCAGTTTATATTTAGAGAGACCTGCCGCCCCCACCGCCCGCCCCCGTCGCGTACACGGCCCGGCCCCGCCGCCGCCGCCCCGCCCGGCGGGCCCCGCGGAGGAGGTTTACGGGGGCAGCACTGACCGGAGTCCGCGCTGACCTCCATGGCGGCCGGCCGGCTCCGCGCTCGGCACGGCGGCGCAGGGACGCGACGGGACGGGACGGGAGCGGCGTAGGGCGCCCCCGCGCGGCCGCGGGTGCGTGAGCAGGGGAAGGGCGGGGAGCCCCGCCCACAGCCGGGAAGGCCCCGCCCCCCGAGCGGCATGGCCACGCCCCCCGCCCCGAGCCGCTATTCCGGAGCCATTTCCCAAAGGGATCGGGCCGCTCCCTACAACTCGTCCGCTGCCGTTCTGGGGTTACTCCGAGAGACCGCCACACTGCGCCCTCCTCCCACGCTCTGCCATGCCATGTGTAATCTCCGTGAGGAGCATCCTGGCAGCATGCCGCAGCCGAGGCGCCGTGGGGCACCTCTGGAAGCGGACAGCGTGGCTCCCGCCCCCCGCCTCTCTCGCCGCTTCTGCAGGCGGCACGGGGCAGCTGGCGACGGCTCCCTAAGGCTCCACGGCAGCCCCAAGGCACGCGTGAGTTCAAGTGGGAGGTGCCAAGAGGCCTGGCTTGTTTCTCAAATCGGGAAAAAAAGGTGACAAAAGCTTCCGTGTACCATTTTTGCTACATCTGTGCAATGTTTCTGGCTGAGCTGGAGTTCGTTTCCCCCACAGTAGCCCTCATCTTGCTGCACTTTGCATTGATAATTGGAAAGGTGCTGACCACACACCAGCTGCTGCTCAGCTTTGGCTATTGCTGAGCGGCACTGGCACAGCATCAGCGCTGTGTCTCCAACATTCCTTCCTCCATCAAAGGGGCTGGGGCTGGGCAAGATCCTGGCAGGGGACACAACCAGGCCAGCTGACCCAAACTGACCAAAGCCATATCCCATGGTATATGATGTCAGCTGAGGGAGGAAGGAGGAACAGGGGGCATTCATTTTTTACAGTTTTTGCATTCCAAAGCAACCTCTACAATCCTGAAGTCCCACTCCCCAGGAAATGGTCAGACATGGCTTGTGGCTGGGAAGTAAAGAATAAAATTATTTTCTTCCTCTTTGCTTGTGTGAGCATAAATTTTTGCCTTTGCTTTAGTTAACTGCCCGATCTCAACCAAAAAGTCGCTTTCCATCTTGTTCTGTCTCTCCCATCCATCTGAAGGGGAATTAGAGCAGCTTGGTAGACACTAGTCACCCACCCCAGGTCAACCCACCACAATATTTTATGGTCATGGTCTGAGGAGTTGACTCACAGCCTCCAGTGCTGAGAGGCTGGGCTCTAATGATGTGTAAAGTGTGTAAAGAGGTGGACCTTTTTTTTTTTTCTTTTTTTTTTTTAGGAAGCAGATTTGGAACCCATTCACAGCTGATGTAAATTACAAGCATTTATTATTGCAGAAAGGAGACAGGTGGAGGAGACCTGCCACAAGGGAGGCACTCTCACTTTTAGCTTTAATGGCTTTAAGAACGGCACGTGCTCTGATGAGCTGAGCATTTTTGTGGTGAATATTTGCAGCATCAAGCCCATATCTGCTTTCCTAAGAAATGTCAAACACTGAGGTGATGATGTTCCTGCTGGTTTCACCAGAGCAGAGATGTAATCCTCCTTTCCAGGAGAAGTCTTTGGGTATGCAACATCACAGGTGGCAGACCTGCTGTCAAGGCCACCATTTCAGGGAGCTGTGCATACAGAATCACAGAATGGGTCAGGCTGGAAGCATATCTGGTCCACCTTCCCTGCTCAAGCATGGTCACCCTAGATGACATGGCACAGGATTGCATCCAGACAGTTCTTGAATCTCTCGGGTGAGGGAGACTCCACAACCTCTTTGGGCAATCTGCTCCAGTGTGCAGTCACCTGCACAGTAAAGAAATTCTTCCTCATGTTCAGGTGGAACCTCGTCACCCTCCCTTAGGATACTTCTAGACATAGATGAGGTCACCTATCAACTATGAATTATGTCTTTGGGCACCCACAGGAGGAATGTCTCTGTAATTCCATCATGGAGGCAGTGTACTGGGCAGTTCCAAAAGTGGAGCCAGTTAAATTGTGTTGGACCCTACAAGACAGGTGGTCAGACCCTGAGCTCTGCCAGGAGCAAGCCTAAACCAGGTACAAGCTCAGGAAGTACTTCAAAGGTTTCTTCCCTGAAGAATCACAGAATCATTGGAGTTGGAAGGGACCTCTGGAGATCACCTACTCCGATCCCCCTGCCAAGACAAGGGTTACCTAAAGTATATGGCACAGGAATGTGTCCAGGTGTGTGGTGGTGTTTTGAATACCTCCAGAAGGGAGACTCTGTGATTTCCCTAAGCAGCCTGTCCCAGTGCTCTGCCACTCTCAGTGTAAAATTCTTCCTCGTGTCAAGGTGAGACTTCTTGTGCTTATGGCCTGTGCTCCTCCTGCTACCGCTGAAAGGTCTGGCACCATCCTCATGGATCTGCCTTTGAGATATTTATATGCATTACTGAAATCCCCTCTCAGCCGTCTCTTCTCCAGACTGAACAGGCCCAGCTCCTGCAGTCTCTCCTCAGGAGAAAAATGCTCCAGACCGCAAATCACCTTCGCGGCCTCCTGTGGACCCCTTCCAGCATCTCCGTGTTTTCCTTGAGCTGTGGAGCTCGGAGCTGAACGCAGCAGATGGGGCTGAGCGCAGGGGGCAGGATCACCTCAGAGGCCGGCGGGCAGCGCGCTCCGAATGCATCCCAGGATTCCGCTGGCGCGGGCGCCACGCTGGGGCTCGCCGCGGGCTGGGAGCGGGGCCGGGCTGGGAGCGGGGCCCGGCGGCGGCCCGCCAGGAGCCGGGGCCGAAGGAGCCGCCCCAGCGCCGCCTCCGCGCCGCGCCGCCCTCCGCGCCCCCGCCCCGCTCGAGCCGCCGGCCGCGCGCTCGGCG